>CM032455.1:177664731-177974911 GCA_019049505.1 Pachyrhynchus sulphureomaculatus | reverse complement strand
CTGCAAGAAAAACGCCCGCGATTGGCCCACAAGAAAGTCCTTTTCCATCACGACAACGCACCACCACACACCTCAGCAGTTGTGGGTCGCAAAATTAATGGAAATAGGATTCCAACTCGTTTCACATCCCCCCTATTCTCCAGACTTGGGTCCCTCGGACTACTATTTGTTCCCAATTTGAAGAAATGGCTGGCGGGACAAAGATTTTATTCAAACGAGGAGTGATTGCAGACACTAATGGATATTTTGCCAGACTTGGACAAATCCTATTATTCGGAAGGGATCAACAAACTAAGAACATCGTTGGACGAAAGTGTATAAGCCTAAAAGGAGACTATGTCGAAAAATAAAAAAGGTTTACCCCAAACATATAAGTAGTTTTTATTTTTGCACGGACTTTTCAAACCAGCCTCGTACTATAGACAGTTCTTTAGTGATTCAGACAGACTTAACTTATGAATAAAAATGTTAATTTATTGCTACTTGTTAAGGATGCTTTTCATCTTCCGTTGACTGTCTTTTAATGATGTCTTTCTGAGCCTTTAGTAGTTTTTGTCATGAACATATGTATCTGTTTTTGTGAATGTCCTTTTATCTTTTTGTTCTTTGTACAATGTTCCATACCATTTTGTGTTTATAACTGTTGTTATTCTTGGAACTAATAAATGATTAATATATTTCTCAACATAATCTCCATTGAGCTCAATACATTTGGTCAACCAGATTAAAAAAATTTTATTCCTTCAGAAAAAATAAAATCCGGTCAAGTGCAAGTCGGACTTGCGCAATTAGTGTTCTGTACGTTGACGGCTTTAAAAAAATATTTTTGTTACTGAGGTACAAAGTGATCAATGACTTCACAAAACATACCCCAAATGAGTTTTTAACAAAGTATTGTTTCCGATCTTTACTGAAAACTGATGACCTTGAATTTATATATATATATATATATATATATATATATTATATATATATATATATAATATATATATATATATATATATATATATATCGATTTTATAACGTCGTCCGTCTTCCGATGGCTAATTTCCACTCCTCCCGGTTTCTCCATCCCTCCTCCTCCAGATCTCTAGTACTTTCCTTGTTGATTCCTGCTCTCCAGCTTTGGCGTGGGTCTTCCTCCCTTTCTTTTTCTATGAGGGTTCCAATTTAAAATCTTTTTAGGTAGTCGGTCTTGTGACATTCTCTGTACATGTTCGTACCATACCAACTGTTGGGTTCTGATTTCGTCCACTATATCGTGCTTTATTTTTCTAAAGCTCGTCTTATCGTGTCATTTGGTATGCGGTCTTTTCTGGATTTTCTGGCTGCTCGTCTCCAGAAATCCATTTCTGTTGCTGTAGCTTTTAGTATTTTTCTGTTCTTTCTTTTAATGGCCACACCTGGGTAGCTGTAAGTTATTATACTTTTCACTATTGAGTTGTAAATTCTCTTCTTATTTTCAATGGTTATGTTTTTTGTCCCATAGTATACTATTAAGTATTGCAATCGCTTTTCTTCCTTGGATATTCCTCTCGAATATTGCTTCTTCCAGTGTTCCGTGCCTAGATATTCTCGTTTCCAAATACTTATAACTGGCACAGTGTTTTGATGGTGTGTCCTGTGGCCAGTTTCAAGTCCTGCTGACGCACATGTACTCGGTCTTTTTAATGTTGACTTCTAGGTCCCATTTTTCATATTCCTCCATAAGTTTTCGTGTCATGTATTCCATATCATCGATGTCCTGAGCGACTACTACCTGGTCGTCTGCAAAAGATAGCGTGTACAATGTAGTATCGTCATCCAGTGGTAATCCCATACTGCTGCATTTCCTTTTCCAGTTCTTCAGTGCACTCTCCAAATAGATTTTAAATAGCGTTGGGGATATACAGCAGCCCTGTTTGAGACCCTTTGTGACATGGAACCCTGTTGTTATACCATATTTGGTTTTCACACTACTTCTTGCGTCTTGGTATAAGGATTTTACGGCTTAAATTATTTGTAGTGTTTCCCCACAATCTCATTAGGGGCACGCTGTCGTAGGCCTTTTTTAAATCAACAAACAAGACATGGACTTCCTGATCAAATGCGGTTTTCTTTTCTAGGATTTGTGTCAGTGAGAAGAGATGGTCTATTGTGGATCTTCCTGCTCTAAAGCCTGCCTGTTTGTTCAGCTTCTACGTCCGCTTATTCCGTCGTTTCTATTCTATTTTTAAGTATTTTTCCCGTATATTCTGCTAATAGATCCTGTAACCGTTATTCCCCTATAATTATCGCAATTATTTTTGTCTCCTTTCTTATGAATTGTTGATATGTATAATATTTTCCATTCCTCAGGTACTTCTGATGTGTTAATGCAACAACATTTTTTTTTATATCCCAGATGAATTATTAAAGGTAATGCACTCGTGATAATTTTCGTTCAATCTACACCCTGTGGAGAATATTCCAGACTTTTTTCAAAATTTTTCGGTCAGTACTTTTCGAAATAAGGTGGGGGGACAGCGATTTTTTGCGATTTTTTAAAAATAATACAAAGAAAAGTGTGCGCAAGTATTACATTATATATATTTTTGAGCTCATGTTTTTTTACAAGCTTTCATGTGACATCCCACTCGATGACCTGGTAAAAAATTTTTTTTTCGCTTCCGAATTCACCCCCTTCCAAAATTGACCCCTTAAGTTAAAATTTAACTTTCAAAACTACACAGCTCTGATGAGGCCATCAATTTCTATATTAGTACCAAATTTCATCTTTCTATGTCAAATAGTTTCGGAGAAAATCGGGTGTGACAGACAGACATCGAAGTGACCTTATAAGTGTTCCGTGCGGAACACTAAAAACAATGTTGTTTTCAAGTTTAACAGAAATCGGCGTCGATGTTTTTTAATAAAAAATGAGTTTTACATCGAAATTTACATAAAAAATTTCATTAATCGATTTAGAATTTACTTTAACATGCGCCCTTCCTATCTAGAAAGTAAATGTAGCTACCTAATTTTACTGCCTAAGCAATAAAAGTGTATTTGTTTATTGGAATAAATAAATATTATTCTAGTGCCCAGAACAAGGTATATTTGGAAAAAGCGAGTATGCATCATCAAGAGGGAGATTTGCTTGGAGAAAATATTCTGGGTGATGTGGCCCTTCCAATTCCTATTCAAGTGTTTCTTTGGCGCCAAGTAGGGTAGGTTAATGTTTTTTCTTGGAGGGTATACTATATACAGGGTGTTATGGAAAGAGTTTGTTATATTAAAATGGGTAATTCCTTGGATCAAGAAAAAAGTCATTTATTCTTTTTAATCGAGCCTACAATTTACTTGTAGCCAAATGTTTTTTTTTATGAACCTGATATCTATTACCGTGTACATCTGTGACACTGTTGGTGTGTGTTGATCGTTCTTTAAATTTTGAGGTCAAACGTGAATTTTTCCTTACAAATCTAAACTTTTTACGGCTTAAGTAGCTACAAGTTTTACCATTTTGTAAATTTAAGAATATATGGTGAAGATTGTAATACTTATTTCGTACAGCAAGTGTTTTTGGTATTCTGAAGTTTAGGTTCTGATGTTTAACCATTATTTTAGCAGTCCGTAATACAGAATTATATTCTGTATCATTTTACACGGGATCGTCAATAAAATTATGAAATTTAGAAAAAATGCGTATGAATGACGTTTGTAATTATAGATGTTAAACATTTACTGTATGGAAAAAACCTCCGTTCTTGGCCTAGTTGAAAAGAATTTTAGAATTTGCAGGATAGCCGAAAGATGTAACATAAGAAGCAGAATATAAATTATTAATTGCTTTCATGCAGACTGACTTGTTTACATTACATAGATTAAATTATACTCAATTCACTCCTTATTTTACTGTGTCGAATTGCTGAACCATTGAGTTTATTTTAGGTTATTGATATACGGCCATATATTACTTAGAATGATGTTTATGTAACCGACATTTTGGTACGCACTGGTTTTGTTTAGGGAGCCGGAGAAGACGGCCAGCTTTGTTAGATGTCGGATTGCAAATTGTTATATATATATATATATATATATATATATATATATATATATATATATAATATATATATATACATATATACATACGGGTAACGGGTAGCACTCCTCTGCGATCCCGGTAGAAGGACAGGCTACTACAGGGCGTGGCGACCCTGCTCCTCGTTAGCTACTGGTCTTCTTTTAACTCCTATGTACGAAAGAAACCAGGCCCCTAAGCCCTATCCTACCCATTCCTCAGTAACCCTTCCTATATATCCTAGCCAACCCGCCTGGCAAGCGTGGCGTTTTAATTGCTGTTAATCAAACCAAACAAGAAATGTCGAATTCTACAATGTTAAAAGCGATGGCGAGACAATATCCAAGGAATTACAGGAATAAACTGGACGCAAGAGGGACATAGAAGGTTTTGGAAGATGCCTACATTCAGTAGTGGAGGAACACAGGGTGAAGAAGAAGAACCATATATATATATATATATATATATATATATATATATATATATATATATATATATATATATATATATATATATATATATATATACAGTCGACACTCTATATAGTGAAAGACCAAAATGTTGACCGAAATTTCACTAGTAGAAAGTTTTTCACTATATAAAGAAAAAAATCCGTATATATTGCTATGTATGTACGAGTATTTTATATTGGTAATCATTTACTTGTATTTTATAAGGTACAAGCAACAAAAAAAATTGCAAAATTGAATTATTAGAAAAGAAAAAAAAGATTTTATTAAACATTTGAAAGTTTAAATAGTACATAGCATGTACAGGGCTAAATACATACATAAAGTCCGTACGTTATATCTTTACCCGTGCGTCATAGTTTTCAGGCCATATAACAGACGACTATTATATTATTTGTCTCTTTTCACCAATAAATCGTAGGTATTGGTAAAAAGAGACAAAAAATATAATAGTCGTCTGGGATATTGCCTGAAAACTATGACGCACGTGTAAAGATATAACGTACGGACTTTATGTATGTATGTACTACATACGAAATAAAAAGAATAATACAAAATCTGTTAATACATATGTACATACTACGTACATACGTACTAGGAAAAATAATCAGTTATTTTCTTTTGAACATTACTTTTGAAAAATAATTGTTGCTTAATAAAATTCTCGCATTTATTCAAATGCATAAAGATTTGATCAGGTACACTTTCCTGGCCCCTGAGAGTAGTTCGCACAATGTCAAATGCATTTTTTATTTCATTTTCACTAAATTTAGCAGGACATTCCGCGGTTTCAGTTTCTTCTTCATGATCTTCTATACTTTTTATATCGTCAATTATGTCTTGGTCAGATGGAAAATCTGCGTCGACGGTAGCAGTTTTTTATAGAATACCCCATTGCCTTTTTAAGGTGGCGAGATCCATTTCGTCTTCTTCTTCCCATTCGTCAATTTTTTCAGTAAAACCTGCTTTAGAAAAGCAGTTTTTGATATTTTTCTGAGAAACTTTTTCACTCCATACTTTAGCGACTTCGGTTATACACTCTTTAAGGGTAATCAATTTTTGGACTGGAAGGTTGTTATCAATCGCATTAACAATTTTGTGAACAATTCTGTTTCGGTAATGATGTTTTATGTTTTTTATAAATACACTGGTCTGTAGGTTGCAATTTGGAGGTCACGTTTGGTGGAAAAAACGATCAGTTCAATATTCCTTAATTTTTTACTTACAGTAACTGGATGTGCAGGACAATTGTCTATAAACATCACAATCTTTCGCTTTTGTCTATTCATTTTCGTGTCCAGTTCTTTGATCCATCTTTCGAAAATCTCAGAAGTCATCCATGCCTTTTATTATTATTGGCGTAATCTAACTCCAGAGATTTAACTCCAGAGATTTAACTCCTTTTAAACAACGGGGATTTTTGCTTTTACCTATGAGCAATAATTTCAGTTTTTCTGAGCCATCCATGTTTGCTCCAACCATAAGTGTCACCCTTTCTTTACTTGTTTTAACACATTTATCACTTTTAAAAGCAAAAGTTTTATTTGGTAAACATTTAAAAAACAAACCGGTTTCATCACAATTGAAAACGTTTTTGGCTCGTACTTTTTCAATGCACTTTTTTAAAAACAGTTTCAGTCCAAATGTCACAGTCCTCCTGACTAACGCTTGCACTCTCGCCAGACACCGTCTTGAAAACAATTGAATTGCGAGTCTTCCAGGCACTCAACCACCCTTCACTAGCTTGAAAATTAACGCAGTTAAAACTCTTTAGCAAATTGTAGAGCCTTTTGCTTTATTAAATTTCCCGATATTGGTACTTTTGATGCGTACGGGCCACTTGAAACCATCGTAAAACTGCTTCATTTACATCCTCGTAAGTACTCACCCGTACTCGTTTTCGACTGCTTGGAACACTAGGTTTCTTGATGATACTGTCGCGACTTTTTATTATCAGAGAGACGCATTTTGGAGAAACACCAAATTTTGCAGCAACATCAATTTTTTTGCAGCCTTTATCAATTTCCTCCTCCAAAACTTTAATTTTCTCAGCTAAACTTAAACACACTCGCTTGGACATCTTACTTGATTCTTAAACAAAAAGAAACTGAACCTGAATTTGCGAATTACTAGGCCTCGACTATAAAATGGGTTTTTCCCCGGGTTTCTATAAAAATGGGTTATTCCTCGGGTTTCTCACAGAAATCTACCTGATTTTTGCCAACCATTAGGCGTTATAAACGTGCTATTGTTAGATAAAAATGGGAAACCCGAAATGGCCAAGATCTCAATAAATGCATAAAAATTTATACATAAAATTCCGATAAAAATTTTATTATATATAGAGTGTTACTATTTTACAGACTCACTATATGCAGGGCTTTTTACATGAAATTTCATTAAAATATTCTAGGTCTTGAAAAAATTGCACTATAAAGAGTTTTTCACTATATAGAGTTTCACTATAAACAGTATCGACTGTATATATATATATATATATATATATATATATATATATATATATATATATATATATATATATATGTATACTTGTATATGGTTGTATGGATACAACACAATATAACCAAATTTTTTATATTAAGCCTGGCAATATTGAAATTGCTCAGGTATGGACTAATGATTGTTGACCTATCTGTTTATTATAATCACTGGCATAGATGTTAAAAGAATGTAAATCTTCAGGATCGATTATGTCATTAGTTGTAGAGGAGCGCCGCTTATCAACATTTTTCTGCAGTTGCTCCTAGCACACGGATTTAGCGGTTTAAATATACTAACTTTCATAACATCCTGTATATAAACATGCTTTTCGATGATTGCACGTGCCCCTTCGGGACTCTTTATGATATGACTTTTCTTTCTAGGAAACGTAGTTATTTCCTGTGTTTAACAATTTTAAAGGGAAAATATTTAACATGTTTTTTTTTTTACATTGAAAACAAAGTTTCAATCTAAAGATTGTTAATATTGTTTTACTATTTCAGTCCATTTGTACGTCCGAAACTTGGAAAACTACATGAAGCGTCATGTATGGTAAGAAAATATATAAAAACTTCGGTTTGAATTCTAATTGACTTCTTACTACTTTTCAGTTCTGCCAACATGCAATTACTGGGCATCATGTAAGTAATACCATTACTACTACTACTCATGATAATAATAATAATATACTTTAGATATTTCCTTCATGTTTTATAGAAAATATGCACATTTTGGCAACCCAATTGTTTGAAATATTCAGCCACCATTGAGATCTTATACATTTTTTATATATTCTTTTAGGAACTTAAAGAAGCCTGTAAAAATTTCGAAAAGGTATTGGTTCAAAACATATATACAGGCCTTAAAAAAGATTTAACTGACGCAGCGAAAACTATTCCAAGATGGCGTCTTATTCAAGCTGCATTGCCACATGTCATGCATTCTGTCCAATCAGTACTATATAATCGGTAAACACTTTATATGTATTGAAGACTCAGCAAGTCTAAGGCTAGGTTTTACGTGGGCGACTGCTGTGAGTGACATTAAAATAGTCGAGACGATCAAAACAACAGATTTTAATGACGTAGTCACTCACTAGGACACAGCCTTAGAATATAACAGTAATATTAACAATCTAACGGTAGTTTGAGGTACTGTTGCTTTTTTGTAGAATGAAAGATGGAAGTTTACAAAGCTTGGGAGCTGTAGAGACGAAGCTCCTCTATACCCTACACTGGATTCTCCTTGATGCTGCAGATGAATGTGCCGATGCAGATTTTGAAAAGGGAATTTATCATTACAACCAGTTTCATTATTTGTTTTCAATACCAACTATTACGGTAAGTTTTGATCAGAGGTTCCCAAACTTTTTTTTCTCGTAGACCACTTTCAAAATTTTACTGGTTTCGGTGGACCCCCTGCTGCTACATTTCTACCATATTCCCAAAACTCGTCAAAAAATGTGAAGATTAGATCGAACGATGGAAATTTGCGTCGTGGCTGAGTTCCAACCCTAAATTCGGAGTGGTAAAAATAAAAAGAAAAATAATATATTTTCTTGTGTTCTATTTATTAAAATAATATGATTACAGACGTAATAGAATTAAAATTAAACATTAATAACGTACCGTAACTTCAACAATGCAAATCAACAATTAAAAAAAAATAGTCATAATTTTTAATGGGAGGGATGTACTTGATGGATTGACAGCAAATTATCAATATTTGGCTTTAGTTTTGTAAGGAATAACCGCAAATGTCCCCGTTCTGTGATGTTCAATCTGCTCCTTTTTTTTGTTAATAGGTTTGTAACGACACTAAAAAACTTTTTTTCGACAAGGTATGACGAGGGAAACGCTATCAAAAGTTTTCTCGCAATTTTCCACGCCCAGAATATTTTTCGGGTATTTCTGTTTGCAGCCAAAATGTTTGATAGCCTTTTTTAAATTTCACCTTCAGCTCCTTATTGGTGCTAAGCTCGAGTAGCTCCTCTTGTAATACCACATTCGCCACTTCCATTTCATCAAATGGATTTATGATCCATGGTGGTATTTCCATCGTCAGAATATCTTCAAATCTATTTTCGAAGTCATCATGCAGGGCATTTAAATGTTGAACGTATGTCTGAATATCCTCATCAAGACATTCTGCCTGTGACAAGTTTGGAAACTGGGAGAATTCGCGCCGACTACTATTTTGCTTCATAAATTTCAATTTTCCAAGAAAAGCCGAAATTACACCCTTTGTTTTTATTAAATTTAGGCTGTCCTCTTGTAACTGCAAGTTAATGTCATTAAATTTTTGGAACAAATCTGTCAAATACGCGATGTCTGCTTTCAGTTTGATCAGGTTTTCTTTTAAATCTGGATCTTTACTTTCCAGAAACTCTAAAACTGATTCAAAAAGTGAGTAAAATCTTGTTAAACATGCACCTTTCGACAACCAGCGTACTTTAGTATGTAAGAGCAATTGTTCATCATTTTCGTCGCACAATTGTGCAAATAAAAACGGGTATTCAACGCATTGCTTCTTATTTTGTTAACTGCTTTAATCACAAATTGAAGCGATTGGTGCAATCTATCACTCAAATTTTTCGCTACCAGGTGTTGTCGGTGGATGACACAGTGAATTGCAGTTACTCCTGGTATAATTCTTTTAAGATGGCTTATAAACCCACGATATCGCCCGAAGATGGCAGGAGCTCCATCTGCTGCCACCGAAATAATGTTTGTAAATGGAATCGATTTTTCCTTAAAAAAATCACTCAGGACATTAAATATCGACTCGCCTTTAGTGTCCGTCTTCAAAGTTTTCGCGAATAGCAGCTCTTCATGGATTTCTTCGTCCATAACAAATCGAACATATGCCAATAATAATGCTTCATTACCAGGTAAAGTTGACTCGTCCAGTTGAATAGATAAATGAGTTGTTTGCAGATAATTACACAAGAAGCTTTCAATATGAGAGCTCATTTCATCAATACGTCTTTGTACAGTGTTGTTACTCAAAGGAATTCTTTTGAATACGTCAAATGGAGGTTTGTGCAGAACAGTTCTTAAAACCTCTTCAACAGCGGGTAAAATTAACTGTTCTCCGATGGTGTGCGGTTTTCCAGATTTCGCTATAAGCAATGAGATATTGTAAGATGCCCGCAAGCCATCATCGTTACTTTGAGACGTTGAAGTGAACATACTGTGCACGGTGGATCTCTTTTCATATTTTTCCTTCAAGGTTTGAAAATATTTTAAATCTTTACCTATTTTATCGGGATGACACCTTCTTAGATGATCTTCGAGCTTCGATGGTTTCATAGAGTCATTGCTCAAAACTTTGTTGCATAAAAGGCATATGGGCAATCGTTTTGTCTGCCTTTGATGGAAGAAAACCAAATTTCAAATAATCAACACTGTACTGTCGACATTTCTTCTTAGATTCAGCCATGTTTCGTAACAGTTACCTACCTGTAAAGAAAAAAATGTTTGTTTTAGTAATCATAAGGCGACTTTAACAGGATATGGCTATTTTAACAGAATAACATAGGATTAATTAATTATTGCAATGAAAAAACCAAAATGCCGGCGGCAAAACTGATTTTAATTATTAAAAGCAATAAACTGCTAAGACCCATATAGAGGTTTTCACAAATCGGCTGAACCTATTTTAATGTAATATAAAATATTTTTTGATTAATTATATTTTGATACATTTCTGTAAATTCGAGAGACAATACTTTTAAAGAATATTTTGACATCAAAACTCCGCGATTTTAATGATTTATTTATTACTTTGATGTACGTTACGAGTGGTACATTAAAGACACGTACAATTTATGAAAATATTTTTAGTCATTTAGCATTAGCAACTACGAGGGCACTGAAATATGTACAAACATGCAGGTCAATCATATATCTCTCCTTTAGTGAATCACCCCAGTCAGGTAAATAAATAATTTTATAATAGAAAGTACCAAAAGTTCAATCTTTCTCGGCTTTCTGTCCTTTTATAGAAGTATCGAATAATGGCCCTGTTCAGTATTTAATTTTTATTACGTACCTACTACACGCAAACATAACAAATATAATATTATTACAATATAAAATAAAAGTATGAATAACAAATAGGCAGGTACTTACTTTTTCCGGCACTGGCAAACACTGACATCGATTCACTCACACTTTTCTTTTCAAAATTCCGGAAACAAATGAGTAACGTTTGTTCTTGGCATTCACATATTGGTGAAGAATCAAACAAGTTCATGCAAGATTGCAAGCACAGCACAAGTCGTATTTCGTCCCTTTGCACGTCTGAATGGGTTGCGTTGCGGGCGGGCGGCGCTTTGCAAGTCTCGACGCGCGTTGTACTGCTGCTCAAAAAAATTAAGGAAGGTTTTAAAACAAGGAAATGAATGCTAAATAAACAGTCTATCTAATCCATATGCCGGCCTAACTGAAAAAAATGTTTTCAAGCCCGTGGACCAAAAAAAAAGCAAAATATTTGCAATATTATTTTTTCGCGCTATCTGTTAGGATTGCATGAGAACCGAGAAATTTTACAGTTCAGTATTATGAAAAGGAAAAATATAATATGTAAACTACATTTAATACTGAGTTGACCAAAAATGTTGGTTTCCAAGGAATCAGTTTGCGCAAACGGCTCTGAAGAAGTTGGCAGGATGATCGAAGGAACGTCAGCTTCACTTATATAAACGACACAGGAGAAATCCAGAAGAATTTTATTGATAAATTCTGTAACCTGTGGAAGTTCCTAAAAAATTTTAGCCAAAAAATCTGAAAATTAGAATCTTAAAGCTCCAAATGCTTTTTTTTTAAGTCTCAATACGACCATTTTTCACCGAAATACAAGCCTGTCAAAAATCACCGAAAAATTTGGAATTTTTTTTTGCTCCCTTAATTTTTTTGGGTAGTGTATTATCTGCCTACATTGATAGGTAAAGCCAAGCCAACATTTTTGTTCTTTACTATCGAAATCAGATACATTTTCGTGGACCCCCACTTACAACTTGTGAACCCCCATTTTTTTTTTCACGCCAACGTAGACCCCTGTCGAGTCTCCCGTGGACCCCTGGGGGTCCACCTGAACCACTTTGGGAATCACTGGTTTAGATCAATAAGAAAGTATGTTTATTCCAAATAATCTATGTTGATACGCATCTTTAGACTTACAAGAAAATATTATCTTTTATGAATCGTAAACTCCTTTCTTTATGGAGCAACTTCGCATGACGTGTCTTATGCTTTCGTTTTTAGCTTTTCGTTTATCTTTTCGCCCCGCTTTGTGGAAATTTGAAGGAGTCGGATTTTCAAAATTTTCGTTTGGAAAACGGGCTCAAAGTTTGGCAGCCGATGTGGGAATTTCGTCATCCAGAGGCATCATGTTTTATTTCACACTGCAAACCAAAACCGAAGTTTTTTCATGGAAAAAATGCCAAGTGGAAGACACAGTTTGGAGATGTTTTTATGGGACGTAAGTACTAAAATAAGTATTATAACATAAGTGACCTAAGAATTCAGTCTAACTTTACGTGGAAAAGTTTCGAATTTACGTCTCTGATTAATTTTCGTAATCTGGCAACATCAATTCAAAGCAGCCCTGTGATTTTTAAAAGTAGTTGCCTCTTGTTCTTACGATTTTGCGCATAAGTCAAACCGAAAGCACGTCTCCTGATCGTGTCGTAGGCAGTGTTGCCAAATTGCTTAGGCGTTATTTAGGTAAAGAAGGTTTGCAAATGATGCTCTTTTCCTTTTTTTTTATTTTAATATCAACTAACATACTAAAATTATGTATCTTAAAGTGCTTAATTTACGTGTGGCCAGGGTGCTGTTTGCTTAATTTTTTTTTTAAATTTCGTATTAACGGAAATATTTCCCTGATTTTTTGAGATGCTTCATTTTTAGCTATAATCTGGAAAAGCCCCCTGCACAACAAGATTTTATGTTCCATAAAAGAAAAAAAACAGGTTCAAAAGTTATGTTAGGCTTGAAACAAAAGTAAAATCGAAATTTTTTTCTTTCCTGTTTATACTTTTCCTAGCAGAGAAGAATTCCTGTTATGTATGACAATAGTGATTATTTCATTAAAACATTCTCTTAACCAACGGCTTAAATAGAAGATTTCATTCAAGAAAGAAGAAATATTTTTTCATTTTTGCTTAAACTATCTTGGTCTTCATTTGAGGGTTATAGTAAAATTAAAATTTCTTTTTAAGGAAAACCATCGTCTCAAGGTGACTCAGCTACAACTGGACGGGAGAGTCCTACTTTAAGTCAGCAAGTTAGCGCGTCCAGTTCTGATCACCAACATGGTTTTACTGGTATACCACCTATACCAGTCACTGTGGTGACTGCCACTATTACCCCAAAATGTGATGATGAGGTAGGGCTATTATTTATGAAGAGAAATCCTTAAAGTACATATTCCATATCATATTTACAATTAAAAGATAAAATTTCCTTTCATATTTTTTTTTTGTATCGGCTTTGAATTTTTCGCAAATTAAATTCGACCCATGACGCAAATTCGTTCTATGCTTTTTTAAACTGTATAATTTCTCGTTGATGCCTAACTGATGAAATTTTTAAAAACGATATGGAACACTGAACGACACACAGAACTGATGGTTCAGTATAAGATACATGAGCTTGTTCGAGTCCGCACAGCGCGCTATGACACGCTCCGGGCGTACGCTGCCTAATACAAAAAATTTTATTACAAAAACTACCAAACCTACCACTCTGAAATTTTTGTGAGATATTCTATGAACTATAACTAATATTTGCAAGAAGTAAAACACTACTTAATTTCCACTAAATTTTTATTTTTAACACCATGACATGTTTCGCATACAGTTTCGTCCGCCCGCATTAATTAATGGTCAAATGTGAAGAAACACTTTACCTGAATATATCCAGCAGGGGTGCTCGAACGGTCGATCGCGATCGACAAGTTGTTCGCGATCGACAAGTCGTTCGCGAGTGCTTTTTGAGTCGATCTCGAGAAAAAAATTCCGATATAGAACTATTCACAGATTTTGTTTTAGGTAACTAAAACAAAATGTAATGAATAAACTACTAAAATTTATTCGATCCACAATTAGGCCAGAATAACCCCCTCATCATTTTCTTTTATCGTAATAACCCCCTGCTAGCGGCAAAAGGCGGCTTTATCAAAGAAACGCGCGGTACTAGTCAAAGAAAAGCCGCATTTTTGATTCCTGCCGATTTTTCTAGAAACTTCGGGTGGCGTGTTTGACGGGAACATTCGAGACTTCGTTCGCGCCGATATAAATGTTGCGCCTGGAGAAATAGGAGTCAGTCTGAGTTGTAACTTGAAGGCGATACATCGATACAAAGTTTATTAATAAATAGTCCAAAATGAGTGCAGCGAAGAAAAGTAAAACTTATCATTTTAATAACGATTGGGAGGAAGAATTTTTCTTTTGTATGGTAAAGGATAAGTGCATTTGTCTCATTTGCCGTGCGTCAGTTGCAATACCTAAGCGTGGGAACTTAGAGGGGCATCATAAAACGGTTCATAAAAACTATGAAAAGGATTTTCCGTCACAGAGTGAATTAAGAAAATGAAAAGTACGTGATTTGATAACTTGTTTGAAAAAAGAACAAACCATGTTCACAAGACCAGCCAAACAATCAAAAGCTGCAACGATCGCGTCTTTTAAAATATCTCATATATTGGCGAAACACAAGAAACCATTTGATGATGGATTGGTTGTGAAGGAAGCATTTATTGAAGCGGGTGAGACTTTATTTGGAGATTTTAAAAATAAAACAGAGATTATGTCTGCTATTAGAGAACTTCAGTTATCTCGTCTGACTGTCACAAGGCGTGTTGAAGTCATGAGTCAGGACATGGCAGATAAACTAAAACATGATATCATGGAATGTACATACTTTTCTTTACAGTTCGACGAATCCACCGATATGACAGACACTGCCCAGCTGTGTATTTTTATTCAAATGGTATTCAATGACATATCGGCTAAGGAAGAGTTTTTGACAATGATTTCTCTGAAAGGAAAGACCCGTGGCGATGATATATATGACGTTTTCTTCAATTTTGTAACAAACTACAAGCTACCAATATATAAACTAGTGTGCATTACAACCGATGGAGCACTAGCAATGACTGGAAACAAAAACGGTTTTGTGGCATTGTGTCGAGCTAATGACGATTTCCCTTCATTTTTCTCCTTCCATTGCATTATACATCAACAAGTTTTGTGTTCAAAAGTTCTAAACATGGAGGAGATTATGGGCATTGCAATAAAAATTGTGAATTCTATCCGCGCACGTAGCTTGCAACAACGGATCTTTAAATTGCAATTTGAAGATAGTGAGTCAGCTGAACACACTGATTTAGTTCTTCACACGGACGTCAGATGGTTGAGTCGCGGAAAATTCCTAGAACGGTTTCAAGAATTATTGCCCGAAATAACAGCTTTTCTGGACGAAAGAGGTGATGACACTCAGATGCTGAAAAAAACGGAAAATGGCTGACTGATTTGGCATTTTTGACAGACATCACAATGCATTTAAACACCATTAATTTGGAGCTTCAAGGTAAAGGAAAAACTATTATTGAGATGATTAGCGCAATAAAACGCATTCAAAAGTAAATTGCAACTTATGATAGATCAACTGAAAAGAAAGGATCTGAAAAATTTTCCGTCTTTGAAAGCAAGGATTCCTCAGTTGAATTATGATATTTATGAGGCAGAATTATCAATTATTTTGGGCCAATTCGAAATACGTTTTTATGATTTCAGTAAATTGGCAAATATCGCATCATTTAGGAGTTATTATTTTTCGTGTAAAACCATTGAGGAATTTGCTACTGAAATAGCAAGTTAGTTTAACATGGACTCATGTTCTGTTGAAAATGAGTTAGTGCAGTTTATATCAGATATACATCTCAAAGCCACAGCATCTGATACAAAATTCTGGTGTTTTATATCTGAAGATAAATATCCGAATCTAAGGCAAATCGCCCTTCAACTGACGGCAATGTTTGGGTCAACTTACTTGTGCGAGTCTGCATTTTCTGAAATGAAGATAATTAAGTCAAAATATCGCAATCGACTAACTGACGAACATATGTCATCATGCTTGCGATTAGCACTCGGTAATTACGTACCATCTTATGAAAAGTATGCAGAGGACATGCAGTGCCACGCTTCAACATCCAAAGTCACTCTTTAGTTAAGTTTAGACACTAGAACTCGTTTGTTTTGTAAGAACCAATAAACTCGCAATTTTGAATAATTATGAGTTTCTTCATTAACATTTTAGAGCAGACCTACACTTACCTTGACTAAAAAATGCATATTGTGCGGAAAACTAATATCTGTGCCACGATACACCCTACCTGGACGACAATCCTGCATCACACTTACTTGCAGCCTCTCAGAGTCGATCGATCGTAGTCTAACAATATTGAGGTAGATCGCCAGCAGTTCAAGTTTGAGCACCCCTGATATACAGTTTCGTTCGCTGCTAATTTTCAGGAATATACATTTTAGTCCGATTTACCTGGTTTAAAATATACCTAAATAATAAAATACGAGTACATACGAAAAGTTTATTAGAATAAATATAATTGCATATAATTAATATTGTTAAAAACTATAGTAATATCAATTTAATATGACATATTGCAGCAAATAATATTTACAAAAGCAGACAAAGGTAATTTAGTAGTAGCGATTGACAAAGTAGATTATATCCAAAGAACAATAGATTTCTTAAAACCCAGATAAATACCCAATTTTAAAATGTAACCCAACTGAAACTTATCAGAAAATTATTAAATCAACGATCTCTAATTGTAAAAGTTTGTTTAATGATAAAGATTCTAGAATTCTCACTCTTATGAACCCACAAACACCTAAACTATATTCACTAATAAAACTTCACAAAACAGGTTACCCTATAAGGCCAGTAGTATCTTTGGTGTCAGCTCCATCTTATAAACTATCAAAACGTCACGTTCAAATACTCATAGACAACATTAAATTTAGAGCTAAATTTGCAATAAAAAATTCACAACTAGTTGAAAACATCAAACATTTAAAGTTACCTGACAATTCAAATATAATCTCTTTCGATGTTCAAAATCTTTTAGCAAGCATACCAAGTAGGGAAACTATATTACTAATTGAAAAACTTCTTTCTGAAATCAATGTCAACCCAATAATAAAACAAGACATCTTAAATTGCTTAAAGGTTTGCCTAGAACAAAATTTTTTTTGAATTAATAATGATCAATCCACACTCTTTTGGCGGAAATATTTATGAATAACATAGAAAACCAAATAAGGAAACACCCACTGTTTAAAAAATTTGTATATACTGGCATAGATATGTTCATGATTATGTTGTTTTACAGGAAGTGATAGACAATTTGCCACATTTCAAAATTTTTTGCATAATATACACAAAAATATAAAAATCACCAATGAAATTGAAATCAACAATGATTTAAACTTTCTTGACCCAACAATAAAAATACATAATAACAAACACAGTTTTTCTATTACCATAAATCGTCACATATTGACATCATTATCCATAATACTTCATGTCATCTACCAAGTCACAAACTTGCGGTGTTCCATAATATGTTTCACAGACTAATAAATATTCCTCTAAACCAAGAGGATTTTCAAAAAGAACTTAATATTATAAAACAATTAGCAGTTAATAATGACTATTCACCATCCGTAATAGATAATATTCTCAAGAAAAAACTTTACAAAAAAGGCATTAATACAGTTTTTCCGAATAATAAAGAACCTTATAAAAATGTAAAGTCAATAACGTACTAGGGTAGATGCAGCAATAAATTAAATAGTTTCTTGAGAAAATTAAATATTAACACAGCATTTAAAACATCTAACACACTTGGCAAATTGATAAAAAATAACAAAACTGAAACACATAGAGACAATAGATCCGGAGTATACAAATTAAATTGTGTAAACTGTTAAAAAAACATATATAGGTCAAACAGGAAGAAATTTTTCAAAAAGAATAAAAGAGCATGCTTCATCATACATCAACAGAAAAAATAAATCAAATTACGCAAATCTTTTAATTGAAAATAACCACCAGTGCAACCCAAACTTTGAAATATTACATACTTGCACAAAGGGTCTGAAACTTAATTACCTAGAATCTTTAGAAATAAACAAATTGAAAAATTCAGATTCCTTAATAAATGAACAATTAGACTTAAATAATTCACCATTACTAAATATATTTTAAATAAATTATTTTATTACCTGCCATAAATTGTGTGAACCCACCATTTATCATAGTAATTTAACCTCATTTTTTAACAAATCATCTGAAGAAGCTGACGTACAGCGAAACATGTCATGGTGTTAAAAATAAAAATTTAGTGGAAATTTAAGTAGTGTTTTACTTCTTGCAAAACTTCTAGTTATGGATTTCCACCAAGTATCGGCTGAATCAATTCAAATATAACTAATATTGTAATCGTTGAAAAAATAATTTCACAGATGTTCTTTTTTTTGTGAATATCATTTGTTTAAAATAATTGCATATTTGTTGTTTTAAAAAAATGGCAAATTTTTATTGTTCATTCTACATGCAAAGTTTAGGTTATTCTTGAACTTACCTGAAAATATCATGTCTTTATGAATAATTCACAAACTGGAAATTTTCAAAAAAAGTTGGATTTTTATCACTTCAAAAGCTAAAAAATTCGTTACTTGAAAATGTTGCATATTACGTCGAAATAAAAAAAAATACGAGTTTTTTTTTATTCGATACACGAAAAAAATATGAAAGGCAATTTTATTTTTCAATTGTAAATATAATATAGAATGACCCATATCTTTTCACTAACCTTATAATTAACATAGAAACAAGGCCTATCATTGTCAAGGGACAAAATGTATATTTTTTAGACTGGGTGGGTTTCTTCTCCCAAAGACACAGTTTTTCCTGAAACTATACCAGAAGAAAGCTCAAGTACTGAAGAAGAACATGTGGTAATATTTAGGCTACCATCTCTACATGAATCTGATGGATTTTTAAGAGATCCTTCAATATATACGGTATGGACATATAATAAATAATTTCGGAAAAGTAGAGTATGCATATCAAAAAAAAAATGGTAAAGTGTTTTACCCAGAAATTTCCTTGCAAATATGCAGTTCTAAATAATGTAAACCCGTTCGAGAGTTATCGTACCAACAGACTTACAGATCGACGACCGACGGACCTACAGACAGACAGAGTAACTATGTTTTTCGTGATCTAAGAATCGTAAAACGTGAAGAAAAGCAAAATTCTCGAACTCAGTATATACTACTACTACACCAAACCTTTTATTTTTGAGCTCGAGGTGCGTTTCGCTAATCATGTTAGCTTCATCAGGAGCGATGAGTCGTTCATGAGGTAGGGCCATTATTTATGAATTTATATATAATTGAATATAGTCAGCCATAAAGTTGTTATGGCGGGGTTCTGAGCCCTCGGCACCTGCACCAAAATATTAAAATCTGCAAAATTGTTGAATCCTTTTTGGCATCGAATTCAGGCTTAAATATGCGAATCGTTTAAGTTGCCTGGCATATGTTAAAATGGTGTTCAGCGTTCGGATAAGTGGTAGTCGATGACGTCACAATTACTGAAAAAGTGTAACTTTTGGTGTACAGGGGTGTATCAAAAAGTCCTTATTGTTAAAATGGAGTGAAATCTGTGCTAGAGGATGTACACGGGGTGTGTCAAAAAGGCCTTATTATAGAAAAATGTTGTCAAAAAGGCCTTATTATAGAAAAAGGTAGTCCAAAAAGTCCTTATTAGGTGAAAAATGTGTCGAAAAGGTCCTTATTCGTAATAATAGGGGGTGTTTTTTTGTTTTTGAAAACGGGGTGAAAAGTAGGTTGGTAAAAGATCCACTTCTATTTTTAGAATATTACGCAGTTAAACACTTTACTGGAAATATACCAAATTTTACACTCTATAATGCATTTGCATCAACTCCTTATCACCAAAATTTGACCTTTCTTATCAAATTTTATGACCCTAGACTTGTTGTTTTTACAAATATTTGACTAATTAAGCTATTTTTCCTCCTTATCTCCATTTTGTGTACTCTTTTTCAATATTTTTATAGGCTAAACGGCTCCAGTTGTTTACTGTTTTCGCTCAAAATCTTAGATTTTACATTGTATCATTTCTGTTTTTAAACCATTACACCATAGCGTTTACACTATCAAACACATGCATTTTCGACTAGCTAACGCCCATTTTACCCATTCAACCAATCAAATTACAGCTTTTCTTATCAACTTTTACACAACAACCAATCAAAATACAACATTTATTATCTAGTTACGCCTATTTTGGTCACGTGAATTACAGGGTCAACCAATCAAAGCTTACCTAGACTAGTGCAACTTCTCCTCAAATGAAAGTTTCACGAAATTTTCTGAAGTTTAGGTACTATTGCAAAGTTTATACAAATAACGGTACCGTAAAACAAAATAACGTTACGGTAAACCCAACGATAAACAGCACATTCACCATTTCTTCGACTATGAGGACCTTTTGCCAACCTACTTTTCACCCCGTTTTCAACAAAAAACACGCCTATTATTACGAACCTTTTTCGACACATTTTTCACCTAATAAGGACTTTTTGGATTACTTTTTTCTATAATAAGGCCTTTTTGACAACATTTTTCTATAATAAGGCCTTGTTGACACACACCCCGTATATACCCTTTAGTACATATTTCACTCTATTTCAACAACAAGGACTTTTTGATACATCCCTGTACACCAAAAGTTACACTTTTTGAGCAATTGTGACGTCATCGACTACCACTTATGCGGACGCTAAACACCAATTCGATGCCAAAAAGGATTCAACAATTTTGCAGATTTTGATATTTTGGCGCAGGTGCCGAGGGCCCAGAACCCCGCCATAAAAACTACTATTATGGATTTTATTTATGATTAAGTCAATCATCGCTCCTAATGGAGCTAACATGGTTAGCGAAATGCGCGTCGGGTGCAAAAATAAAGTGTCTGGTGTAGTGGGGATGTATACTGAGTAGTGTCATTGTCATTCCAAGCATTAAAATCTTGAAGTTTAATTTTTTCACGAATACAATACTATACGAAGATATAATTTTAGGCTGAAACAAGTTTGATTCAGTTAGCAATGAGACGAAATGGAAGAACAAATAATATCAATAAAGCAGTAGACCATGCTGCTCAACTTCAAGCACCGCCATCTCAAGGTTTTAACCGAAGGTACTAGGAGTCCCAGACCACCAATGCAAAAAATTGGGTAAGAAAATGACATCATCACAATCGTGGCCGTGTAGTATTCCTAATCGTAGTTATATTGGGTTGTCGAAAAAGTATCGGATATATTTTTTCGACAGATTTATTAAGAGTATTTCTTAGGATTTTTTTAGCTAAACTATTCATTATATAAATCAGGTTTTTATTTTATACAGAATACCTAGCTGTGATACTCTATTTTTTAAAAAAATGGCGGCACTGCACGCGTTCCCCTGCGGCCCTTTTTTTTAAGGAGCATAGCACTGTGCACGACTGGAAGCTGGATCATCTGAAATCAAAATTTCAAAAGAAATTAGGTTATTAAAGGATCAATCTTGTATTTGAACAAAGGAATTTTAATTTTATCAAGAACTTTATTTTTAATTAGCAAAAATGTAAAACGCAGTAACGTCATTTTTTCGCGTTTTTGTTTATAGCCATTTGATGTTTTTTGTTTCAAATCTTTCGTTCAAAGACAAGATCGATCCCTAATAAACTAATTTCTTTGGAAATTTTGATTTCAGATGATCTAGCTCTCAGTAATCGTACACACCGTAATGCTTCTTAAAAAAAAGGGGTCGGAGGGGAACCCGTACCCGTTCCCCTCCGTTCGTCGTTTTTTTTAATTTTTTTTTTTTAAATAAATTTCACAAATTGTATTTTAAGCTGTGTATTATTATATGTGTTTGTATATATATATATATATATATATATATATATATATATATATATATATATATATATATATATATATATATACACACATATATATATATATATATATATATATATATATATATATATATATATATATATATGTATATATATACACATATATATACATATACATATACTAGCCGGGCCCGCGGCTCTGCTCGCGTGGACTTGATTCACCACTATCGTCACTGCTTATTCCTTATGTTACTCAACGTAATAAAATATCTCTCATTATGTCCCCTTATCTCTCAATATTTCTCCTTATCTCCCATAATCTCTACATAATTTTCATTATCTAGGCTTATCTCTGCTCATCTCCCATTATTTCTTCTTATCTCCCATTATTTCTCCCATTATCTCACCTTATCTCCCATTGTCTAGGCTTATCTCGACTTATCTCTCAATATTTCTCTTTATCTCCCATTATTTCTCCTTATCTCCCATTATCTCACGATAACTTCCATTATCTAGACTTATCTCTGCTTATCTCCTATTATTTCTCCTTATCTCCCATTATTTATATTTATCTCCGATTATCTCACCTTATCTCCCCATTATCGAGGCTTATCTCGACTTATCTCCCATTATTTCTCCTCCTATCTCCCATTATTTCTCCTTATCTCCCATTATCTCGCCTTATCCCCCATTATCTAGGCTTATATCGAATTATATAGAACATATGTCTAAATTTATAAAAAAAGCACGTAAATTGGATAAGTGATTCTCAAGTGATAAGCGCACTAACGGACATACAGACAGACAGAGAGACGTTGCATTTTATATATATATATATATATATATATATATATATATAATGTTATATATATATATATATATATATATACATATATATATATATATATATATATATATATATATATATATATATATATATATATATTATAGATACTCTTTGCTACATGATATTGTTCCATATTTAATGGTTTAGCATGTTTAAAAAAAAGCACGTAAATCGGATAAGTGGTTCTCCAGTGATAAGCGCACCAACGGACAAACAGACAGAGATACGTTGCATTTGATATATATTATAGATGTAATAAAATATATATCTATAACCTGGTCAGAGAACATATGTTTGAATTTAAAATATCACCTAAATCGGATAAGTCGATCTCGAGGGATAAGTGCACTAACGGACAGACAGACAGACAGAGAGACGTTGCATTTTATATATTATAGATATAGATTATTATTATTATTATTATATAATCTGGCCAAAGAATATATGTATGAATTTAAAAAAAAGACACATAAATCGGATAAGTGGTTTTCGCGTGATAAACGCACTAATGGACAGACAGACAGACAGAGAGACATTGCGTTTTATATATATTATAGATTATAAATATTCTCTGCTACATAATATTGTTTCATATTTAATGGTTTAGGCTATGTATTGCAAGGGAACGCGCTAACGGCAAATTTTTTTTCCGACTTCATTCACTATTTTACGTCACTACTCATTGCTTATGCTACCTATCGTAATAAAATAGAGTATGTAAATCGGATAAGTGGTTCTCCAGTGATAAGCGCACTAACGGACAGATAGACAGACAGACAGACAGAGAGACGTTGCATTTTATATATATTATAGATGTAAATGTCAAAACACAAAGTAACCAATTTACCAGCACATTTCAAATTGAAAGATGAGTGCACCCGGGTGATTCGCTCTCTCCCAAGCTTTTCGTAACACTTCTAGAAAGCATACTGGGAAAAAATGGGGCTTAACCTTGACGGTAAATCACCTTTGTTTTGACGACGATATTGTCTTCATAACAGACAATATGCAAGAAGCACAAATTATGCTTCACATGCTTCAAGAAACTTCAAGAAGGGTTGGATTAAAAATCAATCTATTCAAGACTCAGTTTATGACAAATCTTGTATTAAACGACTCTATAAAACTGAATAACGTGAGATCGAACAAGTACACCGATATAAAAACCTAGGACATGAAGTCAGCATAGGACGAGACAACCAAAACACATGAAATTCAGCAGAGAATAGCTGTCTCTTGGATGGCATATGGCAAACTGGGTTATATATTTAAATCTAATCTTCCGATGTGTTTAAAAAGAAAAGTTTTTGACAGATACGTACTATCCTTTCTTATGTATGGAGCCAATACTCTAACATTGTTCGTTCTTTACGAGTTACGAGTGGCGGTCGACGGATTTCTTTCTAACACCCTCACTATCAACGCCGGTGTGCCCCAGGGCTCCATACTGTCTCCTACTCTCTTTCTCATTTACATTAAACGATCTGCTGGGAAAACACCGGGAATCCAATCTATAGCTTTGCAGATGACAGTACGCTTGTCTCTTCATTCACCTTGAACGCTCGGACATCGGCTGATCAGGCGAATATCCGCAGACAGCAGGAGGTCGTTCAACTTAACAAAGACCTGGAAGAAATTCTATCTTGGAGTGACAGGAACCAAGTGGAATTTAACGCTACAAAAAACCCAAGCGGCAGTTTTTTCTAAAAAAGTTAACGTTGCTGAACCCGACATAGTTATGTCGGGGCACTCCATTCCCCTAGCATCGTCGCTCAATTTGTTGGGCGTTAGTTTGGGAGCAAATATGTCTTGGCATGAACATGTTGCAGGCATAGCAAGGAGAGCTTCTCAAAAGTTGGGAATATTATTTAGAACCGGAAAGCTTTACACCCCACAGCAACTGTTAATTCTTTACAAAGCCCAACTTCGACCAACTATGGAATACTGCTCCCACGTTTGGGGCTCCGCTCCCAAACATACACTGCATTTGTTGGATTCTGTTCAGAGAAGAGCGGTCCGTCTTATTGGGGACTCGGAATTGACCGGCTGCCTTGATTCGCTGGAACATCGAAGAACGGTTGGCGACTTGAGTCTGTTCTACAAGTATTTTCATGGAAAGTGTTCGAAGGATGTAGCCCGCTTAATTCCTTCCAAAGCGGTGCATGTTAGAAATACACGTCTTGCTGGTGCTTCGCATCCGTATGAGGTTCAGCTTGTTACTCCGCGTACAACGCTTTTCAAGCAATCTTTTATATGGAGAACGTCATCCCTTTGGAATAATTTGCCCAGCGCTGTGTTTCCCACCGAGTACAATTTACAGCGTGCCGCTCCTGGAGCGCTTTAGGGACTTCCCTGCAGCACGTGAGCTAGACCCATTAAAAAAAAAAAAAAAAAATTGAAGAAAAATATCAACACAATATGTGTTATGCAAAGAAAAATGGGCAGGTCAATGTTAGACGTTACTTTTAGAGATTACATCCCAAATCACCTTATCAGGAAAATAATGAGGATACAAGATGCAATTAATTTTATTCTTCTTCTTAAATGGAACTGGGCTGGACATGTTGTTAGGTTTAAAGATGGACGATGGACAAAAAAAATATATAGAATGACGACTAAGATCCGAAGCCTATGGAAGTAGAGGTAGATCACCAAGTCTGTGGAATGATTTGAAGAGAGTGGCTGGAAATTGAGTACAAGTGGCCCAGAACAGAAGAAGGTGGCAAGACTTGAGGGCTTTCGTCCAGCAGTGCACGGTATAAGCAGATGATAATGATTATTATATAAAATAAAAACCTGATTTACATAATGAATAGTTTCGCTAAACAGCATTCCTAAAAAAAACGCTTTTTTTTTGGATCCATGACCAGGTATATGCCCTTAAATCAAATATGTGTCGTTTTGATCGATGACCTTCTACCATTTCTTTGGTAGAACTGTTTATCCGGTCACTGTAGAACTTAACTTATTCTTAAATCGTTTAAAAAAAAAGACAGGCAAAGTTGCACTGATTAACGTAGCAAGTAGACCTCGCAAGTCTGTTTACAGAATTTCTTAGTATGATTTTACAATGCGATATCGTTGTTGCAAACAGTTGGAGGTCTCATACTTATCTTCTAAAATTGAAGCTTGTTGTGAACGTTTACGTCACCTTTGTAGTGATATTGTAATGCTCCTGTGGTACAGTCGGTCAAGTAAGGACCCTCGTGGTCTTGGAAAAATGTGTTTTGAAAACATTTTTTTGCCATCAGTGTATTCTTTGATGTGCTAACAACGGCGCCAATCGCCTCCTGCATCAATAATGGCCCCTCATCTTCGAGGTATGCTCTCTCTTTACAAAGGACCAAACGTTTTTAATGGGGTTGGTGTCCGGCGATTATGAGAGCCAATCTAGTATCTTATCCTGGGCCCAAGCGAGTCGCTTCACGAGATGATTTTCACCCAGCAAAGACTTGTTTAATGTGCTTCGGCATTTGACATCAATGAGCACGAAGATATTGTCGAATGGTCTCACGGGGCACATTCAGACCCGATGCTGCGTCAATTTCGTGTGCGTGAAAACAAAGACACGATTCGTTTTTTCGATTTTTGGAGTGACTTTGCCTACCCAGCCACGTTTAGGCAAGTTATCGAGATTTTTTGTTTCGTTAAAACGATTTACCCACTTCTTCACAAATGACACCGACTTTTTAATATATTTAGTGGCCGCGGGATGTGTTATTTTAGGTCCCTTTGGATGGGAACAAAGAAAGACTGCCTCGAACCGCGCAAACGAGTGACTCATTTTGGATTTTACGTGATTTTGACGAAAGTTCGGAATCGACTGATACTTTTATTAAAATTCGTCGTACACAAAGGTTCCCTCTACCGATTTTTTGTTGAATCATACAATCGCATCTACCAAAAATGCGCGGACATGTTCTTACTTGACAGATTGTAGTTAAGCTAAAGTAAACTGGATATACGCACTTGCCAAAAAGTTGTAAATTTAAACAAATAAGGATCATGTTCATACTCTGCGTAGTTAATAATTATTATCAAGATCAATATCAACTACTAAAATTGTACAAAGTCCATATTTTAGCAGTTATTTACTGTTTCTGTTATCAGTCAATCAATCTCGGGGCGCGTTTCGCTGTATCACAGCTCATCAGTTGAGCTAGGATCGACAGAAAAAGAGAACAAATTTCAAAGCAGTTATCAGAGTACAGCTGAAAATACAAATGATCGTATTTTACTTATAATTCTTTTCAATATCGTAGTTCATCTACAGACAAGGATTCGATGGATAGTGGCGATAAAAAACAAGAAGCAGCGGGTGAACAGAATTGTAAATTTGGGTCTCACCACATTATGGATTTAACTGCTGCCACTTTTCTGGACGTGGCAGTACTGAGGTGTCTTTTTATTACCCATTGGCAGGAAGAAGGAATATATTGGGCATTGCATTTTCTTTATAACAGGTAAGTACAAGTTATGACACACACAGAGACACACACAGACACAGAGACAAATATAGACACAGAGACAGACACAGACACTCAGAGACAGACACAGACACACAGAGACAGACACACAGACACACACAGACACAGAGACAGACACAGGCAATCGTCCTTCGTCCTTCGTCGACACAGACACTGAGACACAGAGAGACACAGACACAGAGATACACAGAGACACAGAGATAGACACAGACACAGAGACAGATGCAGACACAGGGACAGACACAGACACAGACACAGAGGCAGACACAGACACATATACAGTTACAAAGGAGATCTAAAACTCGAAACTAGTTAGAATATAATGCAAGATCTTAAAAAGTTTTAAGTAATTTCGGAGAACGGAATATATAAGAACATATAAGTGACACGAGGCAAATCCAGTTTAACCTTAAATGTAAGTTACAATGTAGGAGTAAAATAATATGAAACATAAAATAAACCACACAGATCTGGTATAAACTAACACACAAAATACGTCTACTAACTCCTGAAGTTCCCAAACGTCGTCCTAAAAAATACATTTATATACAGTGTGTCTCGACGTAAGCAGAACCTTTTTAAAATGAAAACAAAAACTTATTATTTTGGCAAAATTCATTTATTATGTTCAAAATAGTCGTCTTCGGACTAACTCATCTTTTGACATGGCCTTTATTATACTGGTCGACGGGTCCAAAATGAGTCTGCGCAATGTACTCTACTAACTCATATTTTTGCATGCCACTGAAATTTTATATAACAACTGGTCTCCATTTCTTAATGATACAACCGCCATAGTGTCATCCGCGAATTTGCGAGTTAGTCTTGACGGAAATTTAAGGTTATTTACCAAAAAGGATAAATATCACTGGTGCTGTCACTAATCCTTGGACTACTCCAATATGGGAAGCTACCAAGTCGCATTGTGAAATAAAATATATTATAAGAGGCAATGCGTTTTCTCTTAATTTTATATGGTAAGCTTTTGCTAGATGAAACTGTGATTTAAGATGTCGAAAGCTCTTGGCAAATCAAAACACATGCCCACAATGACAAATCCCGATGCTAGCTGATGATATGTAAAATGTAAGCTATATCAGTTGAATTCTAGCTATATCTGTAGTCTGAATCCATGCTGGTTCTTACAGGGAAGTTGAGAAAGCCCATTGATAGAGGACGCGAAATGAAAGATACATTAAAACAAAAAAAGTGCTTGTTTTTTACTAAATAGGCTTTACTTTTTATTGAATAGGCTGAGAGATATAAGCGAAGAAACTGCCGCGCAACATCAACCAAGAAAAAGAAGCAACTCCCTACCGATTCCAAAAATTGAAGTATCTTTTTATCAAAGCACAGAAAGTAAGAAAGTGGAAAATAAAGATTTTATTGAAGTTCCGGAACCAAAAGATGTATCTCTGTTAGCAGGTGAATATAGTTTTTTACCATATACTGTTATAAAGTTATCAAGTATCTTAATGCATGACATCCGTGACTTATTTACTTATAAATTTTGATAATCATTCTTTGTGAGTGTGTGCAGGTAGTTTATTCTACTAGTACTTCAAAGAACTGAGAGTGTAGAATCAGCAATTTGATTTTACTTATAATATACTTATGCTTCATATTTCATAAAACATTTATATATATATATATATATATATATATATATATATATATATATATATATATATATATATATATACAAGGTGCGACAATAAAGTAATGAGATTGATTTTTTTGAGCAAAACGTGGCAACTCTGCAGCCTTCATAGACACTCCATCTTTGACCTTGATCTTCACGCCACTAATAGTCCAAGCCTGCCAGTCTTGAGAAGTGGGGTGTAATAAGTGAACAGTGGTTTTGTCTCTCGTCACGAAAATGGAATCGCGAACAATTGCGCAACGATACGCCATTTCTTTTTGTGTTAATCATGGTGAGAATGCCACGACAACTTACGGTAAGCTTCAAAACGCTTTTGAAAATGAGGTTATGTCAAGAGCTCAAGTTTTTTCGTTGGCATAAAATGTTTTGTGAATGTTGAAGACGAAGACTGCAGTGGACGACCATCAACCTCACGAACAGACGTCAACACGGCCAGGGTGCGTGAAATCGTACGATCCGATCGAAGATTATCTGTGAAAAAGTTCGCAATGCTGTTCGAAGGGATCACCCAGACCAAAAAAACCTCGCATATCGAAATCAAAAGTGAAATGCATGC
The DNA here is from genome assembly GCA_019049505.1 of Pachyrhynchus sulphureomaculatus. Lineage (NCBI taxonomy): Eukaryota > Metazoa > Arthropoda > Insecta > Coleoptera > Curculionidae > Pachyrhynchus > Pachyrhynchus sulphureomaculatus. The sequence continues at coordinate 177,945,312 of CM032455.1, read as the reverse complement.
TTGTGTGCTTTTTCGATTCCAAAGGCATTGTTCATAAAGAGAGATTTCAAAAACGAGTCCTCCGTGTCTGTTTAAACGTGGATTCTGCGCCATGGCAATCTGCATTGTTTGTACAGCAATTTTTAACCTCAAAACGCATTTCAGTACTATCACAGCCACCTTATTCGCCGGATCTTGCCCGGTGTGACTTTTTTTTATTCCCAAAAGTCAAATAAGTAGTCGTGGGGCATCATTTTCGCGTTGGGATAAGTGTCTGCAAGCAGAAAGAAACTACTTTGAAGGAGATCAAACTACAGCAGACTAAAAACATAATTAAGTTTTTTATCTCATCAGCTCATTACTCTATTGTCGCACCTCGTATATTTATATATATATATATATATATATATATATATATATATATATATATATATATATATATATATATATATATATATATATATATATATATTGTAACATTCATTTTTTTCCTAGATTTTAAGAGTATGTAATGTTACTGATTTTTCGCTTTATATTGTACTTCTTTTCATCTTTGTATCGAGTAGTGTATTACACTGGAACGTCTAGCCGCTCATGGTACAGGTGCAGTGCGGGTTTCCGACCGAATCTATCGAATTCGTAGTACGCCGGGATTGGTCAATTGTTTGTTTCCGGAGTTTGGTTCCGGCGTCGCCATTTTAGAGACGTAGTTCTCACGGCTTATTTAAGGGTCCGGAGAACGCACATCGAGGCTTACTTCCAACAAGCCGCAGTAGAGGCTTACTTCCACCAAGCCGCCGTGAAGGCTTATTTCCATCGAGCCGCCGAGAGGGCTTTGTTCCATCTAGCCGCCGAGTAGGCTTATCCTCATCAAGCCGCAGCCAGGCTTTGTCCATCAAGCCGCAGTAGAGGCTTCTGACAATATTTACGAAAGCCAAATTAAGTACGAGTTTTTAACGTAAAGCCGTAGTGGGCTTAGTGTGTTTTTTCTACATGGAGTAGCCGAAGTAGGCTCTTCTCATCGTGAAGTCATACTGGAAAATAAGTGATGGAATGTGTGAAATCGGTTTTGTGTTCAATTTAAGGCCAAGAAGCCCGTAGGAAAACCGTAAGTCACCAGAACATACATCAGTAGATCTATTTCCCGCAAATAAGTGTTTTAACAGCAATTTGAACTGATAAATCGTGAAGTGAAAATCACGACTCTTCGATTTCGGGTGTAGTAAAGTTTTAGAAATAAGACGCCTGATTTAGGAACTCTAATTTTAATAACTACTGTTTAGGCTAGAATTTTTGTAATTCTTAAAACTGCAAGGGTTGGAACTTTTATTTTAAAATCATGAATAAATTTTCTTTTTGTTGATTAAAGCTAGTGTTTCACTGTACATCTATCTTTCTTTTCAGGATAAGAAGGGTTGTACTAGACTAATTCTTTTTAGTAATAACCGTATAACACTTCAGTGTTTTTTTTCATTTTTTTAGCTGAAGTTAGATCCTTTCTATTTTAAAATGAATGGTGCCCAAAAAAAAAAAAAATAGTACAATTAAAGTTTTTAACCATAAAAAAATAATTCCAAAAAGACGTACAACAATTATCTCTTACCCATATTTCTCTACCAAGGAAAACTGAGCTAGTGTTTGTTTAATTTCTTTAGTTCTTTTAAAATCTTTATTCACTCAATTCATTCTCAGAAATTAAAAAGGGGCTGCAAGAAAATTGCGCTCAAGCGTGGGACAAACAACTTTTCACAGGGTACAAAAAAAGATGCCTCCTGCCTGCGGGCAAGTTCCCAAGTTACAATATATATATATATATATATATATATATATATATATATATATATATATACGTGTATATTTGTAGAATCTCCATACATCAAAGAAAATAAATCATCAGACGATTCGCTTCATAAGAGAGCCGCCAGTGAAAAAGGACGCCGAAGAATGAAAATAGCTGACCTTAAGGCTTTTGTAGAAACTAAATTACTGTCGAAATCTGACAAAGCGTTGGAAAAAATTGGGCAAGATGATCCAAAACCTCTGGATCAAACTCAACCGGTGCGTTTCCACCATCTTGCCAAACGACTTCTGGATGTATGTATTCCTGTCTCTTCCTTCTATCTCTACACCATTTGCAATCTTCTGACAGTTGTAAGATTGACTTTATCACATAAGTTTTACTAGCAGTCTACACTTGATATATTTCTCAAATGGCGAGACAATTATTCTCTCATCCGTACATTTTGAGCAGTTTTTCGTTGGTTTGCTCATTAGTTTCTTCAAAATCATATTAAATATTAGAATAACCATCTCCTGAACAGTGTAATTTGATTAATCTTATAACTGCACAGAAAACGCTTAATAAATTTGCATTTAGCTCAAAAACCATGAAAGGAAAGGAAACAGTTTGTATACCACTAAATGTTATTTTAGTTATTCAACATCTATTTGCACAAAATCCCTTTTTGTAGCTTGCAGAAAAACTCTATTTTCTATTTCCCTTTTTTTTTGTTTGCACGCATGCTTTTTAATACACCAAAATAAAGCTTAGAAATATTACGAAGCAAGCGCAGAGAATAACGATTATCTTAAGCACTGCGTACTCCTCTAGAACATAACTGCGATCAAGGCTCCGCTCGTTTACATCTAAATGCGATGCAAGATTAACAGTGGACTGGATGTAAGCGTTGTCAGATTTCTAAAATTCAAAAAAAATTAATCCGGCTTTTGATATATTATTAAAAGTCTAATCCAATGAAGTAAAATATTTTATTAGTTCTAGTTAATAGAAAAAAAAAGTAAATAGCAATTAATTTATAAGAAATAACTGAAAATTTTCTAAATTTTTACTGTCATGATCATCATCATCATTAACTTATTCCATCCATAGTCGGATGTAAGCCTCTCCAAGTTGTCTCCAATGAGCTTTGTTTTTTGCTTTTTTGCATCCAATCCTGTCCTGTTAATCTTTTTATGTCGTCCGTCCATCTTTTCTGTGGTCTACCTCTGCATCTTTTGTGTTCTCTAGGCCTCCATTCGACTATACAACGTGTCCATCTTTTATTAATCATCCTTTCGACATGCATCGCCCAATTCCGGTTTCCGCTAGATGGGTCCCCAGATTGCTTTCAGTTGAACAAAAACGAATTCGACTCACGTTTTCTCGCGATTGCTTGGAGATGTATGAGGCTGATCCGAAAGATTTTCTTAACAGGTTTGTAACAATTTACGAAACCTGGGTTCCTGGGTACTTCAGAGTCAAAACAACAATTCAAGCAGTGGAAAAAAATCTGGTGAACCGATCCCAAAGAAAGCGAATGCAATTCTGTCTGTGGAAAAGTGATGGCGTCAGTTTTTTGAGATGCTAAAGGTATTATTATGGTGGACTTTTGCACGATTTTAATGTTAGGAAGCAGTTGACGTCGCTATTGTAGACAATCAGCGATTACAGTTATGTTCTAGAGCTGTATCTATGTCGTCAGCTATTGGTATATGCTAAGATCAGAAAGTAAAAATGGAATATAAATCTGACGTTTTATGTTCTGATTTGATATGGGATTTAGCTATTATAGAACCAAATATAATTTCTAAGCTTTATTGGAGGTTTTTAAAAAATATTAAAGTAATATTTTTTCTCGTACTTTTATTTAGGATTATCACCGAAGTCTGGATACTAGCGACGAAATGTCTAGAAAAAATTCTGGGCTTTCTAAATCTTTCGAGCCGATCCCCAGTAATTTGGTTAAAGGAAAAAGTATGCCCAGCTTAAGGTTCGCATTTTAATCTTGTTATACCCATTTTGGGTGTAATAGTTATTGTTTGTTGTAATCGACAAAATTCGTATTTAGGAGCTTGTATGGAAAACTAATGCGTTCGTAGCGGTAGCAGTATCATTAACAGATATACTTTAGAAATATAAAAATGAAATGATGGCACAAAGTCTCCTCCATCCATTGATAAATCACTTCCCTACGTCCAATCCGTGTTTAATCCCCCTGGTTGATTTCAGAAGGATTCATATCTTTCACAGTCCTTCCTCACAACCTAATTATAGTAATATTAACCATGGATGCATCTTATAGTCCAGTCAGAATACGACCAAAACAATAGAAACCGTCGGATACTGCTACTTTTTTTTTGTTTTAAATACTCGCCTCGACGAGTACATTAAGAAAAAAATATTGTGACCACTAAAAAATTGGGGCACATCCTCAAAAATGGAAGAGTTAACTCGTTTTTGGTTTTTTTAGTGTATTTTGCAGTTTTATCATAAATTTATAGAAGATAAACTAAAATTCTGACAGATCTTGATTTTAGGGACTATAGATGTTATTTGAACCTTCTTGTCGGGAGAAAGTGGCCGTTTTTGTCGTTTTGTTTTTCTTTTTTAATTTTTTATGATTAAATAGGTGTACTTGCAAACTGTAAGCTAATTTTTTTAGTTAACTCTGGAAATATGTTCCATGGACATTACTTTAATTAATCCAAATATAATTTTAGCTATTTTTTACATATTAGATATATTTTTCACTTCTCATAATATTGATAAATTTTACCGATTCACGTTTTTTTCTTCTGACGAATTTTTTAAACAACTTTTTTTCAGTACCTAAAATATCAGAAAATATTCCTTAGTTCCTAAGCTTTCATTTGAGGTAGTTAAGAACTCATTTAAACAATTTAGGCCCGTGGCAATTTTAGTTTCCAATTTAATTTTTTTAATGCAAATTTACGATTTTTTCTTTAAAATTTTTTTTTTTTGAGTTTTATAATATTTTCAGCAACCAAAGTTATTCTTAATTATTATACACAGGTTACTGTACATGTTGAGTGGCTGAGGAAGTCATTTGGTCTATTTAGGCTGAAAAAACTGACCATTTTACTTTCAGTTTCATGCTTTCATGTTTCAAATTTACAGTTACTTTTAAAAAATTAATTATTATTTTTTTAATTTTATAATATTTGCCGTAACGAAGATCATTTTTATTAGTTATAAAATGATTATCACATGTCTTACAAGGAGAGGTCAGAGCATTTGGATTTTGGATGAAACTTGGCGGTTTCACCGATATATTAAGAACCCCGTTTTATGTTTTATCTAATAGGATTTTTTTTTAAAGAAAATTAATTTTATTTGGCTTCATAATATTCCACATTTTTTTTAAGAATTTGATGATATTGAAATATGATGTTAATCTGAATGTTTTTCATTTAATTAAAAAAAAAGACTGATTGTGAAGCGAGGTATTAATAATTAAAGTGGACATAATTAGCATGTAATAGGCCAAAGAAGTATAAAAAAGGCATAGTTTCGTGTATATCTTAAGAATTAGTTTATTTAGTAAAAAAAAAATAGAAAAATTTTGAAATAAAAATAATTTGTTTTTTATCGATTTGCTAAAAAGATATAAATATTTATAGTTGATATTGTTTTAAAAGAATAACCGCGTAGTGAGGGACAGATATCTCAATTTGAGAACGTTGGATATCGTCATACTTTACGCGCCAATATTCAAACAGCATTTAAAGTAGTTAACTTTTAAACAGAAATTCATTTGTAGGTTAAATGTATTAATTAAAAATTTGAATTTGTATCTTGATATTTATTATTTTTTCTTTAGTATTTAAAAGATTTATATTTACACAAAAATATGTTTGTAGGTTCAATAATTTTTCGATAATATTCTAAATTAATATCACGTTTATTACATATCAATTGATAACAATATTAAATATATATTTAAAAAAACGGTTTTGTAAATTTTCTCTTTAAAACTAAATAAATAATTAATGATACTAATGATAAATAAATAAAGTATTATAAACTTGTAAGTAAATAATTACTTTATTTAATACTCGCGTATCTTTGGTTACACGTGATTTCCCATTGTCTTTTCGACTAGATAATTATTGCATTATTCCTGTAGAACCCCATTTTATCATAAGAACTTTCTGGATCTTCCAAAAGATGCAATTTAATCTTTTAATCATATGATCTGAAATAATACTTTTTAAAGGCATTAAAGATGGCAATATTAGTTTATTCATGACGCACTCTTTATACGGTACGACCTAAACGTTTCCCATAAATTATCTTTTCTAGTAAAAGGACTTTTTTACACACACAACACTTTAAATTCCATCTCATCTAACTCAACGATCCGTCGACCATTACACAGGTTGGGCTCTTCAGTTTTTAATTTTTTCGCGTCATTCATTCCCTAAATACTTTTTTGCGTTTATTGATGAGCTTTGCCTTTGCAAATTTGTCTTTATGTCGCAATTGATTATAATCAAAAGGCATTTTTATTTAATTATATTTTTTTTTATTTTAAAACAGAAGTAATATGGTCTAAAGAGTAACCTTACATAAAATATAATAAATATAACCTCTAAAAACGTTACTTCTATAGAGCATTCGGTATACGCATTGGCAGCGTTGCCACATTTATTTTCATTAAAAGTGTGATTGTATTAGTTTGTGTCTGCATATGAAAGTTTCCAACTATCGAATACAGTCTCCGACAAAAATAAAATACTCTGCCACTGACTATTTTAAACTGTTTGTTTTTACTGTCGGACTTTAATCTCGAGCGGTTTCTCTTGACATATTCAAGGCATTCGACCGTGTTTAGCACGATGGGCTGTTGGCTAAGCTACGTTCTTATGGTATGTCTGAAAAGTTCTGTTTGTGGCTCTTATGTTTCCTCAGAGAGCGTTCTTTACTAGTGGCAGTCGATGGTTTTCTTTCTAACACCTTCACTATCAACGCCTGTGTACCTCAAGGCTCCATACTGTCTCCTACTCTCTTTCTCATTTACATTAACAATCTGCTGGAAAAGACCGAGAATCCAATCTACATCTTTGCACATGACAGTACGCTTATCTCTTCATTCACTTTGAACGCTCGGACAGACGAATATCCGCAGACAGCAGGAAGTCATTCAATTTAACAAAGACCTGGAAGAAATTCTATCTTGGGGTGACAGTAACGAAGTGGAATTTAACGCTACAAAAACCCAGGCGGCAGTTTTTTCTAAAAAAGTTAACGTTGCTGAATCCGACATAGTTATGTCGGGGTACTCCATTCCTCTAACTCACTCAATTTGTTGGGCGTTGGGCGTTAATTTGGGAGCAAATAGCAAGGAGAGCTTCTCAAAAGTTGGGAATATTATTTCGAACCAGAAAGCTTTACACTTCACAACAACTCTTAATTCTTTACAAAGCTCAAATTCGACCAACTATGGAATACTGCTCCCATGTTTGGGGCTCCGCGCCCAAACATACATTGCATTTGTTGGATTCTATTCAGAGAAGAGCTGTTCGTCTGATTGGAGACCCGGAACTGACCGACGGTCTTGTTTCGCTGGAACATCGAAGAACGGTATTTTCATGGGTGTTTGAAGGATGTGGCCCGCTTAATTCCTCCCAGAGCGGTGCAGGTTAGAAGTACAAGTTGCGCTAATACTTCACATCTGTACCAGGTTCAGCTTGTTACTCTTCGTACAACGCCTTTCAAACAGTCATTTATATGGAGAACATCATCCCTTTGGAATAATTTGCCCAGGACAGTGTTTCCCATCGAGTACAATTTACAGCGATTCAAGAACAACGTGAATCGCTTTGTCCGCACACGTGTCGCTCCTGTTTTCCCTGCAGCACGTATGCTAGACAAATAAAAAAAAAACTATACTATTGGCTCCGATTGTTACGAGTGAACTACCGTAAATATTATTTATTATGTTGTTTAACTAGTTAAACTTGTATCATTAAAATTATTATTTTGTACAGTAACTTTACAATTTTTATTAATTTAATTATTATATATCTTTATATAAAATTATCAAAAAAAAGTAATTTTTTCAACATCATTATTAGTTAATTTATTTTTTATTTGTATAAAAAAATCGTATTATATAATGTTACATAAAAAATATGATGTACAAATATAAGATTTTTCAGCCTAAATGAACCAAATGACTTCCTCAGCCACTCAACATGTACAGTTAACTTGTGTATAATAATTAAAACTAATTTTGGTTACTGAAAATATTATAAAACTCAAGAAAAAAATAATTTTTTTAAAAAGGAATCGTAAATTTGCATTAAAAAAATAAATAAATTTGAGACTAAAATTTCTTCGGGCTAAATTGTTTAAATGAGTTCTAAGTACTTCAAATGAAAGCTTAGGGACTAAGGAATATTTCTTGAATTTTTTAGGTACGGTAGTAGTATGCTGAAAAAAAGTTGTTTTAAAAAATTCGTCAAACGAAAAAAAACGTGAATCGTTAAATTTATCAGTATTAAGAGGACTGAAAAATATATCTAGTATGTAAATAATAAAAACCGGTCAAGTGCAAGTTGAACTTGCACAATTAGTGTTCCGTACGTTGATTGTTTTTAAAATAAAAAATTTTGTTAGGGTGGTATAAAATGATCAGTGACTTCACAAAACACACCTCAAAGGAGTTTTCAACAAAGGTAGTTTCCAATCTTTACTGAAAACTGGTGACCTTGAAATTTTGTTTTTTTTATATACCAAATAAATTATTAAAGGTAATGCACTCGTGATAATTTTCGTTCAATCTATACCCCGTGGAGAATATTCCAGAATTTTCCAAAATTTTTTGATCAGTACTTTTCGAGATAAGATAGGGGACAGCGATATTTTAAAAGTAATACGAAGAAAAGTGTGCGCAAGTATTACATTATATACGAGTATATATATATATATATATATATATATATATATATATATATATATATATATATATATATATATATATATATATATATATATATATATATATATTACTCGTGTTTTCACAAGCTTTCATTGGACATCACACTCGATGACCTAGTAAAAAAAAAATTTTTTTCACTTCCGATTTCACCCCTCAAAACGAACCCCTTAAGTCGAAATTTATGTTACGGTGGTATAAAATGATCAGTGACTTCACAAAAACACACCCCAAATGAGTTTTCAACAAAGTTTGTTTCCAATCTTTACTGAAATCTGATGACCTTGAAATTTTTGTTTTTTTTTTTATATACCATATAAATTATTAAAGGTAATGCACTCGTGATAATTTTCGTTCAATCTACACCCCGTGGAGAATATTCCAGAATTTTTTCGAAATTTTTTGATAAGTACTTTTCGAGATAAGGCCCGGGACAGCGATTTTTCGCGAATTTTTAAAAATAATACAAAGAAAAGTGCGCGCAAGTATAATATTATATATATATTTGTTACTCGTGTTTTCACAAGCTTTCATTTGACACCACACTCGATGACCTAGTAAAAAAATTTTTTTTTTTCGCTTCCGACTTCACCCCCCAAAACTAACCCCTTAAGTCAAAATTTAATTCTCAAAACTACATGGCTCTGATGAGGCCATCAATTTCTATATTATTACCAAATTTCACCTTTCTATGTCAAATAGTTTCGAAGAAAATCGGTGTGACAGACAGACAGACAGACAGACAGACAGACACACCGAAGTGATCTTATAAGTGTTCCGTACGGAACACTAAAAAGGACTAAAATTATGTTAAAATCAATTAAAGTAATGTCTATGGAATATATTTCCAGAGTTAACTGAAAAGAATTAGCTTACATTTTGCAAGTACACCTATTTATTCATAAAAAATGACAAAAGAAAAAAAACGACAAGAACGGCCAGTTTCTCCAGACCAGAAGATTCAAATGACATCCATAGTCCCTTAAAATATTTCGTTTTTTTTAGTGTTCCGTACGGAACACTTATAAAATCACTTCGGTGTCTGTCTGTCTGTCTGTCCGTCTGTCATATCCGATTTTCTCCGAAACTTGAAGTTGTTAGTTTTGGGGGGTGAAACCGGAAGTAAAAAAAAATTTTTTACTAGGTAATCGAGTGTGGTGTCAAATGAAAGCTTGTGAAAACACGAGTAATATATATATATATATATATATATATATATATATATATATATATATATATATATAAATAATGTAATACTTGCGCGCACTTTTCTTTGTATTATTTTTAAAAAATCGCTGTCTACCCGCCTTATCTCGAAAAGTACTGATCAAAAAATTTTGAAAAAATTCATCTGGTATATAAAAAGAACAAAAATTTCAAGGTCATCAATTTTCAGTACAGATTGGAAACAAGCTTTGTTGAAAACTCATTTGGGGTGTGTTTTGTGAAGTCACTGATCATTTTATACCACCGTAACAACATTTTTTATTTTAAAAGCAATCAACGTACGGAACACTAATTGTGCAAGTTCAATTTGCACTTGACCGGTTATTTATTTTTATCTAGAATCAAAATCTGTCAGAATTTTTAGTTTATCTTCCATAAATTTATAATAATATTGCAAAAACACCCTAAAAAAACCCAAAAATGTGCCAATTTTCCCATTTTTGAGGGTGTGTGTGTGAATTTTTCAACAGTCGCAATAATTTTCCTTAATGTACTCGTCGGGACGAGTATTTTAAAAAACAAAAAGCAGTAGTACTTGACGATTTCACCTCAAAATTGTATTCTGACTGGACTATTAATAGGATCTATAACCTGCGCAGTAAGATATCCGATTACGGCCCGTTACCGTTCTAGCGCATCTATATCGGTCGCTATTTTCGGAACTTTCATGCACAAACGCGGTGTTGCTGACTATCGCCACCGGGAAGAATTATGTACCAAGAGTCAAAGTAAATGATAAATTACTTTTGACTTAGTCTGGTCCTTTATAAAAGTTATGGTCATGGAGGCGTTACTTTGCAATACTTTCTTGCACCTTGTTGAATTTAAACTTTAACGCTGACATCAGCTAAGAATTTTACAAGATACTCTTGGTTCTTGTGCAGGCTGAACAATATTATCAATATATAATAATCTTACAGTTAAGAAACGCGATTATTTACAATTACAATAACTATTACATCTTTAGCCATATCTATATGGATGTTTAAAAAATATTTTTTGGGACCTGCAACTAGTACACAAGTTTAAAAAATTATTATTTGTTTGAAGAATAGGCGTGATGACAGTAACAATCAATCACCGAAATTATGACTTTAAATAATGAAATAGATTAAAAAGTTTCTAAAAAACGTTCTTATTTTTATATTAAAAGAGATTAATATTATTTTTGTTAAAATAAAAATGTAAAATACAGCAATCCGCCATGCTATGTGGAACACCAATTAGAGCGAATGACGTCACGCCTATGTAAACATTATTTCGGTCGAACTTCTCTTGTGTTAACGATAATCTCTGCACAGTTTATCAACTAATTTGTGGTCTTAAACTATCGAGTTGCCTAGTTTTGTGTTACAAAAACTAGAACCAAGAAACGTTAGCGATGGAAGACGGATTTATTAAGGCAAATAGCTTCAATTTACCTAGAATTGATTTGTTGATGCTTGGAGAGTTTCTTGCGTCAAACAAAGACTTTTATTCAGCAGAATTTAAAAATATCAAAACTTCTATGCAAGTATATAAGTAATCTGCATTAAAAGTACGATTTAATACTCAAAAAGCCATGAAAACTGCACTTTATTTCTACGTCATTGTTTTATTAGTTTTAGGTTAGGTTATGATTGTTATGAAAATGTTGATATATATTGAATGTAATTCTCCATATAGTTTGGCAACTGGAACAAGAATAAAGTATCCATTAAATAAACAGTAGTGGATGATAGCATTAAAGAAATAAAACCTAATCTCAATAGTGATGTGACTATCTAAAGGTATTATTTAGATAATTAACAATTTCTCAAACAAGATTATTACGATATACCTCATTTATAATAATAAAATCTAAATTAAAATTTACATCAAAATCTTCACAGAAATACATTGGAGAATTTGGAGAAATAACTGCTGGGTCTCGCCGTGTAAGAGTTAGCTACTTATTTCTTATTGTTTTTTTATTTGGAAAGTAAACAAATAACTTGTTAGGAGTGTTTATCGATGTGTTTTTTACATTGAGGGACATCACTTATACACTTTAGAATTTATTTTAAAGACACAAAATAACAAAATTATTGTATAGACACTGTATACTTCACTGTTATTGACATGGAGTTTACAAAGGCGTGACGTCACGAGTAGACGCCATGACACCTGCGAGCATTTTGGCGTGAAATTCAAAATTAGTTTTAAAAAGGTCAATTTTATGCTAGAAAACCTGTAATTTCTTCAGAAATATATATTTTTTTTCGTAAGAACATCGTGGAATAGTTTTTTTCAAAATTAGTCATCATGCCTATTGTTATATAGTTCAAATATTTAGCTAAGAAGATTGTAGGTTGTAGGTCCTATTGCCTGTTAGTGTTTTTCTATTATCTATTATATAAGAGGCAGAAATTTTTAGTCTGCATTTATAATCTTAGAAACTACTACATGGGGTGAAAAGTCCCGACCCTTTTGAAGAAAAGACCAACGTTTTTGCCAAAAATCGATTTTATTCTTCAACATAGTTTTCTTCAATTTGTCGTGCTCTCGAAAATAAGCATCAGTTTTCCATTCGAGTACTTCGTTTGAGCCGAATCTTTCCGTGGAGCCACCTTTCCAAATTGGGAAAGAGGTAATAATCGCTGGGGGCCAGATCTGGTGAATACGGCGGATGAGGACGCAATTTGTGGTCCACTTTCACCATCGATTTTATGGAATTGTGAGCTGGTACATTATCTTGGTTAAAACGGTCCAATAAAATAACATAATACAGGGTCTGTCCCAAAAATAAGCAGAATAAGTTTTTCCCACTGACGCGGACAGCTGGATTGAGGCGATTTGTGGTGGGAAAGGTGGCGGGAAGTCTTAGGAAAGCAACACAATCTCGTCACTTAGTTGCCAATATACCTATCTACACTAGTCGGTGGAGTTCGGCACTTCTGTTACACTGTTGATCATTACTGTTGATACTGAATGTACCGAAACCGAACGTCATCGATGAAGACGAGATATATTTCGTGGAAACGAGTAGGTATCTACCACTACTGCTGTGGCATTGGTAGTTTTAGTTTGGATGGCCGCCGATTCAGTTACCAACCATCAACGTGTAGATACTTGGTAGCGGATACATTTATTGTCGACTACCTGGTACTTTGGATCCGGACGAGTAACAAGTACTTTTTATCCGGTAGTTACAATATTGACATCTCTAGATCCGGCTCATTTGCGGGCGGTTACAGTGTGCGGATCGCTGCTAGAGTGGACCCCTGTCCAAAGGTCGCGTCACGAATTCACGATACCACCTTCCATGGAGCAACGACGAGGAACGCCCTGGACGTCCGTCAACAACAGAGTGCAACGCAAATGTTCAAAAAGTGGGAGCCATGCTCAATTCCCATCGACATCTGAGTGTTAGAATGTTAGAAAAAGAGTGCAGTATTCCGAAAACCATAGTGCATCGCATTCCTACAGAAGATTTAGTCCCAGCCGCCCTACAGCCTCGATGTGACATTGCCGAACTTCTTTTTATTTCCAAGAATAAAAAGGAGCTTGAAAGGCAACCATTTTGGAACGCTGGATAACGTCAAAAAGACTGTGACGAGGTGCCTAGCAAGGTTTCCATCGAAGCCTTCCAGGAAGAGTACTGCGACTGGTAGAGGCTCTGGCAACGGGTCTCCATGCACAAGGATGCTATTTTGAGGGGTTTTAGTAATTTATACTTTGATTTGCAATAACTTTTTTCCCGGATTTATTCTACTTATTTTTGAGACAGACCCTGTAGTCTCCGGTGATTGTTCGCCTCTTCTTAAGGTCGATCAGTATTATTCCATAAGTATCCCAAAAAATACTTGCTAGAATCTTTCTAGTTAATGTTTGTGTTTTTGGACATTTCGGTCGACTTTCAGGCGGTTCCGGCCTGTCTGTGAACTGCCTGTTGGTAGTAGTGGTGGATCCATGTTAAATCGATTGCTACAAATCGATGCAAAAACTCCTTTGGATTACATGGGACACAGTGCTAAACAGGGCACGTGGCTGTTTTTGATGAATTTTTAGAGTGAGTAACACCCATCGGGCACATAGGTTTTCCATATGCAAATATTCCTTTATAATATGTCTCACGCATTCTGTTGATATCTTCACGATGTCAGCTATCTCTTTCACTTTCATTTTGGGGTCCTTCAGAACAGCATGGTGGATGTTCTTGTGTTTTTTGGAGTTACTGCCTTAATTGGACGTGTGGAACGTGGGGCCTCATCGGTGCTTGTAGAGGATACTTGTCAAGACATTCTTGGGTTCTGGCTGTATTTTGTCCCATCAAAAAGCAATGTTTAAATAACACACGAGATTTCTTTTTTTGGTTCCATCGTTTTGCAAAAATCAAAACCCGAACAGCGAATTGACAAAATGTTATGAAAATTGTACCCGAAACTTCTGAGAGATGACACTATCTGAAAAGCATATGTTTTTTTGTTTGTGCCTCGGGCCTTTCTACCCCATGTTAGTATGACACACGTTTTATTTCATAGTATTTAGCTAACTTATGAGGGTGTTTTATTAAGTTATCTCCCAAACTATAAAGAAACCATCGTAGAGCTTAAAAAAATACATGTTTTTTAGATAGCTAATGCCAACACTAATACCCTTAGTCGGACGTTTCTCGAGTGGTTTCATTCTCTCCAATATATATATATATATATATATATATATATATATATATATATATATATATATATATATATTTTTTTTTTTTTTTTTTTTTTTTTTGCGCCTCAAAAAATAACGCTAGACGCATTCTCTGAGAAAAATTTTCAGCTGACGTCTTTCTTCAAAAGATTGGTCAAAAAGAAGTCTATAGGGCACTAAATTAGCGCTGTAGCACACCTTTCTGTAATGGCTTAAAGGGTAATGCCACTCTAGAGCTAAAAAAGTAGCCTGATTTTAACAATTTTTTTTTTAATATAGTGAACGTAATCCAAAATTTACTCATTACAAATTTTTAAACAATTTTTTTTTACAAAATGGCCTATTAATCAGTATCTTATGAATAGTACTTTGCGGCCGGAAAGATTCCTCCTCCAATTTCTACATAAGATTTTCTTGGAAAGTACATAGAAAAATTTAAAAATATTGATTTTTTTATGAATGGTACATGTTTGAAGAAAGTGTTTCATTTTCCGGTAAAAAAGCACTTAGAAAATCATTTATAAAAAAAGGTCAAAAGAAATATAAAATCCGTATGTACTTCATTAGATAATGTAATTTTGAAGGTACAGTTGAAATTTCAAGTAAATCGGTGATAATTTGAAGTTATGTTTCCGGCCAGTTTGAAAAATGTAGTTTTTGAGAAAAACGTATTTTTTTTTTATTATTATATAAATTTTCTAGATACCTCTTGATGTTTTGTTGATAGATTCTAGATGAACTTAAATTCTGTAGATAAATAGATTTCTTCAATATTCAGAAAGATACAGTCATTTAAGTAGCGCGAAGTTTTTTTTTTTTTTTTTTTTTATTATGGGTCTAGCAGACGTGCTGCAGGGAAGTCCCTAAAGCGCTCCAGGAGCGGCACGAGTGCGGAAAAAGCGATTCACGTTGTTCTTGAATCGCTGTAAATTGTACTCGGTGGGAAACACAGCGCTGGGCAAATTATTCCAAAGGGATGACGTTCTCCATATAAAAGATTGCTTGAAAAGCGTTGTACGCGGAGTAACAAGCTGAACCTCATACGGATGCGAAGCACCAGCGCGACGTGTATTTCTAACATGCACCGCTTTGGGAGGAATTAAGCGGGCTACATCCTTCGAACACTTTCCATGAAAATACTTGTAGAACAGACTCAAGTCGCCAACCGTTCTTCGATGTTCCAGCGAATCAAGGCCGCCGGTCAATTCCGGGTCCCCAATCAGACGGACCGCTCTTCTCTGAACAGAATCCAACAAATGCAGTGTATGTTTGGGAGCGGAGCCCCAAACGTGGGAGCAGTATTCCATAGTTGGTCGAATTTGGGCTTTGTAAAGAATTAATAGTTGCTGTGGGGTATAAAGCTTTCTGGTTCTAAATAATATTCCCAACTTTTGAGAAGCTCTCTTTGCTATGCCTGCAATATGTTCATGCCAAGACATATTTGCTCCCAAACTCACGCCCAACAAATTGAGCGACGATGCTAGGGGAATGGAGTGCCCCGACATAACTATGTCGGGTTCAGCAACGTTAACTTTTTTAGAAAAAAACTGCCGCTTGGGTTTTTGTAGCGTTAAATTCCACTTGGTTACTGTCACCCCAAGATAGAATTTCTTCCAGGTCTTTGTTAAGTTGAACGACCTCCTGTTGTCTGCGGATATTCGCCTGAGCAGCCGATGTCTGAGCGTTCAAGGTGAATGAAGAGACAAGCGTACTGTCATCTGCAAAGCTATAGATTGGATTCCCGGTCTTTTCCAGCAGATCGTTAATGTAAATGAGAAAGAGAGTAGGAGACAGTATGGAGCCCTGGGGCACACCGGCGTTGATAGTGAGGGTGTTAGAAAGAAATCCGTCGACCGCCACTCGTAAAGAACGCTCTCTGAGGAAACATGAGAGCCACAAAACAGAACCTTTCAGACAGACCATAAGAGCGTAACTTAGCCAACAGTCCATCGTGCCAAACACGGTCGAATGCCTTGGATATGTCAAGAGCAACCGCTCGAGATTCTCCAAAGTGTTCAATTGCGTTGTTCCAAACATGTGTTACATAAGTCAGAAGATCTCCTGTTGATCTATGTTTACGAAAACCATATTGGTGATCGCTAATAATATTGAATCGTTCAAGATATTTTAGAAGATGCTCATTGATAACCTTTTCCATGACTTTCGATATTATTGAAAGCAGTGCAACTGGTCGGTAGTTATTTGGCAAGGTCTTCTTACCTTTTTTAGGTATCGGCTGAACCGTGGCACATTTCCAGCAGGACGGAAATATTCCCTTTCTGTAGGATAGGTTAAAAAGTCTACAGAAAACTGGTGTTAGTTCCCTTGCACAATTTTTGAGAACTATGGCAGGTATTCCGTCAGCGCCAGAAGCCTTCTTGGTGTCTAGCTTCATTAAAATACGCTTTATGATGCGCTGGCTGAAGACAACATCGGGCATCCTTGACTGCAATATGGAAATAGTAGGTGGTGTTTTTCCTTGGAAATCGACAGTAGAATGTGAAGCAAAGAGTTCAGCCAACAAGTTAGCTCTCTCAACAGGTGTGGTTGCAATGGAATTATCTGGCCGTGTGAGTGGTGGTATGGTGGATTTGGTAAAATTTTGACTAACTGCCTTAGCGACTGCCCAAAAGGACCTGGAATTGTTGGGACAAGCGAGAAGTTTGTTTCTAATTCGTTTGATTGTGTGCCTCCTTGGTTTCGTCGATAATTCCCTTGCATCTGTTCCGGGCATGAACAAAGATGTTACGATTTACGGTGTTAGGATTTTCACGCCATTGTCGATAGGCAATATGTTTAGAAGCAACAGCTTCTTTGCATTTTCGGTCGAACCAAGGCTTGCCGTTGGAGGAGCATTTCTTCGAAAAAAGAGATGTAAGCTTCCATACCAGCCAAAATAACATCGGAGACCTCCCTGGCGCAGTCAGATGGGTTATCGGATCGAAAACAAATGTCCATCCAAGGGAAAGTTCGAAAGTATTCCATAAGATCTTCCCATTTAGCAGATTTGTAGTGCCAAATCTTGCGCGGCCTAGGCGCCTCTCTGTCACTGATTGGCAGGATACTAGATGTCGAAAGCAGTTTATGGTCGGAAGAACCTAACGGCGGATTTACGGTGACCGTGAAGTATAAAGACTCCCGGAGAGTTTGCGGAGCGCTGCTAGACAATTCTCATCCTCATAAAATCCTTTGTACCTTGTTTCTAGGTCCTTACAGCATCATTTAAGCCAAATAAGAATGTTGATTTTTTTTAAATTTCTAGAGTGGCATTACCCTTTAAACTGAGTTAGCTTTGTACAATAGCAGAAGTTTGGTTCTTTATAAAGTTTTTCTTGAATGACCATTATTGTGAACTCTTTTTACATATTTTTTGCCCCTCTAGTTTTTGCTCTGATGTAAGGAGTTTTGAGATCCACCGTGCAAGAACTGTTTTCAACCCTAAATATTTGTGCTCGATCTTGATAACTGTAGTTTCAGATAGTCCAGCTTCTTTAGCAAGCACTCGGTTGTTCATTCGTTGATCTAACACCAGTAAATTTTCAGCAGGACTGAGGAATTTCCTCATTTCTGCATCAACCACTTTTCCTGATCTGTTTAGCTCAAAGTCCATCATGGTCATACACCTTGGCCATTTTTTCATAAATAACTTTTGGGCCATTTCTCTCTTTAGTTTGAAACTTTATCACTGCGCGAGCATTGCTTTAATTGATTTTTCGGAAGAAAAAAAATCGTAAAAACTGCCAAACGCATCGACCTCGCACAAAATCTCGTCACAAACTACTTAGAACAACGACAGCAATTTGTTTGTATGACGTCATTTTCATATTTGGGTAGATAACTTTCAAAAAAACACTGTTATAGTTTTATTTTATTTAAAAAAAACTAACTAGAACTACTTGAGACTGGTTTATTTATTATTCATATTACACTGTGAAAGAAAAATATATGAATATTATCCTCTTATGTTCCACATGTTGCAGGGTGTCCCATAAATAACTTAAAATCTAAACGCGACGGGCGGGAAGGTAAGGTATGGCACAGAGCGCAACCCCGGTCCTTGGATATTCAGTTCAGGCTAGTTTTACTTTTACATTTATCTAAAACGACTTAGCTGCTTAGGCAGTAATGATGGCACGCAGAATAATCGGCCCGTACTTTTTGACAGACCCACCTTCACAAAATTCTGATGAACTGTAGTCTTATACACAATAACTTTTTTTTATTTATTAATTCTTTACTTTCCTTGCTAAAGAAAATATTTTATTCTGTTGGCACGTTAACTCTCGAACAAAAGGAGATATCAATTTCAAACTTGGTACATAAGTCTTCTTCTTCTTCTTCTTCCTACGTTAGGACCATGTCCTGTGTTCACTTCAAAGGTTTCCCAGAAACAATTGCGATGATGAAGACCAGCTCTCATACCATCTTATTGGTAGTCTTCCAAGTGGTCGAGGTGTGTTGGGTTGCTTCTCTTCTGTAACCTTAGCCAACCAGTCATTTGGTATTCTGTCCACATGGTCTCTCCATTCTCTTCTCCTATTCCTTGCCCATCTCACCACATCCTGTATTTCACACATTTCCCTTATTTCTTCACATCTCTTCCGGTGAAACAGGGTATGTCCTGTTATCGATCTAAGTGTTGTTCTTAGGATTCGTTTTGTTATTGTGTTCTCCGCTCTGGTTTCTATCGCGTACGTCATGATCGGTCTTACGCATGTTTTGTATATTCTTACTTTGCTCCTGGTGCTCATATATTTGTTTCTCCAAATTATATCTCTTAAGTATCCTGATATTAATGATGCCTTTGTTGTTTGAGTTTTTACTTCCTCCTTAAGGTTCCTGGTACTTGTTATGTTTGCCCCTAGATATCTGAAGGACATCACTTGTTCTACACTCTGATCATAAATCGCGAGTTTTGCATCTTTTGGTTCTTTAGATATTGTAAGGGATTTTGTTTTCTTTACAGATATTTGCATATTAAACACTTTTGCTGTTTGTTGGAACTTATGTAGGAGTCTCTGTAAGTTATCTTCGTCTTCTGATATGATTACTGCATCATCGGCGTAGCATATTATTTTTATTTCTTTGTCTCCCAATCGATATGTTCTCCCAATTTTCTTTACTTCGTTTATTATTTCATCCATTATGATGTTAAATAAGATTGGGCTTAGGCTCTCTCCTTGTGTGATTTCGATTGTCATAGGTATTTTATTGCTTAATTTATTTACCACTTTTAAATATGTGTGGTTGTTGATGTTCAACTCTTCGATAGTTTTTATTATATTCAGGTGAATTCCCCTTTTTTGTAGTAGGGTTATGACATCAGTTAACCGTACCCTATCGAATGCCTAGGTAAGATCAATGAAACACATAAAAGGCTATCTTATTAAACTCTATGGCTTTTTCGGTAATTTGGCGGATTATAAATGTGGCATCTACAGTAGACCTGTTCTTTCTGAACCCTTGCTGTTCTTCACAGATTCCGGTTAACATTATTTCTTCTGCTAAAATTTTAGTGAACAATTTTAGTACCGCACTCATTAAGCTGATACCTCGATAGTTTTTTGGATCTGTCCTTTCTCCTTTTTTGAAAATTGGTATCAAGATGCTTTCTTTCCATTCGGATGGTATAATCTTGGCTGTGAGTATTTTGTTAAAGAAAATCTGTAATTCTTTTAGTAATTTATCACCTTCATATTTGATCATTTCGTTCTTAATTTCGTCCATGCCCGGGGCTTTTCTGTTTTTTAGTTTCGTTGCCATGAGCTGTATTTGATTCAAGGTAATGGTCCTACTTGGTTGGACAACATTTTCATCTTCATGCTGTATTTCCTGTGTTAATGAATTGGTTTCTGATGGACTATATAGTTTTTCGAAATATCTTTCCTATTCTTCCACCGTTATTTTTGTATTTTGTATATACTCATTTTGTATTGTTTTTTTTTTCTATTTCTCAGTAGATTCCATATTTTTTTTTGTCCTCCGTACAGATCATGTTCCATATCGTTCGAAAATTTCTCCCAATGCTCTCTTTTAATTCTTTGGATATTCTCGTTGACCCTGTTTCTTACATTTTTATAATCATTGTATGTTATAGCATTGGATCTGTATTGTAGGTACGTAAGTAACATCTATTAAGGAGACGCAGCCTATAGTTTTTGAACGATATCGCTTCAGGCCAAGAGAGTGAAAAGGGTGGGTGTTATAATTTCTAGATTGTTAAGGTCCAGGAATCCAAAAATTAGGTTATTTTTCTTACTACTTTCCAGATTAACCCACCAAGGGGCTAAAGGGGGCGGGGCGGGGGTAGTTTAATATTGTATAATTTCAATTGTTCAATCAAGTTTTTTTGGTTAAGGTACTGGATAAATTTTAAGCATATTATTTATAGTAAAATATGTAAGGGGTTAAAGGGTGCGGTTGAAATCTATATTTTTGGGCGATATCGTTTCAAGGAAATAGGACGAAAGGGGTGGGTATCGATATGTTGTATGATTTTATTGATATTATGTAAATATACTTCCCCTTTAATAATTACATGTTTGCAAGAAAAATACTTGGTTAATCACTTTACCGATTTTTTTACTACGAGTATAAATATTTTAAAATTATTTTTTATTTTATTTATGGGGCTCCTTGTATAAATATTTCCGTTTTCGTGATCTAATATAAATGTATAATTTATAAAAGGATGATAAACCATAAATCACATCCTATATACGCAAAAGTTAATAATTCATTTATATTAGAGCACTGGAAATATTTTTTTATCTATAGGTTTAATGTTATGCCACTTTTTTCCTTCTCATCTGTGCCTGTCTTTTCTTAAGTGTATTTTTTGTCTTCTCAGCTGTTTGATTGACGAAATCAATTCTGAAGGGTAAGTCCTAGGTATCTTCCCATGAAGATTATGTAGAAAATTAATTTATTTATTTAAAATAATTTATTTTAACAACAAGCAGTTTTACTTGGCGTTACAAATAAATACTTTAAATAAATAAATATTTTTTTCCCTAAGACATAAACTTAAGGCTACAAACGACACATGTCTATCTTTCTGCTAATTTTTTACATTTTTGTTTTAGTAAAAACTACAAAGAAATAACTTATTTGGTTTAAAGAATAGTTACTTTTCATTTACGGAGAATGTTATGTAATGTTTAAAGATGTCAATTGTTACATCTCTTTTTGTGGTTTTTATCCATAAAAATACTAAAAAATTTACAGTATCTGAGTCATGCAAAGTTCTATACCCATTATGTAAGCTTTTATAGATTTGGATAGAACAATTTTAGTTTGTTTTCCTGGTAGGCACGACCTAGTAGGTATTAGAACTTAATACAGTTTTACACCATATTTTATTTTCTGTAGTGTACCAGCATGGCCTTAATAAAAAAATACCACCTTTTCAGAAAAATTTTCTACATATTCTGTTTTTTATTTCTCGGTTACCTTAAATATCTAGATTTACTGAAGATAACAGATGGGATACAAGAAGACCTAGCAAATCTGTACAAGGAGCTCAACCCATGGCTAATCCTATCATTACTGTGACTGAACATACCCCCACCCCTTCCCCGGATTATCTAAGAAGACAGGTAAGTTTAATACTTGTTAATGGAAAACTATTTCTTGTTAATAAATTCCTGATATTACAAGCTTAATAGAACTCGTATCTATATCATCAAGTGGATTTTTTAGGGTTCAATTGATAGTCAAATTGACGGAGCTAGTCTCTCGGGTCGTCTGGGAAATTGGCAAGAAAGGAAATCTAGCCTAACCAGATCACAAACTGATTCCAACATAACTTACAATAGTGATGATATTCCAGAGGCCCCTGGAGCAGCATGCTACATCACTAAAGACGGTGATATAGATTTCTTTGTTGTTTTAAAGGTGTGTGTATATTTACACCCATTATTCCTTAAATATTTTTCTTACCTCGAAATTAATTTTAGGCTGTATACCGAACTTCTCTTAGAGAGAGTCCTTCTTGTACTTTGCGAGTCCTGGAAGTTATTCTAAATCTTTCAGAACTTCTTATAGACATGGGAATACTAAAACAAACATGCAAAGAGGAATCACAGTCTTCCCCTCCAGGGGAAGAGTCGAGTACATTTAAAAAATCTGAGAAGGAAAAAATTCCTACTAGTACTACACATGCTTCATTTGGTGGTGATAGTATTGTGAATGATAAACCTATGTCGCCACATAGACTCATTATGAGCACAATAGTAAGGTAAATATTGACTCCCGTTGCTTTTACTGTTGCGTCTAATGTCAGTGATGGTATAGTTAAATAATGCACCTGATCAACTTATAATATTTATTTATTTTTTAAGGGTTTTAAAACATTTAGGGTGCCCTCATGGTTGTGCTGATGGTCAAAGAGGACCTGCAGCTGAATTTCTACGAACTCAGTGCCAAAATATCTTGACAAGGCTTAATAAATCTAGCCCGAAGCAATTTAAAAAGTTTTTAAAGGATTATGTTAAGTTTCAGTCGCTCACAGAGCTCCTGGAAGTACTGCATGCGTATTTAGGATATTGTGTAGACCCTACTTCGTTGTTATCACCTTTAAGTAAGAAAGCATTGTTTTCTATATAATTCATTTGGCTATTAATATTTTAAGATACTAATGCTTATGATATATTCAAAATTGTAGTGAATTGTTTTTTTTAATTCGATTTAATACAAACTTAGCCGTAGGTGGAACTGGAGGCGTTAGAGGAATTGAAGGTCACGTAGTAGGTCACTGCTTTAAACCATTGGTTACGAGATTTGTAGAGGCAGGAAAGGAAATAAGAGCTCCCGAAAATATCGTGAGTATCAAGTATAGTTTTTATAGGTAAATAATTGCATTTTACATGATAATAAAAGCCGGTAAGTATTTCTTTTCAATTTAAGCAACTTGTTTATGTATATTATAGAGTTTGTACTGTGAAATACGACAACTAATGACGTACGTTAAGGAAGGACATGGCGGCTCATTTAGAAGAACAGCTCTTAGTGCTCTGATTGACACAGCTGAGAGAAATAATAAGAAAGAAGGAAATACACAAACGACCAGGGTTATTAGGTAAAGAAATATGCTTAATGTAGTATATTCGTTGACAGACTATTAAATAATAATTTTTTAGACATATGCATCAATCTACATCAAATGTAGATGACAATGACCCTGCTGACAATCAAGGAGAAACCACGTATACTATAGATGACAAAGGAGTAGTCAGAAAACTTCTGTTTAAGAAAAGAAGTACTTCTTCTACTTGTGCTGTAAGTTATGTTTAGCTTTCGTGCCTTTAAGTCTAATTGATAATTTTGATGGATTGATTAACGTGTTGTTGAAATATTAATTTTTTACAGAGTTTGTTAGAAACTGAGACAGAAGATCTGACAAAATCAAACCAAAGTCCGCTAGGAAACCTACGAAAGAAACACCATATCTTGACTCCACGTCAAAGTGAAAAAGCCTTAGGGATAGCTATGGAGAATATCACCGTGAAATCACAAAAGAAATCGAAAATTGGTGGTATAGTGACAAATTGGTTTAAAAAGGGAGATTCGCAATCTGTTGATGAAGGTGATTTGCCAGATAATGGAGAGACTTTTACAGATTCGTCTAGTTTTATAAGGTATAAATATTTATTATTACAGTAGTATACCTGAGATAACTTGATGGCTTGTGTCCATCCACAGTTGTCCAATAGCGGAAGAAGTATCGAAGACATCCTGAAAAATTTGCAAGAAGTCGCTGAAATTCTTGAAAACGGTGTCGTCAATGACTAAAGGCTGTTGAAAAGTGGTCAAAAAGGCTCTCTGATAGCATTGCCAAAAATGCTTTATCGTCAAAGACTGAAAAAGTATTTTCTGACAGGTGTAAATAGGTAATAAACACGTTGTCAGGTAAGTATTAGTAAAATACAGGTGTAATCTTTGTCTAAGAATGTCTGAAGACATGTCGACAATGACATCACATGGTAATATAACGACCTTTTCAGTCTTTGATGATAAAGCCTTTTTGGCAATGCTATTAGAAAGCCTTTTTGACAACTTTTCAACAGCCTATGGTCATTGACGACACCATTTTCAGTAATTTCAGCGATTTATTGCAAATTTTTCAGAATGTCTTCGACACTTCTTCAGCTATTGGACGACTGCGGATACGCGGGCCATCGAGTTGTGCCAGGACCCCCCCACCAGGCACACTACTTATCACATCTTCTTTTCAGAAAATACAATTGTACTCCGAAGGTTCCGTATTAAATGTTTTATTTCTTTATAGTTTATCTTGACTATATCTTCAATTATGTTGGGATTTTGGAATCTTTAGCACAATAATACTACACAACAATTATTACCACTGCACCAAACACTCGACGCGTGTTTCGTTAACAATGTTAGCATCATCAAGAGTTACAATTGACTATCAATAGTAAATTATCGTTCCTAATGACGCTAAAATGGTAAGCGAAACGCACGTCGAGGGTAAAAATAAAGTGTTTGGTGTAGCCGTGATAATTGTTTTCTCGTACGTCTTCAGTAAAATAGGTCTATATCTGAAATATTGTTACAATGTTTCAGACAGCCTTCAAAATACTACCAACATAAAGGATCAGGTAAAATGCACGTAAGTCACACCTTGCAAAAGGCAAAGAGGAGAATGGAAGATAAATTGAAATTTCTTAAGAAAGGGAAGAAGAAAGATGGAAGCTTAGAAGATTCTGGTGGCGGTAGTAAGTGTTAGTATTAGTAATGTAAGATTAATAATGAAACGTGAACATAATTCGGACTTTCATTATATTTAATTGGTTTTAAATCACAATTTTCAATTGACAAGTACCTCTAATTATACAGGTCCACAAAAAAAAGTGTTGTTCTTGGATAAAGACCATATGGAAGATATATATTCTGATGTTCCGAAACTTACTTTAAAACCGGAATACTCAAATGTCCTCAATTTTTTTTTTATACCTACTCAATTTTATTTCTCCAGGATACTTGCAAACTTAAAATCTATGGTTTTTGATCAGTTTCGCTGAGGTTATAGTAAAATGCCGATGTCATAGGTCAAAGTAAATTTCACATTCGGTTTCAAAACATCAAAACACATACATAGGGATATATTATTTGATCAGAAAATATTTACTCTGTTGTAGTTTCAGAGTCAATTATTTTCATATGTTTATTTTCTTAACGTATTTTTACACACTCAAGTCTTACGAAAAAAATTTCAGGCATTCTTGTGGTAAGGTAGGATTCAGAACATCAGAATACATGTCTTCCATATGGCCTTTGTCCCAGAACAACAACTTTTTTTCGTGAACTTGTGTTATCTTCAGCTCTTGCTAGATATTTAGCGGTCTAACTCCTGCAAATGTAAATCTAAAATGATCAGGTTTGATACATATTACTTTGTGCTGAATATCCATTGATTTTTTCAGATTTTAGTAGAAGAAACTCATTTGAAATTGGTGAAACCTCAAGAGAATCCGAAGTGGTATTTCTTAAAGAAAGAAAATTAATTCCAACTGGTTTGGTTTATCAGGGAATGCAGAGATTATCCTTTTTACTCGAGACATGTTCACCTGGCACTGTTCCAGATGCGTTTTTATTGGCATCAGCTTTAGACTTGGTAAGTCTAAATCAATTTTTCTATACGTTTTCATTCAAATATATTTCAGCATAGATAATTTATTTCGTAATTTATAAATAATCAGACTGTATACTATATTGTTTTAGCCTAATTCTGCCATTGTGGCAAAAGCAGCTTTGTTCTTAGAGTGTGCGTACTTCGTTCATTGTTGTAACAAAGGTCAGTGGCCTTCATGGCTGAAACTGTCTTTTCCGATGTTTCGACCTTCTGGTCCTCTTCCAGCTAGAGGTAGTTGTCATAGTGGTAATAGGCGAGCTCATATGATGCAACGTGCAGCCGGAAAAATGTTTCATCAGTGGGCAGAAGTGATTGGCCATAGGTTGGAAGAGATGGTTAATGAGGATAAAGATATGCAGAGTGATATTTCTGCTTTGGTAAGTCATAATGGTGAACAGCTCAAATCTATCAGTTATGTTATGAATCATATACCTAAAGTATAGCACAGATATATAATAATCGCTCTATATTCGGCTCTTTTTAAAGGTGGTAGATCCAGATAAACAAAAAGAACTACAGATTCAAGACGAAGAAGAAGATTATCTCGATGACGCGAGTATTTATTCATATGGGGCAAACTGTCCTATACCTCTTAGATTCATAGCATGCGTCTTACTTCAAGAAATAACTGCTTTTCTTCGAGAAACTTATCAAACATTACCTAAATCCTGTAAAGTAGCAGGTAAAAGACATTTCATGATGCACAATTCTTTGTTTATTATTTATTTGGTCCGTTTTAACATAGGTAAGGAGAGGCCTCCGCCATGGGAAAAATTCTATAGTAAGGAAGCTAATAGAAGATGGAGTATGGCATTGTCTTCTATGGGTCACTCCCAAACCTCGGCTCAGAGTCTACAGAGTATAGCTGGAGACAGAGATACTAGTAAGTATATTTATCATTTATATTAGATCTTCTCAGAATTCGTCGTTCATCTTTCTTGCTTAGTACATGTAAAAATATTTAACTAACTCGGCCGTTACTTGATGGAAATTCATATTCAATGAGAATGAACTAAATAATGTAAAGTCATTAAAAACTAAAATATCTAATGATAACAATATTTTTACTAGAGCTGACAAAGGAAACACTATTATAGCATTAAATTCAGATGAATATAAAACAAAATCACTTAATTTCCTATATCCAACTAAATACAAAATCC
Source organism: Pachyrhynchus sulphureomaculatus (assembly GCA_019049505.1). Lineage (NCBI taxonomy): Eukaryota > Metazoa > Arthropoda > Insecta > Coleoptera > Curculionidae > Pachyrhynchus > Pachyrhynchus sulphureomaculatus. The sequence continues at coordinate 177,917,887 of CM032455.1, read as the reverse complement.
TAGACCCATCAATTAAATTTAACACAGAAATAAAACTTCCACTCAATAATTGCCATAATATTATAAACAAGTCAGAAACTTACGAACTAACTATTATGAACCCTCAATTCATTATTTAAGCTTCATAAAGACTATTTTCCAATTAGACAGGTAGTTTCCTTTATCACAGCTGCTAAAATGTTAATTAACCTGATTATTAAATATTGTAATTTTACACCTAAGTATAGTATTAAAAATTCGCATGACTTAGTAAACAAACTTAAAAATTCCATAATACCTTTGAATGCCAAATTAATTTCTTTTGATGTTACAAATTTATTTCCCAGCATCCCAGCTTAAGATACGATAAAAGTTGCTAAATTTACTAAATAAAAACAAGGTCCAATTCTAGCTGAAATTTTTATGGATAACCTTGAAGATCAAATATATAAAAGTAGTTTTTCTAAACACTTTATTTATTGACATAGAAATGTAGATGACATATTGATTTGTTTTATAGGAACAAATAGACAACTTAATGCAATCTTAGAATTTATAAATAATATCCACCCAAACATTAGATTCACAATAGAAACAGAAGTCTTATTGAATCAATTTCTTGGACCTAACAATAATATATATATATATATATATATATATATATATATATATATATATATATATATATATATATATACATATATATATATATATATATATATATATATATATATATATATATATTAATATATATATACATATATATATATATATATATATATATATATATATATATATATATATATATATATATATATATATATATATATATATATATATATATATATATACATATACATATACAGGGTGTCCCAAAAAGTTTTATACAAATGGAGAAAAAGTTTACCTTACATATTACAAGAAAATTTATTCTTGATAAAAAGTTCTGTATCACGTGATTTATAATGAAGAGTAAGGTGTGTTAAAATATAAATACAGAGCAAAATATTAATTGAAAATGTTAATAGGAATTAAAAAATGATGCTCACGTTTAGATTTGTGGCCTTTCTAGTTAAAAAGTCAAATATATAGCGGTTTCGTATTCTTTTATTCAATAAATAATTCAACAATTACTGATGTGTTTACTGGAGTTTTTTGTGTACAGTCGGTACTGCTGTAAAGTACGGCAATTTTGAAAGACACTTTTTTTCCAGCGGCGTGTAAAATTGAATTTTGTGCATTGTGTTGTCAATGCGTAAAGTAGTCGTTTTTAGCCCGCAAACATACACAATTACATTCTTAGTAATTTCATTAATTTTTGTATAAATATAAATATTCATTATTATGCATATCTGAAATAAACTTCGAAAAATTATTATATATCTAATATGCGCAATTAGTGTACTCGTAAAAATATTTTCTATTTTAGATATAGGACAAGCAGAAAGAAAGATAAGTTTTGTTCTACATGAACCGGACAATGAATCTGAAGGAAGTAGCAACACAACTGTCACAATGCAGGTAGTTGTCTAAAGTAGAGGTGTTTTTGACTTAGAAATAATGGTGCTTCCTAAGATCTATTAAAATAAATACATATTTTCATTGTAGGCTGGTATGAACCAAGAGGAATCAAAGAAAAACCAAGGACGTCCCTACTTGTTGCGAAGGGGGACAGCGGCACCTAGCGGAGGTTCGTTTAAAAGACGTAGTTTAAAATTAAGAAGGGGCACTAAAGAAGGAAAAGATATGGAAATGGAATGTAAGGATTAAAGAAAATTTAAAATTAAAATACCGTTTGATGCTGCTTCAAATGCTTAGCTTGAAAAAATGTAAAGTTATCAAGTCAATAATTATGATTTTCCACGTAACCCTTTTTAGAGATTTCTTAGCATGATACTAGATTTACACCTTTCAAATTTTACGGTAGTTTATCAATTTTTCCAAAGATATACAGGGTTTAACAAATAAAACTTACAAAATATGTTGCTAACGAAGACATCTGATACAAGTTATTGATGAACTACCCTTGTAGATTTGTACATAATGTAACCCATGGGCACTTATCCTTTATGTCTAGACTGTCACTTTCTCTTTTGTTTTTTTTTACACAACATTTAGATCATGATTCACATTTCTTAGTTACTGACTTGATAATTTTGCATTTTAAGAATGAAATTATCTGTTTATTTTGGGAAATTAGGGGGCATAGTTTTTATTTAAAACTTGTATTAGAATAGGTATTATTAGTATAAGAATAGGAAGTGAAATATTCTTAAAAGTTTTTTTTATAGCCCAGTCGTCACAGGCAAATTTTGACGAAAAGTTCTCATTAAATGTTAACAGATAGTTTTTTGGAGGTAGAATACCATAAAAAAAAGTTTGCTGCTCTAAATTGTACGCTAATCCTATAAAATCGAAAGTAAAATGAAAAATTTGTTTTTTTTCGCAAATATCTCGAAAAATAAAAAATATATCGAAAAACTAATAGCGAAACGAACGGGAAATTTTACAAAAAAAAATAGTATACAGATTATATTTTTTTTTTAGTTTTACCGTATTTAAAATAAATGGCTTCAGTTGTAGTGGGAATCACGCTTTCAACCTTCCTTATGATTGAATTAATGTTTCTGTATGCTATCGTTGATTGTGTTAGCCGATACTTGTTGGAAATTCATAATAAAATTATATAAAAACAACACTATGTTTTAAATTTCCAATATATTTAAAATGACAATTATTTCACCATACAATGGCTTCTTCAGAAGTGAATTAGAAAGAAAAAATGTTTGGTAATAATACTGGTTATATAATGTTTAAAACTATCCTAATTACATAAGATTATGTTAATCGTTTTATTATATGATTTACTGACAAAGTTATTTTAAATATGCAAATCTGTGGTACTATTTCAGAGAACTAATAAAGATTAAGTAAGGGTGAATGGTTTAAGTCTACCTGTTCGTTTAATAATAGATTGGAGTTTTTCCGTTTGTTAATTTCAAGACATTCAAGCATTTAATTTTTTAGATTTATTTTCTACATGTAGGATTTTGAATATATCATTAAAATTATGGAATTCATTTATTATATGGGTTGCGTAATGTGAATTGTTCTTGTTTTTTAAATAACTATGGTTATGTTCTTTAATGCGAGTTTCAAAAATCTACCAGTTTGTCCTACGTAGGTTTTAGTACACGATCCACAATTTAATAAATAAACTCCTGAGTTTAAGGATTTATTAGATTTGGTTTTGTTATTCAAAATTATATTCCCTAAGGTATTATTGGTTTTAAATGCTATTTTATTGTTCTTTTTTGTTAAATGTTTTGAAATTATTCTAGTTATTTTCCCTGTGTACGTGAGTGTGCTAAATTTTCCTTTTTCGTCATTAATGATGGAAAAAATTAGAGAGATTGCCTATTTAAATGATTTTTTATTCAAGATGTTATCTATAATGCTAGGGTTATATCCATTATTAATTGCTATTTGTTTGATTATATTTAATTCTTTGTTAAAATTAGTTTTAGTCATAGGAATATGTAACAGTCTATGTATGAAAGAGTTAAAAACTGTCATTTTGTGACCTGCTCGTGTACTAAAACCTAAGTAGGGTAAACTGGTAGAGCTTTTGAAACTCGCATTAAAGAACGTTACGTATTTAAAAAACAAGAACAATTCACATTACGAATCCCATAATTTTAATGATACATTCAAAATCCTACATGTAGGAAATATTGGAAACTTAAAACATAGTGTTGTTTTTATACAATTTCTGTATTCCGCTAAATATTTTGTAATTAGCTATTCAGGGGTTTCTCGGGATGCTGATTCAAAATCCGATGACAGATTTGAAAAAATTAAAATAGCGTATTCAATATAGCGGCTGGAGAATACGTAATTCATTTAATTTTCTAATTTTCTTTTTAAAGTGACTACCAAGGGGATTTTTGGGGTGCTGATTAAGAATCTGAGGACAGATTTAAAAAATTCAAAATGAGTGATCCAAAATGGTAGTCAATGTATTTAAAAAAATAAATGAAAATATATTTATTTATATAAAAAATGAATATATTTAATAATAATTGTATAAATACAAAACATCAACCAACATTTAATTTACACTTAAAGTTAATTATTTTTCATTTAAAATTTGATATAACAATATACACTATACAAACTACGTGAGCGTTGCACAGATGATAGAAAATAGATCGGGCTGGTGGCGCTGTGAGTGCATTTCTTCTCCGATAGCCATTAACAAAATTCCTTTGAGTAATTCAAAATGTTTGTATTTTCAGTAACTGTTTTCTTTGTACTTGGATGTTTAATGAAATATAAATACTTTATATTTAAAGCTTAGACTTTTATCTTTCATTTCCTACTTTTAAATATTTTTTTTATTTTGAGTTTAAGTTGTATGATTAATAATAAACAAAAAATACGTTTATCATGAATTTTTTAAAGAGAAAAATTACAAAAAAAAGGAAGTTTTTAATGATTTTTTAATATCAAGTATACTTTTAACTGTAACTAAAAAAAATTGTCCGACTTCTTTTGACCATTGCGTACCACTTTGAACGTAAAATAGCCGGCGTCTCAGCAGGCAAGTTTTCATATTTTAAAACTCAATTTTTAAATAGCACAGACAATGTGGGTATTTTTAACTATTCTTATATTGAAATTTAAGGTATAATGATGATATATGTGCAAGAATTTTTTTTTCAGTACTATATTTTATTAAATATTTGTAATTTACTGAAGACCCGTTAAAAATCATGCAAACAAAAATTTCGTTTTTAAGTTTTACAAATTATAAAGCAACAAAAATAAAAACTATTAGTATCATCGGAAAGCTGAAAGTCTTCTCTTCAAAAAGCTATCTTTTTTTACACTCTGAAAACAAATAATATCGATTGACCTTCGAATGGTGCGCGTATACTTTCAAATTAACTTGTTTGGCGCGCTACCTTTTTGAATCATCTATCCGAATTTTTAATAAATTCTCACGCTAATAAAAAAAATTTGGAAAAGAAAATCTGTATACTTTCTTTGTAAAATTTCCCGCTATTTCACGTGGTGCTATTAATTTTTCGATATCTTTTTTATTTTCCGAGATATTACCGAAAAACCGAATTTTTGATTTAATTTTGGATTTTGTGGACTCAGAGTATATTAAACTTTAGCAAACTTTTTTTTATCGTATTCTACGTCTAAAAAAACTACCTTTGTGCCAAAATGCAACCTGTTAACATTTAATGAGAACTCAAAACCTCTGGCGACTGGGCTATTAATAGACTAATTGTTCCAGAATGAAAAATAGTATAGCTTAGCAAAATTTTATCTTATTTTTTTGCTGCACCGTACCTGTTTTTTTTTTGTTTTAAGTCATTTTTGCAGTCAAAGAACAAGCAAACCATTTTTTTTCATTAAATACAGTTTAAATTTTAATTTTTGAAGGGCGTATACAAGAATCGGTAAAACGTACCGACTCGATTCAATCTAAAAGAAAGGTGAGCTCTTTATCTGATCGGAGTGACACTTCAGAACCAGGAGTTGCTGGCGAAGTAAGTGGGGAAGAATCACCAGGAGTTCTTAGTGATGATCAACCTCCAGAAAGTCCTAGTGATAGTAACGAAAGCGATGATACAACGAAAAATATGCCATGGTTAAAGGTATAATTTTTAATTCCTTTATAATCTTGTGAAATTGTTGTTTTTATAGTCCTCATATTAGTTATGTGAGGGGTTAGATACAACATCTATTTCAGTTTCTTTTTCCTGGCCGTACTACGTTTTTACTTTAATTTCTAACTGTGCTAAACAATTTTTGCCATTCCACTTGGTTACGTACCTTTTCCAAGTTTTATAGACGGATTGCCAAACTAAAATGTCTTTTCAGGTTATGGTTCAGGTGTCAAACGATCTTCATTTCTACTGCAACCATCAAAATTTCTGCCATCCTTTCTGTCATCGAAGGGTAATGAGGGGATGCTCGAGGCTTATTAAGGCGGTGCGCAAAGTATACGGGGAAGAATTTGGGGTTATAGATGATAAATTTGTAAACGAATCCGAAACGAAGAAAAAATCGAATAAAAAGGATAAGAATAATCGGAAGGTGTCCGATCAGACTAGTTCTCAAGTCAGTCCTATAAGACGAAAGGATAGTCTCGGGAAGAAAGACAGGTACATTGGTACTTGAAAGTATTTTAGAGTTTTTATATTGCAACAATTAACTGTGGAACGACTAGAACCAAACATTAATTTTTAGAATATTGTGTCTCGTTTATTACGAATGCTACACATACTAAGACATACATTTGTGCAAAGAAAATAAGTATTTTGAAATTTTGAGGAGTGTTGCTCTGCTGTTCTCTTATTTTAGTAACAGTTTCACACGTAATATCTAAAATTTAACGTCGAAATTTCAATTCCAATAATTATGATGGACTAAAAACATGATTTTCTGTAGGATTGATAAAAATTTCGATGGTTCCCAAGCAAGCAAGTTAGCTTCTAAAGATTCATCCAGGGATATAGCAGATTCGGATGGTGGTAATGGTTCTGCGAAGAGTGGGGACGATGGCAAACCTAAAGAACCACCAGCTATTTTAAAATATATTCAAACGCAGGTAACTGTATAAATGAACATATAAAGTAGAATTTTGACGTTTTATCAATTTGCAAAATATCTTTTTAGCCTTCTACTTCAGCTTCTGCATTATTATTTTCATGTCACAGAATTCCTGTTGTATAACTACTATAAAGATATAAAGCAATGTTATCATCGTAATGCAACGAAGTTATATATCTGGGGGCACGGCAGTGCCCCCGCCAAATCGAGCAGAAAGCACAGCCGTACCATCCTTTTCTCGAAGTCACTCACGGCACTTTCGACCCCCCTGTAACTTCCTTGTGGATAAAGCTAGAAGCCTGAATTTTTAGTGACCAAGAGGACATATTATACTGGCTGTATTCCTAAATTACCTACTATTTATACCTTATAGTTTACGAACTATCGCCAGTCGAAGTTCTTTAATTTTGTCACTGACACTCACCGATCATCAAAATTCTAAGGTACTTCTAGCAGACACACAAATTTCAAATTCCGAATTTAGTTAGTGTTTAGCCTATAAAGGAAGGAAAAACTGAAACATCCCGAAATTTCAGTCTCGTTTTCTAAACTGTACAGTCACTTAAGCCAAAAAAGAAGGTTAACCTCGGAATGAGAGATAATAAGCTGTAAACTTGTATAAACCTTTATTTTGGTATTTTAAAAGTTGTCTCAAAAGTCTCGTAAAATTTCGTGTCCGCGTCTTCAAGGTTATTCAAGGTCAAAGGTCACAAAAATCGTTTTTTCGCAAATATCTCGCTTTCTATGGTTTCAATGATATTTGCATCTATTATGAAAATTGTAGAGCATAAAATTCTCTACAAATTTTATTTTAAGCATTTTTTATACGCTTAACCATTTTTGCCATAGAGCGCGGAGAGCGCGCAGCGCTCAGCCATACATAGCCACAACCGTGAGTCCCGGTAAATGATACGTCGTATAAATTTAATTAATCACTAAAAAATCTATAATTATGATTAATTTGTATTATTTCTTAATTAATATATTATATTTAATAATATTTTTCATTTATCAAATATATTCGTTTAATAATACTTACCTACTTCGTGTAATTAAAAAATTGTTAAGTGAAATGCTTTAAGTATATTTTAACTATAAAAAAGTATGAAGATGATGCTTCCATGACAGCAAGGCTAGAAAAAATATAGTTATTAAAATAGGAGCAAAAGTCATGTTGAGACGAAATATTGACGTGAGTCCTGGCTTAGTCAACAGTTCTATCGGTATAGTACAAGGAGTAAAGGTTGATCCTGAAAATACAAATAAAATAAAAAAAAATACATATTACATTTAATAACGAACATTTTTACGAGCTTGGTCCAGTCAAAACTAAATTTGAAATTATTAATAGAGCTTATGTTCATCGCTAACAGTTTCCGATATGCCTAGCCTATGCTATTACCATACACAAAAGTCAGGGGCTAAGTCTAAACAGTGCACTGATGGCCAACGGTTCTTCACGCGGTTAAGCATACGTGGCACTTTCGAGAGTGACAAGTCTGGGCGGATTACATCTAATTAATGTCGACTTCGGTAGTATCAAAGCTCAGGAGTTCGCAATCGTTGAATATAATCGACTTAGAAGCACTTATCGTCCAGACTTGTCAAAAATTGTTACATCATAGCCTTTGAGAAAAACCAATAGAGACAGGGAGTGGGCTTTAAGAAAATCTATAGCTGACGTACAAGAAATATTACCCGAGAAAGAAAAAAAAAGAGGACTACCTACAAAAAGAAATGAGATTCCATCCAAAACATAAAATGTAAAAAAATGCCAAGTCTCGCAAAGCAGTCCTTCCACCACAAGAAGTTGTGAGATCTCATGTAAAACCAAGTCAGTTATTTTAGTTAGTATCTATGGAAGCACCTATTCAACAACTTTGTCATAAATTGTTATCTATTTAGTTATCTACCAATATTTATAGTGGCCGTATCAATATTAGGCATCTTTATATCTATAATAAATATAATGACTTGTCAATCGCACGGCAACATAATTACATAAGAATAATCTACTATTAAAAATACTTTATTCTTAAGTGCACTGTTTAGAGTTACTTAGCAATCGAAATAGTAGATTATTCTTATGTGATTATGTTGCCGTGCGATTGCCAAGTCATTATATTTATTATAGAAATAAAGATGTCTAATATTGATACGGTCACCATGAATGTTGGTAGGTAACTAAATAGATAACAATTTATGACAAAGTTATTGAATAGGTGCTTCCGTAGATACTAACTAAAATAACTGACTTGGTTTTACATGAGATCTGACAACTTTTTGTGGTGGAAGGACTGCTTTGCGAGACTTGGCATTTTTTTACATTTTATGTTTTTGATGGGATTTTATTTATGGTTCTTGGTTTTAGGTAAAAGATGTTTTTCATGCCCCCTTCGCAGCACTTCTGAAAGGCGCCGTAATACTGACTGAAGAAAATTTTGCGGATATAGTACCAGTTGCGTGGGAATTGCTGTTAGAGATGAATCAAGAAGTTGCAGCTACGGCTGCGTCTTTGTTTATTTTAGGTAAAATCTTAATAAACGTTAGAGTTCTGTTTATAAACCAAACATTTTTAGGTTCGGTAAAAGCTCCGTCCCAAGTTACAGAAATTATGCAGTATGGACTATCTAATCCAGACCCAGCAGTTAGAATCAATGCTATTTTGAGGTAAATTTATATAATAATATGAACTAAGAATATTGAGCGCATCTTGGTAGTTAATATGTTACTTAGGTCTCACAGTCATGTTTTCGCTTTCTCTATTATCGTTTTACTCTGTTTAGCACTAGCTCCACGACCTTGTAGTTACAGCTCCGACCCAATCACGTTGCTACCACTTTTTATATTTAGATTTCAGGTATTATGGAAATTGAGATTCCAAGTTTGGCCTCGAATGGAGGAGAACGCTCATGCGCTTTTTAAAATTCCCCCTCCTGGAATCGAGTTCACTTTACCATCTCCTAAAATAGGAATTGAATGTTTAGATGTGGTCGATTCACCATGGGAACTGTTGGTAAAAACAAAAGTTGAAGAAGTTACTATAAATCAAGAGAGACATGTAAGTCATGTTTGTTTGTTAATGTGCGACTTACGTTTAGAAGAACTGAGATACTTTTTGTTGTAGAGATCATTGGTAACAGCAACAAAAACCAGAAAAAAGCAACAGACAGAATTGATAAAAATGGCTTTGCAAGCTCAAGACGATAAAAAACGTGAAGAACGTGAAAACTTCCTGATCACTACAATTCCGATCACCATTCAAGCTGCCCATGAACCTAGTCTTTATCATACTAGCGAGGAACATGAAGATGGTAATTTTTTGCATTCATAATGTTGATTTTAAGCATGTGACCTCTATAGAGGAGGTTTATTACTACTGAACTTTAAATATATAATAAAAGACTGTTTTTAGTTAATTTACACTGGTATATTTAAATTGCGATGACGCGTTTCGCTGTCGATGCAGCTTCTTCAGATCTACATTTTACACTGTCAAGTTAGGTTTAATATTCACAGTTTTATATAATTTCTTAATTATAATATTACACCTAATTAAATTACATTGATAGTATTGGGAAATCCACACAGATCTGGAGTTAGGAGAATAAATTCAATAATGGCGAATTGCTTAAATCTACCTGGTCGTTGAGTAAAGTACCTGTAGTCCTTAATCGATTTATTTGCATTGTCTCTAAAAGGTTTAGTTTTAAACCTTTTTGTTGGGTGTGTAAAATTTTGAAATTCTTGTTAAATGTGTGATTTTCTGTTAAAAGATGATTAGCATATGTTGAATTAGATTTTCTATGGATGAAACTTTTTTCGTCTTCTGTAATTCTTTGTCTAAATGTACGTCCAGTTTGTCTGATGTATGTTTTAGGACATGACCCACATGTTAATTGATAAACCCCTGATTTATTGTCTTTATTGATTTGTGGTTTGTAGTTTTTAAGATATTTCCCTATAGTATTGTTAGTCTTGTAAGCTATGTTGATGTTTTTTTTGATTTAAAAATTTCCCCAGTTTTTCCGTTGGTTTGCCGAAATAGGTTAAGCATTTAAAAGTGGTATTTCTGTCCTTAAAACGTGGGTATATTTCTGAGATTGCCTTGTTTCTAAGTTTTTTCTTAACGGTACTATTGATTAAAGTAACCGAATAACCGTTGTTAACGGCTACTTGTTTTATGTAGTTTAATTCTTTAGTAAAATTTTCTTCTGATAAGGGGATATTAGTTAGTCTATGTATAAAACTATGATAAGCGGCAAGTTTATGATGGTTAGGGTGGTGAGAACTATTGTGAATTGTGGTATCTGTATGACAAGGTTTGTGATATATTGCAAATTCATGTTTTTTCATGGCTTTACTGATTGTTAAGTCTAGGAAATTGATTTTCCCTTCGACTTCTTCTTCCATTGTAAAACTGATATTTCTATGTAAAGAATTAATATACTGTAAAAAGTGAATTAATTGTCTGTCCGTATCTGTAAAGCATACAATTATATCGTCTACGTATCGATACCAGTATAGACAATTATTACTATTGTCCTTATGGTTGTTAAATATCATTGTTTCAATACTGTCCATGAAAATTTCGGCAAGTAATGGACAGGACAGGACAGAAATACCACTTTTAAATGCTTAACCTATTTCGGCAAACCAACTGGGGAAATTTTTATATCAAAAAAAACATCAACATAGCTTACAAGACTAACAATAATATAGGGAAATATCTTAAAAACTACAAACCACAAATCAATAAAGACAATAAATCAGGGGTTTATCAATTAACATGTGGGTCATGTCCTAAAACATACATCGGACAAACTGGACGTACATTTAGACAAAGAATTACAGAACACGAAAAAAGTTTCATCCATAGAAAATCTAATTCAACATATGCTAATCATCTTTTAACAGAAAATCACACATTTAACAAGAATTTCAAAATTTTAGACACCCAACAAAAAGGTTTAAAACTAAACCTTTTAGAGACAATGCAAATAAATCGATTAAGGACTACAGGTACTTTACTCAACGACCAGGTAGATTTAAGCAATTCACCATTATTGAATTTATTCTCCTAACTCCAAATCTGTGTGGATTTCCCAATACTATCAATGTAATTTAATTAGGTGTAATATTATAATTAAGAAATTATATAAAACTGTGAATATTAAACCTAACTTGACAGTGTAAAATGTAGATCTGAAGAAGCTGCATCGACAGCGAAACACGTCATCGCAATTTAAATAAACCAGTGGAAATTGACTAAAAACAGTCTTTTATTATATATTTACAATGAATTTCCATCAAGTAGAAGCTACAACAATCCAAAATACTGAAGTTTAATAATAATAAATCTACAAAAGAAAATTTTTCATGTGGGAAAGTTAGAAACTTATTACTAGATTTTCAATAAGTGTAAAAATGTTATAATTTTAAATTATTAAACCACAATATCTCCTTCCCTCTCAGGAGTACCCCCTGAATTAAATCCTGTACAACATTGCTAGACTGAAATCTTATTGCTTCAACGATGTTTTTATTTAGATGATGATCAAAACGAGGGCCAAACGAGGAATACTGGTCACCATTTGCACTCGGCCCATTCTCTGTTTCCGTCCTGTTTATGTGCGGCTGTGGTTTCAATTATAAATTTACTAGATGATGCTGCTGTGTCAGCTGACGGATGTGCTGTGTACGAGGTTGCGTACTCGGTTATTTGGACATGTTTGGTAGAGGATAGTGCTCTATTCTTAAGGTATTTGCATGTTTTATTTTATGTAGAAAATGAATAATGTAGTACAGTAGTTAAAGTAAAATATTTATGTCATAATCAATAATAAAATATATAACCTTTATTTTGATTTCATTTCAGATATGTTTTGGAGAGGCTAACGCGAGACAGACAAGAAGAAATGTTCAAAATCCTGAGACACGTCATCAGATTCATTCCAAAATTGCCTCAACAAGCAGCGTTTGCTTTGTACAACTACATTATAGGTTATGTGATGTTTTACGTAAGAAGCTCGCATGAAGAAGGACAGCAACTTATTGGATCGGCTTTGTCTTTACTCTGGATGGTTCGTATAAAGTCATGGTAGCCTTTTTATATTATATAGTTGCAATTAAACCTTCGTTCGTCATGTCAGGGTTCAAGTGTACCATACATTGTTTTAGAAGTAGTAATACTGCTTAAAATGTACTCAATATAAGTGATTAAAAATGCCACCTTTGTATCATACCTTTCAAATTAGTAAGTAATATTTATAATCAGATTCACAAACACTTTTACAGTGGACGGCGCTAGTATTCATTTGTAATATCTCTCTCTCTCTCTCTCTCTCTATACGAGTGTCGGTTTATATTTCAAAACCCTTATTTTTCTGTTATATTAAATGTTTCACAACAAAGTTCACAACAAAGTGAGTCTGGATTCTATGTCCACAACCTTGTTAGGATTTTATATTTTAAATATTTAGCCTAAGCTTTTCATGTAATTCATGGGCACTGATAAAGATTCTCCTCAGGAAACTACTACTGATTTTGGATATAACCGTTTTCTGTCAGCTCGATTACGCAACTGTCACAAAAAACATGGTAACATGTGCTCGACCACCTGCTCGACCACCTGCTCAAATCACATAACCTCAAACCGACATTATAAAGGGTGTTTTTATAGAGGTATAGAACTTTGAAATGGAATAAAACAAAGATGAATTTTTTAAATTGACATGAAATTTACTTTATTCGAAAGATAATCTTCTGGCATTATAATTTAAATATGACTTCTGGCATATGTTATGACCGCCACGGCTGGCTCGGACGTAGTCTAATCTGAAGGTCCAATTTTCGATGACTTTTTCCAACATTTGTGGCCGTATATCGGCAATAACGCGGCGAATGTTGTCCTCCAAGTGGTCAATCGTTTCGGGCTTATCGGCGTAGACTAGCGACTTCACATATCCCCACAGAAAATAGTCTAGCGGCGTTAAATCGCACGATCTTGGAGGCCAATTCACGGGTCCGAAACGTGAAACTATGCGGTTACCAAACGTTTCCTTCAATAAATCAATTGTGGCATGAGCTATGTGACATGTTGCGCCGTCTTGTTGAAATCACAGCTCCTGCACATCATGATTGTTCAATTGATGAACGAAAAAGTCAGTAATCATGGCTCTATAGCGGTCACCATTGACTGTAACGTTCTGACCAGCATCGTTTTTAAAGAAGTACGGACCAATGATTCCACCAGCCCATAAAGCACACCAAACAGTCAGTTTTTCTAGATGTAACGGTGTCTCAACATATACTTGAGGATTATCATCACTCCAAATACGGCAGTTTTGTTTATTGACGTATCCATTCAAACAAAAGTGAGCTTCATCGCTAAACAAAATTCGCTTATGAAAATCGGGATCAACGGCAATCTTGTTTTGGGCCCATTCACCGAATCTACGCCTTGCTAGGTGATCGTGTGGCTTCAATTGTTGCACGAGTTGGATTTTGTAAGCACGCAAACCAAGATCTTTCCGCAAAATCTTCCATAAAGTGGATGGACACATATCCAATTCCTGTGCACGATGGCGGATAGACTGATTCGGGTCTTCCTCTACGCTACGCTCTACAGCAGCAATGACTTCTTCTGTACGCATTGTACGACGTCTCTGTGGATGCGTATTATCATTTAGAGTAAACGTGGTGCGAAAACGTTCCATAGTTAATCGAATTAATTGCTCTGATGGACGATTATGTTGACCGTAAAAAGCACGTAGTGCGCGATACGTATTTCGAACAGAACCATGATTTTCAAAATAAATTTGCACAATTTGGAAGCGTTGTTCAGGCGTCAGTCTATTCATGTTGAAATGCCAAACCAAACTAAACTTAAAGCACTTGACAGCTGACAAAATGGCCGCCAGTTAAAAAAGTGTTGCCAACTTAAAGTTTTATACCTCTATAAAAAACACCCTTTAGAAATCACTCCGCCCAGCGCTTAGCAACCCTCTGCGATTAGAACCCCTACCAAGCAAGTTGTGGATCACCGTTCCACATTCCGGAGCCCCTAAACGCGCGAACTTCGCCCTCAGAAGCCCCAAGTGGAAATACACGTCCTCGTGCTTCGAACTGTCAAACGGAAGTCATTTGTGATATGGTATTTTTAAGGTTAGTTCGGTCCTAAATACGACCGTTTGGACCGAATTAATAAGAATTATAGATAATACTTTAAAAATTTATTGCTTGCTTCGTGGAATGAATGGTCTAGAATCGACATGGTAGCTTAACAAGTTTTAAACTAGTTGAGTTGCTAATTTTTTTACTCAATATCAGTCTGTGAAGTAAGAACGTGATCAGTTGTATTCCCGAAAAAATGTGTTTCAATAATATTTTTTGCAATCAATGTATTCTTTGGTGTGCTAACAATGACCCAATTACGCCTTTATGTCTTCGAGGCATGCTGTCGATTAGATTTTCTGCGTTCTCTGCAAATTTTTCGAATCTCGCGAGACAACTGAGTCAAAGTCCTCAGAGTCTTTCCTTTGAGCTTTCTCTTTACAAGGGACGAAACATTTTCAATAGGGTTGGCGTTCCGCGATTGTGAGGGCCATTCTAGAATTTTATCGTCGGCCCAAGCGAGCTTCTTCACTACGTGATTTTTTGTTTAGCAAGGGTTTCTTCAACATGCTTCGAAATTTGACATCATGACCACGAAGATGTTATCGAATGGTCTCACGGGACACATTCAAACCCGATTTTCTTAATTTTGCTGCTCCTTGACGCAGCGTCAATTTCGTGATCCGTGAAAACAAAGACACGTTTCATTTTTCGACTTTCGGAGTGACTTTGCCTACTGAGCCACGTTTTGGCAAGTGGTTGACATTTTTCGTCTGGTTAAAATGATTTACCCACTTCTTCACAAACGACACCGACTTTTATATAATATATTTAGCGGCCGTGGAATGTGTTATTTTAGGCTCCTTTGGATGGGAACAAAAAAGACTGCCTCGAACGGAGGCACAGTGGGTAGAAAAACAACATTACCGTTCAAAGATCCCTGCAGACCTCAAATTCCATCGGATCGCCATATTTTTTTTTTTTAAATTATCGTAAGAAGACTTGAAAAATTGATCAATTCGAGAAAAAAATACTATCGATTTACTGTTGGCCAGACATATGTATTCCTAGGCACTTTTGGTCACTGAATCCAAATGTGATATTCGATATCCTAATAAACCTATTAAATTCGAGTAACGGTTTAAAAACGGTCTCAAAGTGGTCAAAAGTGTTCAAGTTAACAATAATAATGAGACATATATATTCAGATGTATTCTTAGTCACTGAATCTGATATCTGATTTGCTCGTATTCCTATTGATTTCGAATGTAATGCACTCGTGATAATTTTCGTTCAATATACACCCCGTGGAGAATATTCCAGGATTTTTTTCGAAATTTTTTGATAAGTACTTTTCGAGATAAGGCGCGGGACAGCGATTTTTCGCGAATTTTTAAAAATAATACAAAGAAAATTGCGCGCAAGTATAACATTATATATATATTTTTTACTCGTGTTTTCACAAGCTTTCATTTGACACTACACTCGATGACCTAGTAAAAAATTTTTCTCACTTCCTGTTTCACCCCCCAAAACTAACCCCTTAAGTCAAAATTTAACTCTCAAAACAACATGGCTCTGATGAGGCCATCAATTCCTATATTCATGCCAAATTTCACCTTTGTGTGTCAAATAGTTTCGGAGAAAATCGGGTGTGACAGACAGACAGACAGACACCGAAGTGATCTTATAAGTGTTCCGTACGGAACACTAATAAAAATAGCCAGATACGTTATATTGGTCACTAAATTCAAATCTAACGTCTCATTTGCTCATGTATCTATACGATTTCAAGGTCATAAAAGCAGAATCAAATGTATAACGAGCCTCAAGCCTAACATAGCCTTAGTTGGGAATGTGGAATCTTTGGCACAATGATACTACTCAGTATATATCACCACTACACCAAACACTTTATTTTTGCACTCGACGCGCGTTTCGCTAACCATGTTAGCTTCATCAGGAGCGATGATTGACTAAAGCTAAACTACAAATCTACCCTATTTATACTTAGCCTAACCCTTGAATTACTCAAGCGGAACTAATGACATAGGCAAGGCCCTCAGTTCCGGTCAAGTACCCAGTAGAGGGGACTATAAGGAATAGGCTCTCTGTCTTTATTTAAACTACTTTTACATTTTATGATTTCCATACTTTCGTATGCGTTCAACAATCTCCTATCAGATACATTTTTTATTAATCTTAGATTATCTAATGTTACAGTATGATCAGCTTCAAGGGCATGTTCGGCAATGCTAGACTTTTCTGTTCTATTGTATCTTAAGTGTGCTAAATGTTCTTTAAATCGTGTTTTAATTGACCTTTTAGTTTGCCCAACATACTTTTTATCACAATCATTACTAACCTGAACTAATTTACTACTCAGTATATATCACCACTACACCAAACACTTTATTTTTGCACTCGACGCGCGTTTCGCTAACCATGTTAGCTTCATCAGGAGCGATGATTGACTCAGTCAATCATCGCTCCTGATGAAGCTAACATGGTTAGCGAAACGCGCGTCGAGTGCAAAAATAAAGTGTTTGGTGTAGTGGTGATATATACTGAGTAGTGTCATTGTGCCAAAGATTCCACATTCCCAACTTAGCTGAACTAATTTCATAAATTCCACTTTTCTCACAATTAGGAATCTTATCTTTGGGATTTCCTAAGATATTCCTCAGATTGTCTGATGACTTATAGACTAAGGTGAGGCCTACCTTATTAAATACATTATTGAATCCCTTGCTATATTTCGGATTATATGGTATGGAGACATATTTGGTGTTATTTTCTTCGCGTGTAAAAAAGGTGGAATTCTGAATATTAAACCTAAATTTATGTCTATTTATTAGCTTATTTACTAAGTCATCGTCGTAACCATTAACTCTAGTTATATTTCTAATACGATTCCTTTCTTTATTGAAGTTTACTCTGTTCAGAGGGAAAGTAACCAAACGATGAACTAAAAAATGTAATGAGGCTAATTTATGTTGTTTGCAATGAAATGAATCATTAGGAATAGATCTATCTGTTACTGTATCCTTCCTATAGATATCAAATTCTAATCTATTATTATTTTTAATAATTAAAATATCTAGAAGAGGCAATTGTCCTTTGTTCTCAACTTCGTAAGTGAATTTAATGGAATCATACCGGCTATTTAATTTAGAAACAAAATCATTAATATTTGCTCTCTTTGTATCAAAAATCGCGAAAATATCATCTACATACCTATACCATACCCTTGGGAAATATTCGAATTCTTGACTGGCTTCGATTTCAAACTTACTCATGAATAAATTGGCTATGAAGGGTGACAAGCAATTACCCATAGCTGTTTCTTCTTTCTGAACATAAAATTGATTGTTATATTGGAACATAGCCTAACGGATTAAATCATAAAAAGGGGGAAGAGGAGATAGTTTTTATATCTGGTTGTCATATAAAACTTTATTGTAGGTGAACTGCTAAGATATGAATTAGTAAAGTAAAAATTTTGAGGTAGTTTTTGGACCATCGCTCGAATTTAATAAGTTTATTAGCAAATCGGATATCATATTTGGATTCAGTGACCAAAAATACGTAAGAATATATATGTCGGATTAATAGGAAATCAATAGTAAAGTCAATAATGCTTTTTTTTTTTTTTTCTGGAAATGGCCATTTAAAATATACAGTCAGTCCAAAAGTCTCCATACACCCCCTGCTTTCTATGCTGTTTTTCTGTTATGATTCACTAATTAATTGGAACTACGAGAAAACATGTTTAAGTTAATATTTGAAAGTTAACTAACGAGGATTAGTATTAAAAACAACTACGGAACATTTTATTAAGAAGTTACATCACTGTTATAAAAAAGTAAACAAAATTAATGTAAAAAAAAGTCTCCATACACTGAACAATTACCAATAATAGTTTGACGGAGTTTAACGCAAAATAACAACTTCGTTTAAACTAATATTTAGTGAGACTGCCGTTGGCCTTGATAATCTCCTGTAACCTTTCGCCATGCTTGCAACCAGCTTTCTAGTAACTTCTGTGGCATGTTCAATATTCTGTTTTTTAATTCTTCTCTATTCGAAACATTATGTTTAAATGCTCGATGGGGTTAACATCGGGTGATTGCGGAGGTATATGAAGCTGCTGTCGCACATTATGGATCATCCATTCTCACACAAAGTTTGCGGTATGTTTCGGATTATTGTCCGTTGGAAAATGTATATTTTTCGAGTGCTAAATTTTAAACACCTTCTCCTAAATTGTCTCTCAAAATGTTCAGATAAACATGCTGATTCATGGTACTATTAATAAAATCTAAATTTCCAACCCCTCCATATATCCCCAAAGCAGAACACTGCCACCTTCTTGTCTCACCGTGGAACAAATGTTTTTAATATCGAATGCGGTATTCTTCTTTCTCCAAACTTTAGTTCTGCCATTAGACCCAAAAAGGTTAATTTTAGTTTCATGACTAAAGATTACGAATTCCTAAAATTCAGGAGCTTTAGTAACGTATTCCCTAGCAAAAGCTAACCGCTTTTTGCGATTGGCTTCTGAAATTAACTGCTCCTTCCCTGTATAAACCATTTCTCACTGTTAACAAATATTTTTCGAAAATAGTACTTCTTCTTTTAATTTTGGTGCACTTTTTGGGATCTATAATTATTTGTCTAACAATACTGGCCTCTTCACGTGGAGTCATTTTCGTGGGACGACCGGAGCGTCGTCGAATTTTATAGGAACCCGTTGATTTATACTGGTTTACAATGTACTGAACAGTAGCATGCGACTTTTTAACAATTTTTCCTATATTTTTGTACGATTTTCCATCTTTTCACAAATCAGTTATGATCTTTCGAACTTGAAATGGAATTTCACAGTTTCTCTCGGTCATTTTTGTTACTACTTTGAAAACCCACTGCAAAATTACTAGCAACAAGTTGTAACATTCATTTTTTCTTAGATTTTAAGACCATGTAATGTTACTGATTTTTCACTTTAAATTGTACTTCTTTTCATCTTTGTATCGAGCAGTGTATTTCAGCAGAATTTTCTAGTCGCGCTGTGCGGGTTTGCGACCGAATCTCTCGATACGCCGGATTGGTCAAATATTTGTATCCGCAGTTTTGGTTCCGGCGTAGCCATATTACCGAGAGAGTGCCCACGGTTTATTTAAGAGTCCGGCGGACAGGAAGAGAGGCTTATTTCCACCGAGCCGCCAAGTAGGTTGTTTCGACCGAGCCGCCAAGTAGGCTAATTTCCATCGAGCCGCAGCCAGGCTTACTTCGACCGAGCCGCAGTAGAGGCTCATAGCAACAATTATGAGAGCTAAGTAAAGCACGAGTTTTTTTTTAACGTAAAGCCGTAGTGGGCTCTAAGTGTTTCCTACAAAGTGTGAAATCGGTTTTGTGTTCCATCGAAGGCCTAGAAGCCCAAATAAAAACCGTAAGTTGCCAGAACATTCATCAATAGACCTATTCCCGAAGTAGTGTCTTAATAGCAATATGAACTGACAAAAAGTGAAGTGAAAATCACGATTCTTCGCTTTCGGGGGTAGTCAGGTTTTAGAATTTAAATGTCTGATTTAGGGACTCTAATAATAATAATTACCTGTTAGGCTAGAATTTTTTTTGTAATCCTTAAAAACACAGAGGTTAGAACTTTTATTTTAAAATCATGAATAAATTTTCATTTTGTTGATTAAAGCTAGTGTCTCACTGAATACCTATCTTACTTTTCAGGATAATGACGGCTGTACCAAACTGTTTTTTTAACAACTGTACACCCTTTCAGTATTTTTTCATTTTTTTAGCTGAAGTTAGATCCTTTCTATTTTAAAATGAATGGTGCCCAAAAGTCGTACAGCTGAGGCTTTTTAAAAATAAAAAAAAAATAATTCCAAAAAGACGTACAAAAATTATCTCTTACCCATATCTCTCTACCAAGGAAAACTGAGCTAGTGTGTGTTTAATTTCTTTAGTTCTTTTAAAATCAGGATCCACTCAATTCATTATCAGAAATTAAAAAGAGGTTGCAAGAAAATTGCGCCCAAGCGTGGGAAAAACAACTTTTCACAACGCCTCAAAAAGCGGGTAAGTTCACACCTTACAAAGTGACAGATTATAAAGTATGGCCGAAAATTATTCATTTGTTTTCAGTTTAGCGAGCCTAATAAAATGCGGCTGATTATAACGTGTTTTTTCAGTGCAGTTCTTGAGTGTATGGAGACTTTTTTTACATTAATTTCGTTTACATTTTTATAACAACATAGTTGTTTTTAATACTAATTCTCGTTGGTTAAGTTTCAAATATTAATTTAAACATGTATTCTCATAGTTCCAATTAATTAGTTAAACATAACATAAGAATAATATAGATAGCAGGTAATGTATGGAGACTTTTTGGCTGACTGTATATTTCCAAAATATGGCTCAACAGTTCTTTTATAAATTTTCTTACGATAATTAAAAAAAAAATATGTGGCGATCAGATGAAATTTGAGGTCCCTAGAGATTTTTGAACGGTAATGTTTTTTTTTTAGCCACTGTGCAACTCGCAAACAAGTAACTGGATTTTACGTGATCTCTTGTTGAATCGCTAGAATCGCTACCGATTTTTTGTTGAATCGCGAGAATAACATCTACTAAAAATGAATTATCGCGAACACGTTCTTATTTGAGAGACTGTACAATGAATTTTACCAAAATACGGAAGATCTATAAATTGTTCCGCTACCGGACTTAATATTTCATAGATATTCTCTTATTGTATCATACTTTTGTACATATGGAATCTTATTTGGAATTATTTTGTGTTCTAGGTAGTCCACAGTGTTCACGGTATAATGTTTAAAGATTTAAAGCAAATTCTACGAAAAGAACAATGCGATGCCTCAATCCTTTTAACGGCCAATGTTCCATCTGCTAAGAAAATTATTGTACATGGACCTCAGGGTATTTTTTTAACAAACTATTTTTCATGAAGTATTTAAAATATTGATTCTATGATATTTTTAGATCCTGATGCTGGAGGAATACCATCGCAATTTCCCGTTCAAGAAGACACTCAGTTCTGTCAGATATTAAGGGAGGCACTGGATTTCTTTGGCATAGACGAAAGTCAGCATGATGAATATTTTTTAGTCGACTACAAAACACGTAAGAAAATTAATTCATCCATTGTTAGAAAAATGTAGCGGATGTTCGATGAAACAAGATATAGTAGTCCTGTTCTTTGAATCATTTTACATAATACGGGTGTCTCATAAAAGTTTCATTTTAAAACATTTACAGTAAAAAAAAATCTATAGTTAAAAAAAATTTTCATTTCAGTTGAATGAAGTAATTTTTACTTGGAACTTGCACTATATAGACGAGAAGTTCCAATCCGGAGATTTACACGGTCAGCGTAAATCTGCCGCGCCGTTAGGTTCTTCCGACCATAAACTACTTTCGACATCGAGTATCCTACGAATCAGAGACAGAAAGGCGCCTAAACCGCACAAGATTTGGTACTACAAATCTGTTAAATGGGAAGATTTCATGGAATATTTTCGAACTTTCCCTTGGTTAGACGTTTGTTTTCGATCCGACGACCCATGACTGCGCCTGGGAGGTTTCCGATGTTACTTTCGCCGGTATGGAGGCCCACATCTCTTTTTCGAACAAAGACAAGCCTTGGTTTGACCGAAAATGCAAAGAAGCTGTTGCTTCTAAACATCTTGCCTACCGACAGTGGCGTGAAAATCCTAACACCATAAACCGTAACACCTTTGCTCGTGCCAGGAACAGATGCAAATAAATTATCGACGAAACCAAGGAGGCACACAATCAACGAATTAGAAACAAATTTCTCGCTTGTCCTAACAATTCCAGGTCCTTTTGGTCAGTCGCTAAGGCAGTCAGTCAAAATTTCACCAAATCCACCATACCACCACTCACACGGCCAGATAATTCTATTGCAACGACACCTGTTGAGAATGCGAACTTGGCTGAACTCTTTGCTTCACATTCTACTATCGATTTTCAAGGAAAAACACCACCTACTATTCCCATAGCGCAGTCAAGGATGCCCGATATTGTCTTCAGACAGCGTATCATAAAACGTATTTTAATGAAGCTTCTGGCGCTGACGGAATACCTGCCATAGTTCTCAAAAACTGTGCGAGGGAACTAACACCAGTTTTCTGTAGACTTTTTAACCCATCCTACAGAAAGGGAATATTTCCTTCCTGCTGGAAATGTGCCACAGTTCAGCCGATACCGAAAAAAGGCAAGAAGGCCTTGCCAAATAACTACCGACCAATCGCACTGCTTTCAATAATATCGAAAGTCATGGAAAAGCTTATCAATCAGTATCTTCTAGAATATCTTGAAGGATTCAACATTATTACCGATCATCAATATGGCTTTCGTAAAAATAGATCAACAGGAGATATTCTGACTTATGTAACACACGTTTGGAACAACGCAATTGAACACTTTGGAGAATCTCAAGCGGTTGCTCTTGACATATCCAAGGCATTCTGTTTGTGGCTCTGATGTTTCCTCAGAGAGCGTTCTTTACGAGTGGAAGTCGACGGATTCCTATCAACGCCGGTGTACCTCAAGGCTCCATACTGTCTCCTACTATTTTTCTCATTTACATTAACGATCTGCTGGAAAAGACCGAGAATTCAATCTACAGCTTTGCAGATGACATTACGCTTATCTCTTCATTCACTTTGAACGCTCGGACATCGGCTACTCAGACAAATATCCGCAGACCGCAGGAAGTCATTCAACTTAACAAAGACCTGGAAGAAATTTTATCTTGGGGTGACAGTAACCAAGTGGAATTTAACGCTACAAAAACCCAGGCGGCAGTTTTTTTCTAAACAAGTTAACGTTGCTGAACCCGACATAGTTATGTCGGGGCACTCCATTCCTCTAACATCGTCATTCAATTTGTTGGGCGTTAATTTGGGAGAAAATATGCCCTGGCATGAACATGTTACAGGCATAGCAAGGAGAGCTTCTCAAAAGTTGGGAATATTATTTCGAACCAGAAAGCTTTACACTCCACAACAACTGTTAATTCTTTACAAAGCTCAAATTCGACCAACTATGGAATACTGCTCCCATGTTTGGGGCTCCGCTCCCAAACATACACTGCATTTGTTGGATTATATTCAGAGAAGAGCTGTTCGTCTGATTGGAGACCCGGAACTGACCGGCGGCCTTGATTCGCTGGAACATCGAAGAACGGTTGGCGACTTGAGCCTATTCTACAAGTATTTTCATGGAAAGTGTTCGAAGGATGTGGCCCGCTTAATTCCTCCCAGAGCGGTGCATGTTAGAAGTACACGTCGCGCTAATACCTCACATCCGTATGAGGTTCAGCTTGTTACTCCTCGTACAACGCTTTTCAAGCAGTCTTTTATATGGAGAACATCATCCCTTTGGAATAATTTGCCCAAGACTGTGTTTCCCACCGAGTACAATTTACAGCGATTCAAGAAGAACGTGAATCGCTTTTTCCGCACACGTGTCGCTCCTGTAGCGCTTTAGTGACTTCTTCCCTGCAGCACGTGTGCTAGACAAAAAAAAAATGTATATTAAGGGTTACATCTACCTAACAGACAGAAAGAATAGGCTCTTTTTGGGAATTTTTTTACACTCTACTATACAAGCAACAAAAAATCTGTTTGCAGGTTTTAATATATGCATATTAAAATGTACAAAATAATTTTTTATTTTATGGTATTGCACAAAATGGCGGCGCATTAACATACAGAATAGAGGCATTTCTTTTTGGAGGTGTTCCGCGGCTGGCAGTTCAACAACTGTAATTCTCCAGCAGGAGCAAACAAACAATTTTTTTTATTATTTACATTAGTTTTGCTAGAGAAGTACACACGATTATTGAAAAATATCAATTTTTTTCCTAAAGTCCGTTTGTTTGGAGTTGACATCACACAACATGGGTTATGAACATTGAAATGCCGAAATTTCTCTACCAATTATTTGCATTTTTAGTTTTAATCACCTTTATTTTCTATCTCTAGGTAACAGTTCTAAAAAATATTTTATTACATGCCTTCTAAACTTTACAATAAGCTATATAGATCAATGCATTTCAAAGTTATTTTTTGATGAGCAAATGATGAAACTAAAAATCTTATTTGTACAATAAAGGCCTAAACAAGTACAATTCTTAAGAACTAGAAATCTACAGTGTTATAAAGCTTAATATAACTGCTGTTTATGGCATGAGAGAGAGGAATTGGATGAAAAACCAAAAAAAGTTTACATCGGGACTGAAACTGATCTTATTGAATTGGTATGTCCATTCACCAATCCTGTTTCAGCCGAGGAAGAGGAGATAGAAGTTTTTAAGGTTTTATTACAAAGACAGAACACATTCCGACCAGTGTTTGAGGCACTGATGCGGGCCAGCCCGCCTGAAAGGCAACATGCTAATCATTTGAGGCGACTTCTTGCCGGAAATAACATCAATTATGATAAGCTGAAGGAGGCCTATGAAAAAGGAGCTAAGGATGCCCTTGACAAAGGGCAAGGACAAATTATTAGGTACAATAAAAGTGATTGGAATTTTAGCAGTTATTGAAATATAATTAACCAAAGTACTTATCGGTAGGTAGGTGCCTAAATATGCAATAAAAATACTCTGTGTAAGTATAAAAAAAAACGAAAACCTATAATATGCTTAGTTCAAATCAGAACAGCGATGGCTTCTTCAACTTTCAGTTTTGCCCAGATCAAACTTCGCGGAGTCTGTAAATCCGCATTTGCCCTGCGAGAAAAAACAATGATACGTAACGTCCACGATGCCCTAGTCCATCAACAACCAACAAGCCAAGTCCGTGAAATTGTGGAAACCTGTGCCAACATGACGGAAGTTGGATCAGCAACTATTTATAGATTTCTAAAAAAAAAAGAAAACGCAGTTCTTACAACGAACCTCAGAATCATAAAGGAAAGGAGCTCTTAGAGTAGGGATGTCAAAGATACGGCCCGCGGGCCGCATCCGGCCCCCGGGACGTATCAATAAAGCCCGCGATCGCAATGTGTCACAGAAAGAAGAATCATGTTTTTTAGAGCTTTTAGACTTCACTCGATTCCTCTACGGAAGTTTTAAAATGCGCACACTACATATATAAAGTAATTTCAAGGGCAGCGCGTGCCTTGACAAGCGAGAGAGATAGACAGTAACGTCATCTCTTAGCAACAAGCGGAAATACCCTATTATTTTTGTTGAGAACAATAGAATCTTCCACGCGCTTCGAGTCTAGACTAGAACCTTCCTTATCGATATTATAAAAGGAGTGCGTCGGCGCATCGTGAGTCAGTTGAGTGTGAGTCGAGTAATCGAAGCGATACGGTCGGAGAAGGAATTTAGTTGTACTGCGAAGTAGTGATTGTGAAGGTATTGTGCATTTGTTTGTGTCGTGCGCGTGCGATAGCCATAAGTGTTGTGTCGAGTTCCATAATTGTTACGATTTTGGCATAATGTCACAAAAACGTAAAGTTGATAGTGAGTGCAGAGTTTTTCAGTCTAAATGGGAAATTGCATATTTTTTCATAGAATGGAAAGGTAAACCACTGTGTTTGATTTGCAATCAAACAGTTGCTGTTTGTAAGGAGTTTAACTTGAAGAGACACTATGATACGAATCATAAATCAAAATTCGATTGTTACACTGAAAAAATAAGAATGGACACATTGTCATCTTTAAAATCTAAACTTCAAGGTCAACAATCGATGTTTACTAAAGCTAATACTGAGAGCGAAGATGCCCTGAAATCAAGTTTTATTATTGCATTAGAAATCGCGAAGAGATCAAAACCTTTCACTGATGGTGATTTTATTAAAGACTGTATGTTGAAAGTTGCCGATGTTTCATTTCCATTTCAAAAGTCAATAATTCAAAATATTTCAAGCTTCAAGAATAAATGATTTATCTCAAAATTTGGTTCTTCAACTGAAGGAGAAAATTAAGGAATTTACAAACTTTTCACTGGCTGTTGACGAGAGCACTGATACTGTTGATACAGCTAACTTGCTGTTTTTATACGAGGTATTAACAGTAACTTTGAAATAACTGAAGAACTATTAAAGTGCGTTCCATTGACAGGTACTACAACAGCAAACTATATTTATTCTGCGATTGAGCATTTGATAGCAGAATATGAACTCGACTGGAATATACTTAGCAGCACAACTACGGATGGCGCTCCTGCTATGGCTGGCAAACATTTGGGCGTTGTAACTAAATTAAAACAGAAAACATCAGGGAATTTTGTGGGATTTCACTGTATAATTCAACAGGAATCATTGGCATCCAAACATTTAAAAATGGACCATGTCATGCAACCTATAATTAAAATAGTAAATTTTATAAGGAGCAGAGGACTAAATCACCGACAGTTCAGGCAGTTTTTACAAGATTTGGACGAAAAGTTTTCTGATGTTCCTTATTTCACCGAAGTTCGTTGGCTCAGTCGAGGAGTAGTTTTAGAAAAATTTTTTGCATTACGTGACCCTATTCAAGTTTTCATGTTAGAAAAAGGCAACCCAATTGATTATGACAATGACTGTTGGGTTGATTGTGCCTTTTTGGTAGATATGAATAAACACTTGACTGATCTGAATGTAAAGTTACAGGGTAAAAATCTGATTGTCACTCAAATGTATTCACATGTATTCAAGCCTTTGAAACCAAGTTGAGGCTGTGGGAAAATCAGGTAAAAAATCAAACTTTGGATCATTTCCCTCATTTAAAATCATTTGGCACAGTGAACCAAAAAAATTGGATCAATATTCTCAATTTCTGCAAAATTTGATCACGGAATTCAACAATCGTTTTGAAGACTTTCACAAAATGAATGAAATGGAATTCCCAATTTTCAACAATCCATTCAATTTTGAAGCTTCACAGGCACCAGTTTATTTGCAAATGGAGTTGATAGATCTTCAATCGGACAGTATTTTGAAAGAAAAATTTAAAGAGATTAACGCTCTTACATTTTATACACAATATTTCAAGAGTTTGGATAACTACCCGGAATTAAAAAAGCATGCAGCACGCATTCTTTGCATGTTTGGTAGCACCTATTTATGTGAGCAGATGTTTTCCGTCATGAAAATAAATAAGAACAAACATCGCACAAGACTTTCGAATGAACATCTCCAATCAATTCTTAAAATAACTACAACGAATATGATACCTGACATCAATGAGCTTGTCAAAAACAAGAGAAGTCAGGTATCTGGATCCTCGAGCTCAAAATAATTACCCTCTTTTATAACTTTGATATAATTTTTAACAACCGTATATTATATACTATATAATTAAATAAATAAAATGTTATAATAATTCAGTACATTTTTTTTATTTGAATCTGGCCCGCCTACACATTCTAAATTTAATATATGGCCCTCTGCAAAATTGAGTTTGACACCTCTGCCTTAGAGGTTGATGAAGACTTTAAAAACGCAATAAGAAGAAAAGTACATCATTTTTTTTTTTATTAAGAAAGAAATACCTAGGTACACTACATAAATTCTTGCAAGAAATCACAGAAGACCAGGAATTACCAGATTTAAAAAAAATGATAATATGGAAAATCCTTCATAATTTGAATTTTTGTTAGGAAAAACACAACAGAAAACCTGTTCTTATCGATAAAACAGAAATAATTTGCTGGAGAAAAGAATATCTACGAGCAATCAGAAAATTTCCAGCCGAAGAAAGAAATATTTTTTATTTAGATGAGACTTGGGTTAATGAGGGACACAGAGTGAAAAAATTCTGGATTGACAAAAACATTAAGAGTGTCAAACAAGCTTTTATGGAAGGTTGGTCAACTGGATTACAACCCCCTTCAGGAAAAGGTCGCAGGCTAATTACTGTATATTTTGGTAGTGAAAACGGATTTCTCAACAGTGGCTTGTTGGAATTCGAATTAAAATCAACTAAAGATTACCATGAGGAGATGACGGCCGATGTTTTTGAGGAATACTTCCGTCAAATGATTGAATGTATATTAGCAGTTATAGAATTAGACAATGCCCCATACCATTCTTGATTATTAGAATGATTTCCGACAAATTCATGGAAAAAAGCGGATATTCTTCAATGGATAAGAGACAGAAATCTCAAACACAAAAAGATGGTATGTTAAAAGTGGAGCTTCTCAAAATTGCGAAACAAAATAAGGCACAGTTCAAGAAATACGCAGTCGATAAGATGGCAAAGGAACGGAATATCACAGTGCTTAGATTACTTGCATATCATTGCGAATTGAATCCCATAGAGCTAATTTGGGCACAAACTTCAAGACCTAAGGAAATTATTACTCGCCGGAATAGAGAGGATCAAAGAGGATAATTGGAAAAATGCTATTCGACATGTTGTAGAAGAAGAAAAGAAAATGTGGAAAGTTGACGAATGCACGGAAGAAACTGTGGAAGTAGAACCCTTAATTATCAATTTAAGAGAAGTCGAGTCTTCAGATTTTGAAGATGATGATTGTTTTTGACTGTAATTAAAGTGCTTATGTATCGTGAATTCTGAATTTTTATATATACATAGATCTAAAGATTAAAAATTTTTTTGATGATAAATCTTATATTTCTATAACTTTATTTTTAAGACAATTTAATTTATTAAACACTAAAAGCAGGTTACTCTCGGATGGCTATGCTACCGATGAACCCCCATTTACATTTTATGACTCTATTGTATAGTAGATGTTTTCTGCCTAAAATTGGGCGAACCCTTAAAAATAATTCAAAACAAGTAGCAAAATCCAGTGAAATGCATAAGAAATCTCTTTTTTTTTGGGCGCACCCCAACATGATTTGCATCTACAATGAGAGAATTCTTCTATCAACTCCAAACAAATACACTTTAAAAATTGGCTTTATTTGTGTATATAACAAAAGTAAACTATTAATCTTAATAATCGGGTGTACTTCCCTAGAGAATCTTATTAAAAAGCTATTGTTAAGAGCTCAAGTTAATCGGATGTAAATTGTTGGAGTTATGCTGCCGGCCGATTTAAAAAAAACCTAGTTTCGAGAAAAACGCGTTTAAAATTTCACAGTGTTTTCTCTATGAAATTTTCAAAATTTTTGGATGCCAATTTTTGGACCTTTATGATGCCAGCTATACTTAATTTAAGAAAGTATTAGCCGTTAGTGATAGATTAAATGTACCGACTAAGCTAATCACTCCAACAGGCTGCGCACAAAGTAAAGGCCTTTTCGTGCTCTCGACTTCTTTCCGAAATCAAGTACTAGGAGCTAAAAAAAAATTGTCGAGCTAAAATAAGGCTATGATATGTTTTTTAGGCCTATAATACGTCATTTAAGCAAAAAAGTCGATTTTTTCAAAAATTGCAGGTGGATAAAACCACTTAAATTAAAATGTCCGTGACATGTTTCGCAACACTGTAGTTGCTTCAAATGGTAACTGTGAAAAATTTACCAAGGAATTTGATAATAGCAAGGCGTTTACCTTAGAAGAAAAAAATATTTTGAGTTTATTGAATTTACCTTCATATTTTTGAGATCTCCCTGTATACTGTAAAATGTTAGAAAGCATCTGATTCCATTTTTTTAGATCAAATCAGAAATCCCTCTGCGTACGTACGAGACTACTATTTCTTCAAGAGGTCACAGTACCCGCAGCTAGAATTAGTACACATGGAGCCCGACAAAGCATTCCATGCGTTACAGAAACAAGAATTAGTCCACAAATTCGTCGAGAGTGGTAAAGTCTTGCTTACCTGGGCTATCTTGAAGAATGTCGACATGGTTGGTGCATACTGAGTTATTATTTTATAGGAATGTACCTAGTCATGGAACCGAAAAAGAGCGTTCTTTTAAAAAAAATTTTTAACGAAATAATTCTTATCTTATAAATCAGATTTTTATTTTATATAATAACTAGCCGGGCCCGCGGGCTCCGCTCGCGTGGACTTGATTCACTACTATCGTCACTGCTTATTTCTTATGTTACCCAACGTAATAAAATATCTCCCATTATTTCTCCTTATCTCCCAATATTTCTCCTTATTTCCCATTATCTCTACATAACTTCCATTATCTAGGCTTATCTCTGCTCATCTACCATTATTTCTCCTTATCTCCCATTATTTCTCCTTATCTCCCATTATCTCACCTTATTTCCCATTATCTAGGCTTATCTCGATTTATCTCCCATTATTTCTCCTTATCTTCCATTATTTCTCCTTATCTCCCATTATCTCACCTTATTTCCCATTATCTAGGCTTATCTCGACTTATCTCCCATTATTTCTCCTTATCTCCCATTATTTCTCCTTATCTCCCATTATTTCTCCTTATCTCCCATTATCTCACCATAACTCCCATTATCTAGACTTATCTCTGCTTATCTCCCATTATCTCTCCTTATCTCCCATTATTTATACTTATCTCCCATTATCTCACCTTATCTCCCATTATCGAGGCTTATCTCGACTTATCTCCCATTATTTCTCCTTATCTCCCATTATCTCACCTTATCTTCCATTATCTAGGCTTATATCGAATTATATAGAACATGTATAAATTTATAAAAACACGTAAATCGGATAAGTGGTTCTCGAGTGATAAGCGCACTAACGGATAGACAGACAGACAGAGAGACGTTGCATTTTATATATATTGTATTCTTTGCTACATGATATTGTTCCATATTTAATGCTTTAGGGAGTGTATTGCAAGAGAACGCGCTAGCGGCAAACTTTTCTCCGACTTAATTCACTATTATCGTCACTGCTTATTCCTTATGTCACCTAATAAAATATATCCTATAACCTGGCCAGAGAACATACGTATGTTTAAAGAAAAAGCACGTAAACCGGATAAGTAGTTCTCCAGTGATAAGCACACTAACGGACGGACAGACGGACAGAGAGACATTGCATTTTATATATATTATAGATATTCTCTGCTACATAATATTGTTCCATATTTAATGGTTTGGACTGTGTATTGCAAGAGAACGCGCTAGCGGCAAACTTTGTCCGACTTCATGTACTATTATTGTCACTGCTCATTCCTTATGCTATCTATCGTAATAAAATATAGCCTATAACCTGGCCGGAGAACATATGTTTTTAAAAAAAAAAGTACGAAAATCGGATAAGTGGTTCTCCAGTGATAAGCGCACTAACGGACAGACAGACAGACAGAATACGTTGCATTTTATATATATTATAGATGTAATAAAATATATACCTATAACCTGGTCAGAGAACATATGTATGAATTTAAATAATCACGTAAATCGGATAAGTGGTTCTCGAGGGATAAGCGCATTAACGGACAGACAGACAAACATTGCGTTTTATATATATTATAGATATAGATTATTATTATTATTATTATATAACCTGGCCAAAGAATATATGCATGAATTTAAAAAAAGACAGGTAAATCGGATAAGTGATTCCCGCGTGATAAACGCACTAATGGACAGACACACAGACAGAGAGACATTGTATTTTATATATATTATAGATTATACATTACAGATATTCTTTGCTGCATAATATTGTTCTATATTTAGTGGTTTAGGCTGTGTATTGCAAAGGCACGCGCTAGCGGCAAACTTATTTCCGACATCATTCACTATTTTACGTCACTGCTCATTTTTTATGCTACCTATCGTAATAAAATATAGCCTATAACCTGGCCAGAGAACATATATATGTTTTAAAAAAAAAAGTACGTAAATCGGATAAGTGGTTTTTCAGTGATAGGCGCACTAACAGACAGACAGACAGAGGGACGTTGCATTTTATATATATTATAGATACAGAGCTTAAAATATAATTTGTGAAATTTAAAAAAAATGGTGGTACACTCATTTCCCTGCGACCCCTTTTTTAAGGAGCATTGCGGCGTGCACGATTAGTGGGAGCTGGATCATTAAATTTCCAAAAAAATCAGTTTACTAGTGGATCAATCTTGTCTTTGAATGAAGGATTGAAAAAAAATTCATTGAATGGTATTGGTTTAAACAAAAAACCAAAAAAAAAAACGTTACCGCGTTTTACATTTTTTGCTAATTAAAAATAAAGTTCTAGATAAAATTAATATTCCTTCGTTCAAAGACAAGCAATATGTATAGAAAAATATTTACCAAATTTGATCAAAATCGGTTTAGTGATTCCTAATGGAAATTCATATTCAGTGAGAATAAAACACTAAATTTTTAGTAAAATTTTCACTTTTATTGATTTTTTATACTTTACACGTGTTTCGCTAAAACTTCAGCTTTATCAGAAGTATGGGTATGGAATGAAATAAACATTTTTCAATGGTTTTTATAAGTAAATATTTACAGGTAGGTAGTAACTAAAGGATAACAACTAAACTTAATTATACAAATTATCTATTCATTAAATACATTCTACGATGGGGAATTTTTGAAGGTCCATTTGTTCATTTAACAGTATGTTTGTAATCTTTCTTTTATTAATCTTGAGGATCTCAAATAAATTTAATTTATGCGATTTGTTCTGAACGTGTAAAATTAATTAAACTCTAGTTGAGGTCGGCGAAGACTGATCCGAGAGCATCAGCTCGCTACTTGCTCCGAAAACTCTACTTAACGGCACGTCTTTTAAACTGCTCTAATTTCGTTAATTTTTGACCGATTTTTATGAAACTTACAGAAAATATTCTTAAGATATCATACTAAAAGAAAATGTCTATATCAAAAAATCGAATTTTTTGACCCAGATGACTAGGTATATCCTCTTAATTTTTTACTTTATGTACTTGCTTTTCTAGTTGGCTGATTGATCTCTAAATGATTCCAACATTTTCAGGTCGTACAAAGGGTAGTTTTCCTACATGAAGAACTTATGAAACTGCCTTCATTTCCCCGAAAAGCGTTAGAATCGGACTTGGATCTTTACAAGAGCGGCCCTCTAGGAAAAGAACTGCTTGGTTTAGATGTACTACACAAATTTATGTGGGTCAGATTAATCGCACGCATGTTCGAAGCCATGGCTGGAAATTTTGCTTATTCAGCAGACATACATTTATTTGTGAATGTTTTGAACGGAGCATTAATTTTACATTCTGAAGACGCTTGTATTTTGAGATACGTGATGGCTACTTATATTAACGCGGCGTTTCATTTTAAAAATATATTTTCCACAAATGGGTAAGTACATTTCACAACTATAACTCAAAGCTTAGGCCACAAAAGTAATGTTGAAAAATGATTAAGGAAATCTGTCTATGAAGGAATGTTAAGAATTTATTCTTTTGACTCGTTCCGTTTTAATATTACTTTTGCGTTCTTAAATAATGCCCAAACTGTCAAAATTGGAAAAAAATTCCAAAGTTATAAAAGCAAAGTTCTTTTAATAAGTAAACTATCTTTTAGCTACCTCCTCATAATGCCAACGCTCTTAAAAATCTACTCCAACCATCAAACCAACAAATTAGTGACCACAACCATAGAATACGCCGTTAAAGAATTTTACACCATGAATAGGAAACCGTTCATCCTGCAAATGTTCGGTTCTGTGTCGGCCATGTTGGATACTGATGAAGAAGGAATGTACGGGAACGCCCACAAGATTCAGTCCAGCTGTTTGTTTAATTTGTTGTTGAGGTAAGCAATATACAAGGTGGCTTTTTTGTAAGAGTATAGGGTGAAGCATTTTCCACTTAGAACTAGAAGTCACCTGATATATCGGGTTGGGGTTTAGAAGCAATTAAAAATATTCTAAATGCTTGTATTAAAAACAATTAAAGAGGAAAAGTAATCATAAATGGCGCTTGTCTATTACTAACGAGAAAATCCACCCTAAAGATTTATCATTTTTCAACATGCACACTAATGGTTCCCGTAAATAGACAGGTCAAAGACAATTGACTCAGATTTTGACAATAACCCGAACTATTACTATGTTGCCATGCTTAAGACCAAAAATTAATTTTATTCTCTTAGTTTAAAAAAATATCTGATGCTGCGGGAGTAAATTAAAATAATTATATATATATATATATATATATATATATATATATATATATATATATATATATATATATATATATATATATATATGTAGTAATGGTTTTTCGGGTATCCCGTGTTAGCTTGAAGTCCCTTGATGGACGGTTTCGCTGACGTTTCGATGGAATCTCATCCATCTTTTTCAAAGCGTTGATCACTGGTCGGTGTCTTGGCGTTGAATGTCGAGACTGGCCCTGAGTAAGCCGGTTTTATGTACTCGGGGGTGTTTCTATTGGTCGGGCGGATCTGGCCAATAGAGGCTCGGCTTTGGCTGCGCGTTGTCGGTCCTGTGGTTCTTTGTAATGTTTGTGTTGGTGAAGTAACATATGGTTGAATTATTGTTTCTCTTGGTTGGACTTGGTACTGGGATAGAATATGTTTCCAAGAGTTCGGTAAACGTTGGCTATCATCCCGATTATTTAAGTTGTTGGGCCTCTTTTCTATTTCTATGGCTTCTTTGATTACCCTAGTGGATAGGTTATTACTTTTTTGTAGGGTTCTGGTTTTGTCAAAATCGATTTTGTGGCCGGTATTGTGTGCATGTTGTGCTAGAGAAGAGGTGGTGGATTTTTGTTTTACGGCGTTTTTGTGCTCGTCTCTTCTGGCACTAATTTTCCTGTTTGTTTGGCCTATGTATGAAAGACCGCAGTCCTGACACGGAATTTCATATACGCCTTGGTCTTCTAAGGCTATAATGTCTTTTGGTGTAGGTAGAATATCTTTAATTTTTTGGTTGGTTGTGTAAATGGTCTCAATTTGGTGTTTTCCTAGAAGTCTTCCTATTTTGTCTGTGATGCCTTTTACATATGGGAGAAATGCTTTTGTAGTATATGTCTTTCTTTCGTGTTTGTGTTGTTTATTTAGGGCCCGCCGGATCGTGTTTTGACTATATCCATTTGAAAGTAAAACGTTTCGAAGGAGCTTGGTTTCTTGTTGCAAATGTTCCTTGTCTGTTAGGGTTTCTGATCGGTGAGCTAAGGATTTGGCAACGGAGAAGAGTTGGGCTGGGTGATGATGTGAGCTGGCATTTAAGTATCTATTTGTATGTGTCGGTTTTCTATATACTGAGTGAGACAAAGAACCATCTAATTTTCTTTGAAGCAAGACATCTAGGAATGGTAGTTGTTCTGCTGCCTCCCTTTCCATTGTAAATTTAATGTTTGGATGTATGTTGTTAAGGTGTTCCAGGAACTTGTTTAAGTTGTCTTCACCGTGTTGCCATACCACAAAAGTGTCATCTACGTATCGAAGCCATGTTTTCGGTTTATGTGGAGCAGTTTCTAGAGCTAGTGTTTCGAAATGCTCCATGTATAGATTAGCTAGTGCTGGTGACAATGGAGAGCCCATGGGTGCACCTTCTATTTGTTTATATTTTTGGCCTGAATAGACGAAGTATGTATTAGCGAGACCATTTACACAACCAACCAACCAAAAAAAAAAAAAAAATTAAAGATATTCTACCTACACCAAAAGACATTATAGCCTTAGAAGACCAAGGCGTATATGAAATTCCGTGTCAGGACTGCGGTCTTTCATACAGAGGCCAAACAAACAGGAAAATTAGTGCCAGAAGAGACGAGCACAAAAACGCCGTAAAACAAAAATCCACCACCTCTTCTCTAGCACAACATGCACACAATACCGGCCACAAAATCGATTTTGACAAAACCAGAACCCTACAAAAAAGTAATAACCTATCCACTAGGGTAATCAAAGAAGCCATAGAAATAGAAAAGAGGCCCAACAACTTAAATAATCGGGATGATAGCCAACGTTTACCGAACTCTTGGAAACATATTCTATCCCAGTACCAAGTCCAACCAAGAGAAACAATAATTCAACCATATGTTACTTCACCAACACAAACATTACAAAGAACCACAGGACCGACAACGCGCAGCCAAAGCCGAGCCTCTATTGGCCAGATCCGCCCGACCAATAGAAACACCCCCGAGTACATAAAACCGGCTTACTCAGGGCCAGTCTCGACATTCAACGCCAAGACACCGACCAGTGATCAACGCTTTGAAAAAGATGGATGAGATTCCATCGAAACGTCA
Source organism: Pachyrhynchus sulphureomaculatus (assembly GCA_019049505.1). Classification (NCBI taxonomy): domain Eukaryota; kingdom Metazoa; phylum Arthropoda; class Insecta; order Coleoptera; family Curculionidae; genus Pachyrhynchus; species Pachyrhynchus sulphureomaculatus. The sequence goes on along the minus strand of CM032455.1, from coordinate 177,881,026 downwards.
GCGAAACCGTCCATCAAGGGACTTCAAGCTAACACGGGATACCCGAAAAACCATTACTACATTTCACACCCGTGAGAACATTCGTCAAAATATATATATATATATATATATATATATATATATATATATATATATATATATATATATATATATATATATATATATATATATATATATATATATGTTTTTCTTTTTTCCTGACCGTTAATGAATAAATTTAGGACAGTTTTTTGTTCTTGGTCTTGCGGTCAATTCTTAATGAAACAAGTTTACTTTTGGTTAACGTCTCGGTTTATTTTATTTAAACCATCTTCAGAACTACAAGAAAAAAAAATTTTTTTTATTAGTGTTAATGTTTAAGATGTAAAATTGATGATTAGTGTTGTTTTATACAGAAATATATGTGGAGAATAAATATTAGTATTTAATTATATTTTTCCTACTTTATATCTAGTTGGATCTTGGATGATTTACATGTTAACAGTTTCACACTTTTCGTAATACTAAATTTAAAAGGCTCACATATTTTATTGTACTATTTGTACAGGTAAAATGGGTAAATCCAAAATTTATTTGTTGCTTTCGTATTGTTGTTACTTTAATTGTTATTAGTTTAGTAATTAGGTTTTATTAGGTTATTAAATCATTGTATACAATACTTAGGCTTTCCGTGTCATTTCGATAATTTAAGGTGTTATTTGTTCTTCGTATATGTATCGTTTCCTTTATGTTTCGTTTTTTATGATTATTTTCAAAGTCTAGGATTTGGACATTATTAAAATTGAAATTATGCAATTCATCTATGGCATGTTTTGATAGGGCAGTATGGTTTTGGTTTGTGTTTCTTATGCTATTTTTATGTTCTGTTATTCGTCTCCTTAAATATTGTTTTGATTGTCCTATGTAGCTATGGGATCACCAATTTCAGCCACTATAGCAAATCTCGTAATGGAACATGTAGAGGAAAATATTATAAAAACTCTCTACTACAAACCTTATTTTTTCAAAAGATTTGTAGATGATTGTATTCTTTGTATCCCAAAAACGAAACTTCAATACCCGCTAAACAAATTCAACTCATTCCACGAAAGACTTAAATTTACAAACGAAAAAGAAATAAACAAATCAATAAACTTTTTAGACATAAATATTAAATATGATGATAAAGGAAACATAAAAACAAATTGGTATACCAAACCTGTATGATCCGATAGATATTTAAATTATAATTCATACACACCAGAAAAATATAAAAAAGTGTTGTCAATTCGCTAGTTGATAGGGCAGTATTACTAACTGATCCGAAAGACAGACCCCAAAACTTGAATAAAGTAAGAAACGTTCTACTAAGCAATAACTATCCAAAAAAATTTACAGAACCAATTATAAAAAACCGAATAAATAAAGTATACAATAATCAAAAAAAATCTAAACAAAGTAACAATGAAATTAAGAAAAATTATATTTCCATAAGATACATTCCTGAATTAAATAATAAGATCAAAAAAGTCCTTAAACCACATAAGATCAACATAGCAGAAAAACCAGCTAACAACTCAAAAATATCTTTACCAAACTTAAACCTACTATACCAACAGCAGAACAAACAAACTTAATCTACAAAATAGACTGCATGAACTGTCCAAAACCATACATTGGACAGTCAAAACAATATTTAAGGAGACGAATAACAGAACATAAAAATAGCATAAGAAACACAAACCAAAACCATACTGCCCTATCAAAACATGCCATAGATGAATTGCATAATTTCAATTTTAATAATGTCCAAATCCTAGATTTTGAAAATAATCATAAAAAACGAAACATAAAGGAAATGATACATATACGAAGAACAAATAACACCTTAAATTATCGAAATGACACGGAAAGCCTAAGTATTGTATACAATGATTTAATAACCTAATAGAAACTAATTACTAAACTAATAACAATTAAAGTAACAACAATACGAAAGCAATAAATAAATTTTGAATTTACCCATTTTACCTGTACAAATAGTAAAATAAAATATGTGAACCTTTTGAATTTAGTATTACGAAAACTGTGAAACTATTAACATGTAAATCATTTAAACCAAAAGATCCAACTAGATATAAGGTAGGAAAATATAATTAAATACTAATATTTATTCTCTACATATATTTCTGTATAAAACAACACTAATCATCAATTTTACATCTTAAACATTAACACTAATAAAAAAAAATTTTCTTTCTTGTAGTTCTGAAGATGGTTTAAATAAAATAAACCGAAACGTTAACCAAAAGTAAACTTGTTTTCATTAAAAATTTACCGCAAGACCAAGAACAAAAAACTGTCCTAAATATATATATATATATATATATATATATATATATATATATATATATATATATATATATATATATATATATGTATATATATATATATATATATATATATATATATATATATATATATATATATATATATATATATATATATATATATATATGTGTACTGAGCTGGGCAACCATCGTGTTGAAAGTACATATTTTGTCTCAAACCAATAGGTAGGTCTTCCATCAAATTAGGTAAATCGTTCCGCAAAAATTGTCGTATTCCTCGCCATTCAAATTATCTGGCAGGAAGAATGGCCCAACCAAATAATTTGAAATTATACCCATCCACACATTTAAGCTGAATCTTATTTGTGATCCTTTCGTTCTTTTTTTGTTTGGGTTGCCTTCCTCTTTAGAAGCCCAATAGTGGGCATTGTGGTAGTTTGTAAGACCGTCTTTGTCGAATTTCGACTCGTCAGTCCATAGTATTTTCTTAAAAAAAGATGCATCTTCGACATGGGTATTGAGCATAAATCTGCAGAATTCTAATCGTCGCAACGGATCCCCTTCTTCAATGACTTGCACGGGCGTATAGTGGTAAGGGTGTAGCCCAACAGTATGCATTACAAACCATACCTTCCACTGCGAAATACCAAGCTGTTGTGCGACAACATTTGTAGATGTGGCTGGGTCCACCTCAAAGAGACGTCGTATTTCGTTTTCTTCGTCTTCGTCAAAGATACGTGGTCGTCCCATGTCAGTCCGCCGTCTTTGTACGGAACCAGTTTCTCGTAGTCTTCGATAAGTTCCATCAAATACGCTAACATCAGGTACACAACGAGTAGGATATCGCAGTATGTATTCATCACGTGCACGTGACGACACTCCTTCGCAAAATCCGTAACACATTAGGATGTCAGCATATTCCTCGTTGGTATACGTTGCCATATTCACAAGCAGAGATCAGAATCCAGTTACGAGCCAATTCACACAGTCAGAAGATGAAACACAGATATTTTTGAAAAGCACGGTATAGTACATCTACCACGGACGAATCGCATGAGCAGACTAAAAATCATTCAATAATGTTTAGTGAACAGAAAATGTCACTCGCACAGAGAGTACCCCGAATGGCAAAAATGCTTACCCAACCCTTTTTATTGTTTGAAGGTGCAGGTAGTAAACCGGTAATTAGTAGTATCTAAATTCTATTATTATGTTACTCTACATTTGGGCCTATTGAAATCTCATTTTCTTAGAATTTTCAATAGATCCAGTAGATATTATACCGTTTTAGATAGCTAAAAAGACGTAAAAGTTTTTAAAATAATTTGCAGAATAACTTCCATACATTTTTTTTTTCTCTTTATTGATTTAAAGTAGGAAACACTTGGTAAAAATTCGTAATTTAGAAACATTAACAAGCCGCCATTTGAAACTGTTAGTAACTAGTTCAAATTTTTTTGATGATTTTTGATACTTGACATACAGACTAACTAAAAATAACCAAAAAATCGCACTCGAGAACCTCTAATAAAAAAAAATCGTTGTAAAAGCAAAAAAAACATGTTTTTTTTAGAAAATCTTTAAACTTCAATATCTCAAAAACGGTTAAGTTTAGGACATCATGTCATAGAATCAAATCGGTCAGAAACGACCTAAACTATAACGTCCTTAATTATCTAGGACGACTTTCCCTGTAACCCTGATATATATATATATATATATATATATATATATATATATATATATATATATATATATATAAACAAAAACTGCCGTTGTTTTATTGCCGCCACGAGGACTCAGTGTAAATAAGTTCAGCATATCATTGTTTATCACTAACTGCTCTAGATAAGGATAAACATTTTGAAAAGTACTCAACAGGACACATACATGATGTAAACTCTATAAATATTATATTTAAATGGCTATTTATCGTAACTTAGAGAACTGTCAAGTATGGGCTTTTTATAATTAAGAGAAACTGACTCGGCCGTTACTTGATGGAAATTCGTATTCAATGAGAATAAAACACTAAATTTTTAGTAAAATTTCCTTGAATTTTATATTAGACGGGTGTTTCGCTAAAACATTAGCTTTATCAAAAGTATAAGTATGGAATGAAATAAACATTTTTCCATGGTTTTATAAGTAAATATTTAGAAGTAGGTTGTAACTAAAGAATAACAACAAAACCTAATGATTATACAAATTATATTATCTATTCATTAAATAAACTCAACAATGGGGAATTTCCGAGGTCCAGTTAGTCATTTAATAGTAATAAATTTATGCGTTTTGTTCTGTGTAAAATATGGAAATTATTATCAAATACATGATTTTCTTCTATTAAATGCTTTGTATATGAATAATCCATTTTTCTTTTTAAAAAACTCCTATTATGTTCTGGAATTCTTTGTTTAAATGTTCTCCCTGTTTGTCCTATGTAGAGTATATTACAAGAACCACAATTAAGTTGGTAAACACCAGATTTATGGTTTTTCAAGGTTTTATCTTTATTGTTCTTGAACAACTTGGACTTAAACAAACACATCAGCGTGGAAATTTTACTAAAAATATAGTGTCTTATTCTCATTAGGGCCGCTCCCTGTTTTGTCTGTGCGGTATCATTTTTCGTGGTGTGCTCGGTACCGATTCGGTAACGAAAACATGCCGAACGCCTATATTTCAATGAAACCCACCTGACTTGCTCCGCGCCCGCGCAAGTCAGGTACACCGAGAAAAACGATACCGCATCGACAAATCGGGGAGCGGCATAAGAGAAACGTCATTTTACAACACTGTAAACAATATAGCAACCGAAATTTAAAAAAGCCAATTAAATTCTGGTTGCTACAAATATCTTCTTTGTGCTTTTTTGTGTACAGTGTTGTAAAATAGTGGTTTCCCTTAATTATAAACGCAAATGTATAAATATAATGTACTAATAGGAATATAGAGAGGACTCTACGTTTTATGAAAACTATACTTTCGCTGTTATCTGTCGGCCTGAAGAATAGCCGAATAGAGTTTTTACATGCACCACTTGTACCGTGGATATTTATTTATTTATTTTTTTTTTAGTTTCGTGATGCTGATTAGTATTTATTGTTTCATTCTATTTTAGTTTGGAAACACCTTCTCCTGATCCCCTAAATATTGCCGAATTAGTAAAGGAACCTGTGAAAGCAATAGATTTTTGCTACCACGACGAAGACAACGACGTTACTGTACTGGATTGTATTGCTATGTGTGTCATGGTGGTCTCTTACTCTGCAGAAAGTTGTCGGGGATATCAGATGTTGGTAAGTCAGCCCTTGTCTGTCTCACTAACCAGATAAAAATATGTTAATAATATATTTATATATATATATATATATATATATATATATATATATATATATATATATATATATATATATATATATATATTATAAAAAGATATTGTTAGTTGTTTGGCTCAATAATACGGAAGTAAGTCTGATTTAAATAAGAAAAATATAGAAGTTAAGAGCTTGGTCTACCTTTACGTGGCAAAATTTGGAATTTATGTTTCTGCAAATTGAAGCAGCACTCGTAATTATTTTAAAGTATTTGTCGACAAGCTAAATCTCAGTAACTGAGTTTTCCTGACGTGAAAGGATGTTTTCTGCGTCTCTTATTATGTATAGGTTTTACGACGATCTACTATATTTATGTGCAGTTTTTATTAGTCCTATAATTGGAAGATAGCATCTACGAAAATTATTTTGGAGAAAATTAAACTATAAAACACAAAATCGTTACTGGCTCCTGTTAAAAATCTGTAAACCACTCTGCATTTTATCACTTGCATATCTTGAGGATATAAAAATTATATTTTTTTAAAATATTTTCTAAACAAAAGAAAAATTCAAAATTTGACTTATTTCAATTTGTGTGGCCTATAGTCCACTTAGGTTAAAACTACAAAGTACAATTTTTTTGTTAAAAACTGAAATAAATTTATGGGAATTTTGAAAATTTTCTTTGAATCCTTGTTTCATTTATAGCTTTTAGCAAAAAATATGATTTATGGTTTTACTTTAGTAGACTATAAACTTCGCAAACTGATGAGAGTGAAACTTTGATTTTATGCTTAGAAAATATTCTAAAAGATAATAATTTTGATACCCTCAAGCCTGCAAGTGGTAAAGTTCCCTTAATATGAAAATTTTTAACTGGAATATTTACTTAAAATTAATTATTATAATATATATATATATATATATATATATATATATATATATATATATATATATATATATGTATATATATATATATATATATATATATATATATATGTATGTATATATATATATATATATATATATATATATATATATATATATATATATATATATATATATATATATATATATATATATATGTATATACATATATATATATATATATATATATATATATATATATATATATATATATATATATATATATATATATATATATACATATATCACGTTGATAAGTATGAAATTCAGATTTTTTTTTCTAAAAAAAAACATGTTAAATTCGGAAGAATGATAAAAAGTGCTTTATTCAAAGTATGCTCCATCCATGCATTCCCATCGTTCGGGCAATTTGTGAATACTACGCCAGTACAAATCTTCCTCTTTTGCTGCAAACCATTCATCGGGCCATTTTTTCACATCTTCGTACGAACCAAAGCGCTGCTCAGTAAGTGCGTGACCCATCGATGCAAACAAGTGGTAATCGGAAGGAGCCAAGTCTGGTGAGTAAGCCGCATGGGGCGCCCAGCTGAGTGCTTCCAACGTGTCGCGAAGTGGTTTTGCCGTATGTGATGGAGCAGTGTCATAAAGAAAAATGATTTTGTGTTGCCTTTTTTGATATTCTGACCTTTTTTCACGCAGCAAACGGTTCAAATCGGTCCGTTGTTGTTGGTAACGTTTAGTATTAACCGTTTCCCCAGGTTTTAACATCTCATAATAGACTACGCCCCTCTGGTCCCACCAAACACAGAGCATCGTCTTTTTTCCAAAGCGATTCGGTCTTGCGGTCGATGTGGATGGTACGTTTGGGTCTACTCATAATTTTTTCCGCTTGAGATTTTTAAAATAAATCCACTTTTCATCCTCTGTAACTATACGATGCAAGAACGACTTCCTTTTGTACCGAGCGAGCAAAATGTTACACGTGTTTTTGCGCTTTTCCATTTGCCTGTCGTTCAACTCATGTGGTACCCATTTACCGGTCTTCTGAATCGTTCCCATCTCTCGTAGCCGATTGGAAACAGCTTGTCGACTAACGCCCAATTGCTCGGCGAGTTGTTTTTCTGTGTGCGAATCATCTTCGTCCAACAATGCTTGCAATTCCACATTTTCGTATTTTTTTGGCGGTTTTCCACGTTCCTTGTCTGCAACATCGAAGTCACCACTTTTGAAACGCCGAAACCATCGTTTACGCGTATCTTGCGATGGAACATGTTCACCATAAGCTTCTCGAAGAAATCGGTATGATTCAACAGCAGTTTTCTTCAAATGAAAACAAAAAATTAATGCTGCCCGCGAATGTTCTTTGTTCGGTATACATTTCGACATATTGAACACAACAACGCAACACTATGCACACACTTTTCCAATTTATCACTCCTGCGGACTTGGTGATGACACAACAAAATGGCGCAGTGTCAAATCTTTATAGCACAAATTGCATTGGTGCACCATCTGTTGTCTGAAATCCGCATTTCATACTTGTATACCTGGTACTTGTTTACCCAATTTTCGCCTGCTTTTCCGTTTGGCAGATAACTTAATTTCTTTTTGTGATGATTTAAAGGCAAAGTCAAACGAAAAGCACGTCTCCCGAATGCATTATAAGCCACATTGCCAAATTGCTTAGATTTTCTTTACGTTATGAAGGTGCTTTTTTTCTTATTTTTATTTTAATATCAACTGAATACTAAAATTATATATCTTAGAATGCTTAATTTATATGTGGCTAGGGTGCTGTTTGTCTAGTTTCTTTTTAAATGTCGTATTACCAAAAACGTTTCCCTGATTTTCTGACTTTTTTATGCTTCATTAAAGGAAAAACTGACAGACAATTCTTAGCACGCTCGGAAAAAAAGTAAAATTTGACTTTTTTTCCTGTCTCTCTTTTACCTGAAAAGCACGCGTCACAGGAAGATTCCTCTTTCCATGTTTCGTAGTTATATAAGAAGAAAACATTAACTTTTAGCGACAAGACCATTTTGAAAAGTTGAAAGTTGATTAGCTAATCTTATATCAACAACAACAATATAACCTAATCTGAATATGAACCATTGTAGTTTTACTTTTTTAGGTAATTTTGGAGGCTATTCTCCCTTCGTACGTCGACAAAATACAAAATTCGGTTTATATAGCGAATTCGATAAAAAGATTTAAGAAGAACGAAAAGGATATAATTAATCAACTGTCGGTTGCGATAAGATGTCTGATAGAAAATTGTGCCGAGCTAACAAAGTAAGTTTTTCGCATTGAATTTCGGCACTCTGATGTGTTCAAATTTTTGAATGCCCGTTTTATAGAATATTTACTAGGACTCTTTTCTTGATAAATAATGTACAGAAAAATGTTTAGAAAGAAAAAAAATCAGAGAAATTAAAATACTTTTAATAGAGCTTTGCTATTTGATCTTTTTTTCTTACTTAATTTGTTCTATGTTTATAAATTCAAGCGTAAAAAGAGTGATAGTTAATTACGCAGCACTTTCCTCGAAATTAAAATTGTGAAATAAACACTGAATTTGGCTTGACTTGTTACCATCGCTAAAAATCACAGTTTGTTAAACACGAACACTTCATGCTAAGCCGATCTAGTGAATATGGATACCGTTGCTACACACAAACTTGGTTTTGATGAAACACTATAGTGTATTATACCCAAACGCTACTCAGCGTTTTTAACTCGATACGAGGGCTATCTGAAAAGTTCTCGGCCTGACAGATAGATGGCGTTAGAAACTGTAAAACCATAATTGTATTGGAAAGTTCCATCCTTTATATAAACACACTAGCCGTGCCCGCGGTTCCGCTTGCGTGGACTTGATTCACCTTTATCGTCACTGCTTATTCGTTATGTTTATATTATTATATAGCTCGAGGGGCCTTAGAGGCCCATGGCTTGGTTGCATACTTGTCTCCACTTCTTTTTGTCTCCTGTTAGCTTTTCCCAGTGCGGGATTCGCATCAACTCCGGATCTTGCTTTACTGCCTGAATCCATGTAGATCAAGGTGTACCCTTGCCTCTTCTTCCAACCACTCCTCTTATTAGGGCTTGCTTTGCATGTCTTTCTTCCTTCATCCTTGACACGTGTCCCAACCATCTTAATCGCTGGCTTATTATGATTTGGCTTATAAGGGGTTTCGTATATAGGCATTTTAATTCGTAGTTTGTTCTTCTTCTCCACAGTCCCTCTTCTTTCCTTCCTCCGTAGATTCTTCTCAAAGCTTTCCTTTCCCACATCTCCAACGTCTCTTTTTCTCTTGCATTCAGTTTCCACGTTTCGCATAAATATGTCACCGTGGGTCTGACAACTGTCGTATATATTCTTTCTTTTGCTTTTCTTGATACATTCTTTGATTTCAATATTGGATTCATTGCCCCCAAACATCTCTGTCCTTTCGCTAGTCTTTCTTGTATCTCCGTCCTTTCTTGTCCACTCTCTGTTATTGTTACTCCCAGATAATTAAATTTTATATATAAATAGCCGTGTCCGCGGCTCCGCTCGCGTGGTCTTGATTCACTACTATCGCCACTGCTCATTCCTTATGTTACCTAACGTAATAAAATATCTGCCCTTATTTCCCCTTATCTCCTATTATTTCTCCTTATCTCCCATTATCTCTACATAATTTCCATTATCTAAGCTTATCTCTGCTCATCTCCCATTATTTCTCCTTATCTCCCATTATCTCACCTTATCTCCCATTATCTAGGTTTATCTCGACTTATCTCGCAATATTTCTCCTTATCTCCCATTTTTTTCCTTATCTCCCATTATTTCTCCTTATCTCCCATTATCTCATCATAACTCCCATTACCTAGACTTATCTCTGCTTATTTCCCATTATTTCTCCTTATCTCCCATTATTTATACTTATCCCCAATTATCTCACCTTATCTCCCATTATCTAGGCTTATCTCGACTTATCTCGCAATATTTTTCCTTATCTCCCATTATTTCTCCTTATCTCCCATTATCTCACCATAACTCCCATTACTTAGACTTATCTCTGCTTATCTCTCATTATTTCTCCTTATCTCCCATTATCTCTACATAATTTCCATTATCTAGGCTTATCTCTGCTCATCTCCCATTATTTCTCCTTATCTCCCATTATCTCACCATAACTTACATTACCTAGACTTATCTCTGCTTATCTCCCATTATTTATACTTAACTCCCATTATCTCACCTTATCTCCCATTATCTAGGCTTATATCGAATTATATAGAACATATCATATGTATAAATTTATAAAAACACGTAAATCGAATAAGTGGTTCTCAAGTGATAAGCGCACTAACGGACAGACAGACAGAGAGACGTTGCATTTTATATATATATTGCATTCTTTGCACCATGATATTGTTCCATATTTAATGGTTTAGGCAGTATATTGTAAGAGAACACGCTAACGGTAGCCTTTCTTCCGACTTGATTCACTATTATCGTCACTGCTTATTCTTTATGTTACCTAACGCAATAAAATATATCCTATAACCTGGCCAGAGAACATATGTATGTTTTAAAAAAAAAGTACGTAACGCACTAACGGACAGACAGACAGACAGATATATATATATATATATATATATATATATATATATATATATATATATATATATATATATATATATATATATTATATATAGATAACCTGGCCAGAGAACATATGAATGTTTTAAAAAAAAGCACGTAAATCAGATAAGTGGTTCTCCAATGATAAGCGCACTAACGGACAGACAGAGAGACGCTGCATTTTATGTATATTATAGATATGGATTATTATTATTATTATATAACCTGGCCAAAGAATATATGTATGAATTTAAAAAAGACACATAAATTGGATATGTGGTTCTCGCGTGATAAGCGCACTAATGGACAGACAGACAGAGAGACATTGCATTTTATATATATTATAGATTATAGATTAAAGATATTCTCTGCTACATAATATTGTTCCACATTTAATGGTTTAGGCTGTATATTGCAAAGGGAACGCGATAGCAGCAAACTTTTTTCCGACTTCACTCACTATTATTGTCACTGCTCATTCCTTATGCTACCTATCGTAATAAAATATAGCCTATAACCTGGCCAGAGAACATAAGTATGTTTTAAAAAAAAAGTACGTAAATCGGATAAGTGGTTCTCCAGTGATAAGGTCACTAACGGACAGACAGACAGACAGAGAGACGTTGCATTTTATATATATTATAGATAAACAACTTTTCCCTAAGTTGTTTATCTATAATATACATAAAATGCAACGTCTCTCTGTCTGTCTGTCTGTCCGTTAGTGACCTTATCACTGGAGAACCACTTATCCGATTTACGTACTTTTTTTTTTAAAACATACTTATGTTCTCTGGCCAGGTTATAGGCTATATTTTATTACGATAGGTAGCATAAGGAATGAGCAGTGACAATAATAGTGAGTGAAGTCGGAAAAAAGTTTGCTGCTAGCGCGTTCCCTTGCAATATACAGCCTAAACCATTAAATATGGAACAATATTATGTATCAGAGAATATCTTTAATCTATAATCTATAATATATATAAAATGCAATGTCTCTCTGTCTGTTTGTCCATTAGTGCGTTTATCACGCGAGAACCACTTATCCAATTTATGTGTCTTTTTTAAATTCATACATATATTCTTTGGCCAGGTTATATAATAATAATAATAATAATCTATATTTATAATATATATAAAATGCAACGTCTCTCTGTCTGTCTGTCTGTCTGTCCGTTAGTGCGCTTATCATTGAAGAACCACTTATCTGATTTACGTGCTTTTTTTTTAAAACATTCATATGTTCTCTGACCAGGTAATCTATATCTATATATATATATATATATATATATATATATATATATATATATATATATATATATATAATATATAAAATGCAACGTCTCTCTGTCTGTCTGTCTGTCTGTCCGTTAGTGCGTTATGTACTTTTTTTTTTAAAACATACATATGTTCTCTGGCCAGGTTATAGGATATATGTTATTTTATTGCGTTAGGTAACATAAAGAATAAGCAGTGACGATAATAGTGAATCAAGTCGGAAGAAAGGCTACCGTTAGCGTGTTCTCTTACAATATACTGCCTAAACCATTAAATATGGAGCAATATCATGGTGCAAAGAATGCAATATATATATATAAAATGCAACGTCTCTCTGTCTGTCTGTCCGTTAGTGCGCTTATCACTTGAGAACCACTTATTCGATTTACGTGTTTTTATAAATTTATACCTATGATATGTTCTATATAATTCGATAGAAGCCTGGATAATGGGAGATAAGGTGAGATAATGGGAGATGAGCAGAGATAAGCCTAGATAATGGAAATTATATAGAGATAATGGGAGATAAGGAGAAATAATGAGAGATAAGCAGAGATAAGTCTAACTAATGGGAGTTATGGTGAGATAATTGGAGATAAGGAGAAATAATGGGATATAAGGAAAAATATTGCGAGATAAGTCGGGATAAGCCTAGATAATGGGAGATAAGGTGAGATAATTGGGGATAAGTATAAATAATGGGAGATAAGGAGAAATAATGGGAAATAAGCAGAAATAAGTCTAGGTAATGGGAGTTATGGTGAGATATTGGGAGATAAGGAGAAATAATGGGAGATAAGGAAAAAAAATGGGAGATAAGGTGAAATATTGCGAGATAAGTCGAGATAAACCTAGATAATGGGAGATAAGGTGAAATAATGGGAGATAAGGAGAAATAATGGGAGATGAGCAGAGATAAGCTTAGATAATGGAAATTATGTAGAGATAATGGGAGATAAGGAGAAATAATAGGAGATAAGGGGAAATAAGGCCAGATATTTTATTACGTTAGGTCACATAAGGAATGAGCAGTGGCGATAGTAGTGAATCAAGTCCACGCGAGCGAAGCCGCGGGCACGGCTAGTTATATATAAACTTGTTGTTTTTATTATCCTTTTTCTTTCTAATTTCCATGTATTTTGTTTTTTCCTCATTTATCTTTAGTCTTTACATCCTTCCCCTTTCTTCTATCCTACTTATGGCTTTTTCGAGGTTCTCTTTTGCTCTTGCAATCACTGCTACATCATCCGCATATGCCAAGCATTGGCAGGTTTGTTGGTATATCGTTCCATTTGTTTTTATTTCTGACTCCCGGATTATCTTTTCTAGTACCAAATTAAATAGACATGTCGACACTGGATCTCCCTGTCTTAATCCTCTCTTCACTTTAAACTTGTCTGATAGTTTGCCCTCAACCCCCCCTGCCTATTTTCTGTGTCATTTAGGGTCAGTCTCACCATGCGAATCAATTTACTTGGAATTTTTAGTTCTTCCATTATCTTGTAGAGTCCTTCTCTATTTACAGAGTCATCTGCTTCTCTGAAATCCACAAAGACCTTTCAAAACGCGTTTTTGACCTTAAAATGTGAATAACTCCGGTTATATAAGTCAGACGGAGTTCATATTCTGTTCTGTTTTTGAAATATTCGGCTTCTTTTTGGACAGTGGGAGTATTTTAGTGAGTATTACTATCCTGCGCATAAATTAATACAAGCCAAAATTTAGTTTCCGTGAAATACTATCTTTATATACCTAAAAATGGTTATTTTTTACGCGTTGACTAGGGTTAACATTTAAACAACAACAGTATACTCATCCCAAAGAATGAGTAACATATTACTTTTCTAGTTTATCTAGATATCTCAAATAGACTACTTACAGCTTGAACGGAAGTGATAAAATTGTCATTTCCTTTTACGAAGCACCAAAAATAGCAAGGCTTTAATAAACAAGAAATGTTTTCTGAACCGTTCAACCTATTGTAAATATTTTTCAAAAAAATTTCTTGAATGACGTAGATAATTTTAGGGAAACTTATGTGTCCAAAACACATATATGGAATACAATATATTACTAATGCCATCCTACAGTTTTGACTCCGGCATGCAGCTCTGTGTTGCGATACTGAGATTGCGCATTTCGAGTTATTTTACTATTTTTTAAACATTGGTCAGGACCGGATTCAAATTATTCTTACATAAAATTAAAAAAAAAAAACCGGTCAAGTGAAAGTTGGACTTGCCGCAATTCGTGTTCCGTACTGTGATTGCCTTTAAAATAAAAAATTTTGTTAGAGAAGTACAAAACGATCAGCGATTTCACAAAACACACTCCAAATGAGTTTTCAATAAAATAATCTTAATTCTTTTATTGAAAAGCCCAGATTACAAAAATGTCTAGTCGGATACTCAGCAGGCTAAATAGACTAACTAGAATAAAACAAAAAGTTTCATGTGACATGTATACCAGGTGTACAAGTATGAAATGTGGATTTTAGACAATAGATGGTGCACCAATGCAGTTTTTGCTATAAAGATTTGACATTGCGCCATTTTGTTGTGTCATCAACAAGTGTCAGACGCGCACGAGTGATAAATTGGAAAAGTGTGTGCATAGTGTTGCGTTGTTGTGTTCAATATCTCGTAATTTATACCGAACAAAGAGCATTCGCGGACAGCATTAATTTTTTGTTTTCATTTGAAGAAAACTGCTGTTGAATCATATCGATTACTTCGAGAAGCTTATGGTGAACATGCTCCATCGCAAGATACGTGTGAACGATGGTTTCGGCGTTTCAAAAGTGGTGACTTCGATGTTCCAGACAAGGAACGTGGAAAACCGCCAAAAAAATACGAAGATGTGGAATTGCAAGCATTGTTGGACGAAGATCATTCGCAAACACAAAAACAACTCGCCGAGCAATTGGGCGTTAGTCAACACGCTGTTTCCAATCGGCTACGAGAGATAGGAAAGATTCAGAAGACCGGTAGATGGGTACCACATGAGTGGAACGATAGGCAAATGGATGGGAAAAGCGCAAAAACACGTGTGACATTTTGCTCGCTCGGTACATAAAGAAGTCGTTTTGCATTGTGTAGTATCCCAAGCGTAAAAAATCATGGGTAGACCCAGGCGCACCATCCACATCGACCGCAAGACCGAATCGCTTTGGCAGAAAGACGATGCTCTGTGTTTGGTGGGACTATTATGAGCTGTTAAAACCTAAGAAAACGGTTAATACTAAACGTTACCAACAACAATTGACCGATTTGAACCGTTCGTTGCTTGAAAAAAGGCCAGAATACCGCAAGAGGCAACACAAAGTCATTTTTCTTCATGACAATGCCCCATCACATACGGCAAAACCAGTTCGCGACACGTTGGAAGCACTCAGCTGGGAAGTTCTATCCCATGCGGCTTACTCACCAGACTTGGCTCCTTCCGATTACCACTTGTTTCCATCTATGGGTCACGTACTTGCGGAGCAGCGCTTTGGTTCGTACGAAGATGTGAAAAAAAGGCTCGATGAATGGTTCGTAGCAAAAGGGGAAGATTTTTACTGGCGTGGTATTCACAAATTGCCCGAAAGATGGGAAAAATGTATAACAAGCGATGAAGCATACTTTGAATAAAGCACTTTTTATCATTCTTCCGAATTTAAACATATTTTTTAGAAAAAAAATCCTCATTTCATACTTGTATACCTGGTATACTTTATGGAGACTATTCCAGGTTTTTTCAAAATTTTTTGATCAGTACTTTTTGAGACTGACAGACAGACGGACAGACAAACGATGTGATCCTATAAGCCTTCCGTACGGAATACTAAAAAGGCACTGGTGTTTAGATGAATATTTTTAATCCTCATGTAACAAATAAAACTTAGCAAAACCACAATGGAATCTAATGTAATCCAAATCTAACACAAATCAACACAACTAAAAATCATTGACAGCGGGTCTGGCAACGGTTGCCAAAACAAATCCACGGAGAAACTAGATTCTTGAGTTAGTGCGCAAAATCTGTTGTAATACACAGCATCGCATACCGGGGTAATTTTTGATTGGACGGCCCGTTGGCTTCGGTAATTTATTGGTATCCATATATATGGTTCAAAACCGATTTACCGCACGAAGTTTATGTTGGCTTATTCAGAATAACTCGGAAATTAGCGAAACAGACTAGAAAAGCAACTAAATGAACTTTGTGCGGTAAATCGTTTGGCTATTTGTTTATTAAATAATATTTTATGTTTAATTCTACAGTGCACACTAAAAGTTCAATTAAAGGAAATATTAATTGGTTAATATTTTATGTAAAAGCTATTTTATAAATATATATTGTTCTAAATTAAAAAATTTATAGGTTAGAGCAGGGGTGCTCAAACGGTCGATCGCGATCGACAAGTTGATCGCGAGTGCTTTTTGAGTCGATCTCGAGAAAAAAAAATTCCGATATAGAACTATTCACAGATTTTGTTTTAGGTAACTAAAACAAAATGTAATGAATAAACTACTAAAATTTATTCGATCCACAATTAGGCCAGAATAACCACCTCATCACTTTCTTTTATCGTAATAACCCCCTGCTAGCGGCAAAAGGCGGCTTTATCAAAGAAACGCGCGGTACTTGTCAAAGAAAAGCCGCGTTTTTGATTCCCGCCGATTTTTCTAGAAACTTCGGGCGGCGTGTTTGACGGGAACATTCGAGACTTCGTTCGCGCCGATATAAATGTTGCGTCTGCAGGAATAGGAGTCAGTCCGAGTTGTAACTTGAAGGCGATACATCGATACAAAGTTTATTAATAAATAGTCCAAAATGAGTGCGGCGAAGAAAAGGAAAACTTATCATTTTAATAACGATTGGGAGGAAGAATTTTTTTTTTTGTAAGGTAAAGGATAAGTGCATTTGTCTCATTTGCCGTGCGTCAGTTGCAATACCTAAGCGTGGGAACTTAGAGAGGCATCATAAAACGGTTCATAAAAACTATGAAAAGGATTTTCCGTCACAGAGTGAATTAAGAAAACGAAAAGTACGTGATTTGATAACTTGTTTGAAAAAAGAACAAACCATGTTCACAAGACCAGCCAAATAATCAAACCATTTGATGATGGATTGGTTGTGAAGGAAGCATTTATTGAAGCGGGTGAGACTTTATTTGGAGATTTTAAAAATAAAACAGAGATTATGTCTGCTATTAGAGAACTTCAGTTATCTCGTCCGACTGTCACAAGGCGTGTTGAAGTCATGAGTCAGGACATGGCAGATAAACAAAAACATGATATCATGGAATGTACATACTTTTCTTTACAGTTCGACGAATCCACCGATATGACAGACACTGCCCAGCTGTGTATTTTTATTCGAATGGTATTCAATGACATGTCAACTAAGTTGGGAATGTGGAATCTTGGCACAATGATACTACTCAGTATATATCACCACTACACCAAACACTTTATTTTTACACTCGACGCGCGTTTCGCTAACCATGTTAGCTTCATCAGGAGCGATGATTGACTAAAGCTAAACTACAAATCTACCTATTTATACTTAGCCTAACCCTTGAATTACTCAAGCGGAACTAATAGGCAAGGCCGTCAGTTCAGGTCAAGTAACCAGTAGAGGGTACTATAAGGAATAGGCCCTCTGTCTTTATTTAAACTACTTTTACATTTTATGATTTCCATACTTTCGTATGCGTTCAACAATCTCCTATCAGATACATCCTTTATTAATCTTAGATTATCTAATGTTACAATATGATTAGCTTCAAGGGCATGTTCGGCAATGCTAGACGTTTCTGTTCTATTGTATTTTAAGTGTGCTAAGTGTTCTTTAAATCTTGTTTTAATCGACCTTTTAGTTTGCCCAACATACTTTTTGTCACAATCATTACAACTAATTTCATAAATTCCACTTTTCTCACAATTAGGAATCTTATCTTTGGGATTTCCTAAGATATTCCTCAGATTGTCTGATGACTTATAGACTAAGGTGAGACCTACCTTATTAAATACCTTATTGAGTCCCTTGCTATATTTCGGATTATATGGTATGGAGACATACTTGGTGTTATTTTCTTCGCGTGTAAAAACAGGTGGAATTCTGAATATTAAACCTAAACTTATGTCTATTTATTAGCTTATTTACTAAGTCATCGTCATAACCATTAACTCTAGTTATATTTCTAATACGATTCCTTTCTTTATTAAAGTTTACTCTATTCAGAGGGAAAGTGACCAAACGATGAACTAAAAAATGTAATGAGGCTAATTTATGTTGTTTGCAATGAAATGAATCATTAGGAATATATCTATCTGTTACTGTGTCCTTCCTATAGATATCAAATTCTAATCTATTATTATTTTTAATAATTAAAATATCTAGAAAAAGGCAATTGTCCTTTGTTCTCAACTTCGTAAGTGAATTTAATGGAATCATACCGGCTATTTAATTTAGAAACAAAATGATCAATATTTGCTTTCTTTGTATCAAAAATCGCGAAAATGTCATCCACATACCTATACCATACCCTTGGGAAATATTCGAATTCTAGACTGGCTTCGATTTCAAACTTACTCATGAATAAATTGGCTATGAAAGGTGATAAGCAATTACCCATAGCTGTTCCTTCTTTCTGAACATAAAATTGATTGTTATATTGGAAATAATTTTGTTCCATACAAAGTTTAGATAATGTTAAGTATTCACGAATAATTTCGTCTTCAAAGTCATTCATTCTAAGTAAATCTTCGAGATATTGTAAAGTTTGTGGAATTGGCACACTTGGGAACAAAGAACTAACATCAAAAGAAATTAAGACTTCACCTTCATTAAGAACTAGATTTTTTGTTTTATTAATGAATTCTAAGGAATTCTTCACTGCGAAAGTATTTAACGATAACTTCTCAAGTTCTTTTGATATATACATATGACATATTTAATATCCAAATGGTTATCAAAAGAACTTGAGAAGTTACCGTTAAATACTTTCGCAGTGAAGAATTCCTTAGAATTCATTAATAAAACAAAAAATCTAGTTCTTAATGAAGGTGAAGTCTTAATTTCTTTTGATGTTAGTTCTTTGTTCCCAAGTGTGCCAATTCCACAAACTTTACAATATCTCGAAGATTTACTTAGAATGAATGACTTTGAAAACGAAATTATTCGTGAATACTTAACATTATCTAAACTTTGTATGGAACAAAATTATTTCCAATATAACAATCAATTTTATGTTCAGAAAGAAGGAACAGCTATGGGTAATTGCTTATCACCTTTCATAGCCAATTTATTCATGAGTAAGTTTGAAATCGAAGCCAGTCTAGAATTCGAATATTTCCCAAGGGTATGGTATAGGTATGTGGATGACATTTTCGCGATTTTTGATACAAAGAAAGCAAATATTGATCATTTTGTTTCTAAATTAAATAGCCGGTATGATTCCATTAAATTCACTTACGAAGTTGAGAACAAAGGACAATTGCCTTTTCTAGATATTTTAATTATTAAAAATAATAATAGATTAGAATTTGATATCTATAGGAAGGACACAGTAACAGATAGATATATTCCTAATGATTCATTTCATTGCAAACAACATAAATTAGCCTCATTACATTTTTTAGTTCATCGTTTGGTCACTTTCCCTCTGAATAGAGTAAATTTTAATAAAGAAAGGAATCATATTAGAAATATAACTAGAGTTAATGGTTATGACGATGACTTAGTAAATAAGCTAATAAATAGACATAAGTTTAGGTTTAATATTCAAAATTCCACCTGTTTTACACGCGAAGAAAATAACACCAAGTATGTCTCCATACCATATAATCCGAAATATAGCAAGGGGACTCAATAAGGTATTTAATAAGGTAGGTCTCACCTTAGTCTATAAGTCATCAGACAATCTGAGGAATATCTTAGGAAATCCCAAAGATAAGATTCCTAATTGTGAGAAAAAGTGGAATTTATGAAATTAGTTGTAATGATTGTGACAAAAAGTATGTTGGGCAAACTAAAAGGTCAATTAAAACAAGATTTATAGAACACTTAGCACACTTAAAATACAATAGAACAGAAAAGTCTAGCATTGCCGAACATGCCCTTGAAGCTAATCATATTGTAACATTAGATAATCTAAGATTAATAAAGGATGTATCTGATAGGAGATTGTTGAACGCATACGAAAGTATGGAAATCATAAAATGTAAAAGTAGTTTAAATAAAGACAGAGGGCCTATTCCTTATAGTCCCCTCTACTGGTTACTTGACCGGAACGGACGGCCTTGCCTATGTCATTAGTTCCGCTTGAGTAATTCAAGGGTTAGGCTAAGTATAAATAGGTAGATTTGTAGTTTAGCTTTAGTCAATCATTGCTCCTGATGAAGCTAACATGGTTAGCGAAACGCTCGTCGAGTGCAAAAATAAAGTGTTTGGTGTAGTGGTGATATATACTGAGTAATGACATGTCGGCTAAGGAAGAGTTTTTGACAATGATTCCTCTGAAAGGAAAGACCCGTGGCGAAAATATATATGACGTTTCTTCATTTTTCTCTTTCCATTGCATTATATATCAACAAGTTTTGTGTTCAAAAGTTCTAAACATGGAGGAGATTATGGGCATTGCAATAAAAATTGTGAATTCTATCCGTGCACGTAGCTTGCAACGACGGCTCTTTAAATTGCAGTTGGAAGATAGTGAGTCAGCTGAACACACTGATTTAGTTCTTCACACGGACGTCAGATGGTTGAGTCGCGGAACATTCCTAGAAAGGTTTCAAGAATTATTGCCCGAAATAACAGCTTTTCTGGACGAAAGAGGTGATGACACTCTGATGCTGAAAAAACGGAAAATGGCTGACTGATTTGGCATTTTTGACAGACATCACAATGCATTTAAACACCATTAATTTGGAGCTTCAAAGTAAAGGAAAAACTATTATTGAGATGATTAGCGCAATAAACGTATTCAAAAGTAAATTGCAACTTATGATAGATCAACTGAAAAGAAAGGATGTGAAAAATTTTCCGTCTTTGAAAGCAAGGATTCCTCAGTTGAATTATGATATTTATGAGGCAGAATTATCAAATATTTTGGGCCAATTCGAAATACGTTTTTTTTACGATTTCAGTAAATTGGCAAATATCGCATCATTTATGAGTTATCCTTTTTCGTGTAAAAACATTGAGGAATTAGCTACTGAAATAGCAAGTCAGTTTAACATGGACTCATGTTCTGTTGAAAATGAGTTAGTGCAGATTATATCAGATATACATCTCAAAGCCACAGCATCTGATACAAAATTCTGGTGTTTTATATCTGAAGATAAATATCCGAATCTAAGGCAAATCGCCCTTCAACTGACGGCAATGTTTGGGTCAACTTACTTGTGCGAGTGTGTATTTTCTGAAATGAAGATAATTAAGTCAAAATATCGCAATCGACTAACTGACGAACATATGTCATCATGCTTGCGATTAGCACTCGGTAATTACGTACCATCTTATGAGAAGTATGCTGAGGACATGCAGTGCCACGCTTCAACATCCAAAGTCACTCTTTAGTTAAGTTTAGACACTAGAACTCGTTTGTTTTGTAAGAACCAATAAACTCGCAATTTTGAATAATTATGAGTTTTTTCATTGACATTTTAGAGCAGACCTACACTTACCTTGACTAAAAAAATGCATATTGTGCGGAAAAACTAGTATCTGTGCTACGATACACACTACTTAGACGACAATCCTGCATCACACTTACTTGCAGCCTCTCAGAGTCGATCGATCGTAGTCTAACAATAATGAGGTAGATCGCCAGCAGTTCAAGTTTGAGCACCCCTGGGTTAGAGCGTACAATACATTTTGAAAGAAGATTTTCTTGCTTGGAGTGTGCACTATATATGAGAAAGTATTTTTTTATCGCTTTAAATAAAGAAATGAAAAAAATAAGGCTAATAATATTTAAGGTGGGTAAAAATAATGTTTCCTTACCCCGAAATTTACTTTCTCATCTTTTAAATTTACGTTTTGCATATTAAAATTAATTGAAAATTTGTTTTAAAACGCAAAGCGTACGAATTTTCGTTAAAAAACAATTTAAGCCTTCACAGAAAAGGGTTAGAAAGTTTTATTTAGCAAACTAGGTTTAATAGGTTATAGTTTATTGTTAGACCAGACTTAGTTGCTTGAATTCAGCAAAGGGGCGCCATTTCATGACAGTGTCTGACCCATCGCATCACGCTTCTCTTTATAATGTTTTGTATTTTTTGTTTTGCAGATTCAGTTCGAAAAGGTAGGTGGTGTTGCATTTTAGCTTTTTATTTATGTTATTATTATATTACAACTATTTTTAAGACTTTTTTTCTTTTTGGATACTCTTAGCAAAATAAGTGAACGCTTATTGAGGTCTAGTAAATGCAAGGTTTCCCATAAAAAGATTTTGAACAAAAAACGAAACCTTTATTTTAAATCAAACTACAGAGCTTGCAAGATTAATTTTTAAAGATAGTGGCATCTGAAGATAATTCCGAGAGGGTGCAGGCTAGAATATATACCCGGTACGTTCTGCCTATTCTAGAACACGACTAAAAGACAAACAAGATAGTATAGTGCAGGGGTCGGCAACCTTTTAACTAAGGGGTGCCAGTTTTCATCCATACAACATTTTGTGTGCCAACATAGGTACTTAACACATGGGCTGAAAAGTCCCGGGCGTAACACATAGATGGCGCTAGTTTTATTGCAGTCACCTTTTTTTCAGTTAATACTAACCTTCAAAAGACAGCTGTTAAAATTTCATGATATTCTATTCATTAGTTTGTGAGTTATTGTGCTAAGAGTGACGCTACTTTTGTTATTTTCAAAACAATGGATCAAAAACAATTTCGTATTTTAATTTTACACTGCTTCTTGATGGGAAAAAAATACCGTTCAAGCGAAGCAATGGCTTGAAAAGTGTTATGGGGACTCCGCTCCATCAGAAACAACAATAAAACGTTGGTTTGCTGACTTCAAAACGTGGTCGTAGAGACACCGATGATGCAGAACGCAGTGGACGTCCAAATGAGGCGGTAACACCAGAAAACATCAAAAAAATCCATAAAATCGTTTTGAATGATCGAAAAAGTGAAGTTGCGTGAGTTAGCTGACATCGTAAAAAGATATCAAAAGAACGTGTTGGCTTTATATTGCATGAGCATTTGACTATGAGAAAGCTCTGTTCAAAGTGGGTGCCGCGTTTGCTCACTGTTGATCAAAAACAAGAACGTGTTGATGATTCTGAGCAGTGTTTGGCCATGTTTAAACGTAACAAACCGGAATTTTTGCGTCGATATGTGACAATGGATGAAACATGGATCCATCACTTCACTCCGGAATCAAAACGATCGTCATCTGAGTGGACAGCAACTGGTGAACCTCGTCCAAAGCGCCCGAAAGCACAACAATCGGCTGGAAAGGTTATGGCCTCGGTATTTTGGGATGTGCGTGGTGTAATATTCATCGACTATCTTGAGAAAGGAAATACCATCAACAGTGAATATTATATAGCGTTATTGGAGCGTTTGAAGGCCGAAATTGCAAAGAAACGACCGCATATGGCAAAGAAAAAAATTTTGTTTCATCAAGACAACGCACCGTGTCACAAGTCAATCAAAACAATGGCAAAAACTACATGAATTGAACTTCGAATTGCTCCCACATCCACCGTATTCGCCAGATTTGGCTCCCAGCGACTACTGGCTGTTCGCAGACCTGAAAAAAATGCTCACCGGTAAGAAATTTCGCACGAATGAAGAGGTTATCGCTGAAACTGAGGCCTATTTTGAGGCAAAAGATAAATTGTTCTACAAAAGTGGTATTGAAATGTTAGAGCGGCGCTGGAATGATTGCGTTGCTCTTGATGGAGATTACGTTGATGAATAAAGCTAATTTTGAACCAAAAAAACCGTGTTTTCTTTGTTAGGCCCGGGACTTTTCAGCCCATGTGTTACTACCACTAAAATTAACACAAATTAATTTAAATTAACTTAAAATATTGCTTTTAGAAGGTTTAATTACTAAAAAAATTTTAACATTTAACAAATAATTTTATTATACTAGTCCTAGGACCTAGTGTGAACCCTGTGCTTGAAGTTCTTTAGAGAGTTTTCTTATATCCGGTTCATGTCTGGTTATTTTGAGTGTCACACATGCTTCCGAGTTGTCTGTTGTCAGCCTGCTTCGGTACGGGTTTAAAATCACTCTCATATGGGAAAAAAGTTGTTCACAGATATAGGATGATCCGAAAGCTGGAAGCATGGCAAACGCTATTTTTCTTAAGACAAATAAATTTCTCTGGTATCTCGTTTGAATGGTTCTGGCAGTCACCTTCTAATACCCTTCTTAATTCTACAAATTTCGTGTTCCATAACTCGGAGCTTTTAAATTCAATGTTTTGAAGATCAAAATCATTAATGTCCATTAATGAGAAAAGAGATATGTCAAAGCAATTGCTGGAAAAATCCATTAAATCTGGTTTGATTAAAAAAGCGAACATAGGACCATGTTTATAAATTAGTCATATATTTAAGAATTTCGTCTATTAGTGCACCATCGTCGAAACTGGATATATAAGTTTTTAAATTTGGAAAATATTTATATGTGTTTGTAGTAATATCGCTGATAAATAAATCTATTTTTAATTTGAATGATTTCCAGGATTTCTGTAAATCCAGAACTGTTTTGCCTGAACCTTGTAACTTTAAGTTGAGTTCACTGAGATGGTTTGTAATATCAGTAAGAAACATTAACATACAGATCCAGTTCTTATCTTCTAGTTCAGGATAAGCATCCACTTGATTTTTTTCCAACAAGAACGATTTAATTTCGCCCAGACATTGCACAAATCTAGAGAGCACTTTACCACGGCTGAGCCAGCGCACATTATTGTGCAATGGTATATCTGAATATGCACTTTCTAATTCCTGCAGAAACGCCTTAAATTGTCTATGGATCAGTGAATAACGACCGACAATGTAGTTAACTATTTTAACCACCCTATCCATCACGGATTTTAAACTCCCAGCGGAGATTTTAGCGCACAAACTCTCTTGGTGAATTATGCAATGAAAATTCAAAACTGATCGACCCATGCGTTCAGTAAGAAGGGAAACAAATCCTTTGTGTCTCCCAATCATAGCAGGAGCGCCATCTGTCGTTACGCAAAAAATTTTATTTAAATCAATGCTCCGCTTTTCAAAATGTTTAACAAATTCTGAAAATATATCCTCTCCTCTTGTAGTTCCCTGCAATGGGAGCAGACAAATCAGCTCTTCATACACACTGCCATCATCGAAGTATCGCGCAACGATTGCCAGACGGGCAATGTCATTAATATCGACACTTTCATCTAATGCTACACTAAATACAAAACTCCGTTCCCTAGCGTCTCTCTGCTGTTTTTGGACATTTTGTGTCATTTCGGTAATTCGTCTCTCGATGGTCCGCGCTGATGCCGGTATATCCCTAATCCTGGCCAATATTGTATCCTTATTGGGCAAGTCGTCGAATAAAATCTCGCCAGTACTCAAAAATGTTTGCTTCATAAATTCTCCGTCAGTGAACTGCCTACCCTTTTGCGCCAACGATTGTTCATTTTTGAAACTGCATTCAATTACCTGATTTTTTCCTTGGAAAACTTTGCTAAAGAATGTTGACTGTTTCTCGTATTGTTTACTTGCTCTTTGTATTGCCTCCCTTTTATCAGCGTTATCTTTAAATAACGATTCATGTTTTATCTGGAAATGTCGTTGAACACTAGATGTCCGGAAAACTACGCTTTTCCGACATAGGACACAAATGGCTCGATCGTTTTGCTGTACAAAACCGTAATCTGTTGTCCATGAAGTTTGAAATGATCGAACTCCTACCTTCTGTTTCTTCGCGGTCATAACGCAACGTAATTTTAATTTTTAAACTTTTCGACGACTATTGACCGGAACGGATGTTACTTCTATACTAAATGATCCAAACGTGTAGCCGCTTGCTATATATAGAAAAATAATGTTTCCAGAAAATTCCAATAATTACGTTTATTAAATTTCTTGGAACAAAAATTATTATCTACAACGCGCCCATTACAATCAAAGGGCCGCCTAGAAGTTAAATCTAACAAAAACTAAAGTTCGGCAATATAAAAAGAGTTGCGGCGCGCGTCGGAACGATTGAAGTCAAGACAAACAAAAACCGCCTTATAGCGGCTCTTTTGATCTGAGGACGTTTATTTGTATTTTTGCCTAGGCTTATATTTTGAGGCTTGTCGTCTTTAATACTTGCCGAAATTAAAGCCAAACCAATGCATTCAGTAAAATTATAATTTACAAAATATATATTTTGTAGTTTTTGGTAAGTAATAATACCTAATGACCTATATAATATATCGTTTTTGTTTATATCGTTAAATACTGTCTTCGATTATTTACTTAATTTCGAAACATGTCACAGAGTACAGAATTAATGTGTAAACTTTGAATAGGTACGCGTGCCATTCAAATTTGCTTGGCGTGCCATAGGTTGCCGACCCCTGGTATAGTGTATTTGTTTGGGCTTGATAATAGAATTCTCTCATTGTAGATGTAAATACATGTTGGGGTGTGCCCAAAAAAAAAAGAGATTTCTTATGTGTGTGCGCGTTCTTATTGCTACCTGTTTTGAATTATTTTTAAGGGTTCATACTATTTTAGACAGAAAACCTCTGCTATACAATAAAGTCATAAAATGTAAATGAGGGTTCATCGGTAGCATAGCCGTCCGAGGGTAACCTACTTTTAGTGTTTAATAAATAAAATTATCTTAAAAATAAAGTTATAAAGATATAAGATTTATGGTATTACCAAAAATTTTTTAATCTATAGATCTATGTATAGATACAAATTCACAATTCCCGATATATAAGTACTTTAATTACAATCAAAAACAATCATCATCCTCAAAATCTGAAGACTCGACTTCTCTTAAATTGATAATTAAGGTTTCTATTTCCACAGTTTCTTTGATGTATTCGTCAAGTTTCCACATTTTATTTTCTTCTTCTATAACATGTCGAATGCCATTTTTCCAATTATCCTCTTTGATCTTCTCTATTCCGGCAAGTAATAATTGGCTTATAACTTGAAGTTTGAACATGGTGTTTTCCCTTACCACGAAATTTTTCATTTGTGCCCAAATTAACCCTATGGGATTCAATTTGCAATGATATAGAGGTAATCTAAGCACTGTGATATTTCGTTCCTTTGCTGTCTCATCGACTGCGTATTTCTTGAACAGTGCCTTATTTTGTTTCGCAATTTTGAGAAGTTCCGCTATTAACATACCATCTTTATGTTTGAGATTTTTTTCTTTTATCCACTGAAGAATATCTACTTTCTTCTATGAATCTGTCGGGAGTCGTTTTAATAATCGAGAATGGTATGGGGCATTGTCTAATATTATAACTGATTCTGCTGGTATACAGTCAATCGTTTGTTGGAGGTACTCCTCAAAAAACATCGGCCGTCATCTCCTCATGGTAATCTTTAGTTGACTTTGATTCGAATTCCAACAAGCCACCGTCGAGAAATCTGTTTTCACTATCAATATGTGCTATAATTCCTGCGACATTTTCCTGAATGGGATTGTAATCCAGTTGACTGTGTGTTCACTGTGTGTCCCTCATTAACCCAAGTCTCATCTAAATAAAAAATATTTCTTTTCTTAGGCTCGAAATTTTCTGATTGCTCATAGATATTCTCTTCTCCAACAAATTATTTCTGTTTTATCGATAATAATAGATTTTCTATTGTGTTTTTTCCTACGAAAATTCAAGTCATGAAGGATTTTCCATAATTTCCATTTTTTCAAAACTGGTAGGTCCTAGTTTTCTCTGGTTTCTTGCCAAACTTTATGTAGTGTAGGTATGTATTTCTTTCTTAATAAAAAAAATTGTGTACTTTTCTTCTTATTGCGTTTTTAAAGTCTTCATTGAACTAAGGGGGTTCCTTGTGATTCTGAGGTTCGTCGCAAGAACTGCGTTTCCTTTCTTTCAGAAATCTATAAATACAGGTGTACAAGTATGAAATACGGATTTCAAACAACAGATGGTGCACCAATGCAGTTTGTGCTATAAATGTTTGACACTGCGCCATTTTGTTGTGTCATCAACAAGTGTCAGACGCGCACGAGTGATAAATTGTAAAAGTGTGTGCATAGTTTTGTGTTGTTGTGTTCAATATGTCGAAATTTATACCGAACAAAAAACATTCGCGGACAGCATTAATGTTTTCTTTTCATTTGAAAAAAACTGTTGTTGAATCAAACCGATTACTTCGAGAAGCTTATGGTGAACATGCTCCATCGCAAGATACGTGTGAACGATGGTTTCGGCGTTTCAAAAGTGGTGACTTCGATGTTGCAGACAAGGAACGTGGAAAACCGCCAAAAAAATACGAAGATGTGGAATGGCAAGCATTGTTGGACGAAGATGATTCGCAAACACAAAAACAACTCGGCGAGCAATTGGGCGTTAGTCAAGAAGCCGGTAGATGGGTTGAACGACAGGCAAATGGAAAAGAGCAAAAAACACGTGTGCCATTTTGCTCGCTCGGTACAAAAGGAAGTCGTTTTTGTATCGTATAGTTACAGGGGATGAAAAGTGGATTTATTTTGAGAATCCTAAACGCAAAAAATCAGGGGTAGACCCCGGTGCACCATCCACAACGACCGCAAGACCGAATCGCTTTGACAGAAAGACGATACTCTGTGTTTGGTGGGACCAGAGGGACGTGGTCTATTATGAGCTGTTAAAACCTGGGGAAACGGTTAATACAAATGTTACTATTGACCGATTTGAACCGTTCGCTGCTTGAAAAAAGGCCAGAATACCGAAAGAGGCAACACAAAGTCATTTTTCTTCATGACAATGCTCCGTCACATACGGCAAAACCAGTTCGCGACACGTTGGAAGCACTCAGCTGGGAAGTTCTACCCCGTGCGGTTTACTTACCAGCCTTGGCTCCTTCCGATTACCACTTGCTGAGAAGCGCTTTGGTTCGTACGAAGATGTGAAAAAATGGCTCGATGAATGGTTCGCAGCAAAAGGGGAAGATTTTTACTGGCGCGGTATTCACGAATTGCCCGAAAGTTGGGAAAAATGTATAACAAGCGATGGAGCATAATACATGGGCTGAAAAGTCCCGGGCCTAACAAAGAAAACACGGTTTTTTTGGTTCAAAATTAGCTTTATTCATCAACGTAATCTCCATCAAGAGCAACGCAATCATTCCAGTGCCGCTCTAACATTTCAATACCACTTTTGTAGAACGATTTATCTTTTGCCTCAAAATAGGCCTCAGTTTCAGCGATAACCTCTTCATTCGTGCGAAATTTTCTTACCGGCGAGCATTTTTTTTCAGGTCTGCGAACAGCCAGTAGTCGCTGGGAGCCAAATCTGGCGAATACGGTGGATGTGGGAGCAATTCGAAGTTCAATTCATGTAGTTTTTGCCATTGTTTTGATTGACTTGTGACACGGTGCGTTGTCTTGATGAAACAAAATTTTTTTCTTTGCCATATGCGGTCGTTTCTTTGCAATTTCGGCCTTCAAACGCTCCAATAACGCTATATAATATTCACTGTTGATGGTATTTCCTTTCTCAAGATAGTCGATGAATATTACACCACGCACATCCCAAAATACCGAGGCCATAACCTTTCCAGCCGATTGTTGTGCTTTCGGGCGCTTTGGACGAGGTTCACCAGTTGCTGTCCACTCAGATGACGATCGTTTTGATTCCGGAGTGAAGTGATGGATCCATGTTTCATCCATTGTCACATATCGACGCAAAAATTCCGGTTTGTTACGTTTAAACATGGCCAAACACTGCTCAGAATCATCAACACGTTCTTGTTTTTGATCAACAGTGAGCAAACGCGGCACCCACTTTGAACAGAGCTTTCTCATAGTCAAATGCTCATGCAATATAAAGCCAACACGTTCTTTTGATATCTTTACGATGTCAGCTAACTCACGCAACTTCACTTTTCGATCATTCAAAACGATTTTATGGATTTTTTTGATGTTTTCTGGTGTTACCGCCTCATTTGGACGTCCACTGCGTTATGCATCATCGGTGTCTCTACGACCACGTTTGAAGTCAGCAAACCAACGTTTTATTGTTGTTTCTGATGGAGCGGAGTCCCCATAACACTTTTCAAGCCATTGCGTCGCTTGAACGGTATTTTTTCCCATCAAGAAGCAATGTAAAATTAAAACACGAAATTGTTTTTGGTCCATTGTTTTGAAAATAACAAAAGTAGCGTCACTCTTAGCACAATAACTCACAAACTAATGAATAGAATATCATGAAATTTTAACAGCTGTCTTTTGAAGGTTAGTATTAACTGAAAAAAAGGTGACTGCAATAAAACTAGCGCCATCTATGTGTTAGGCCCGGGACTTTTCAGCCCATGTGTTACTTTAAATAAAGCACTTTTAATCATTCTTCCGAATTTAAGATGTTTTTTTAGAAAAAAAAATCCGCATTTCATACTTGTACACCTGGTATATATTTTTTGAACTCGTGTTTTCACAACCTTTCATTTGACACCCTACTCGATGACTTTAGAGAATTTTTTTCACTTACTCCTACAGCATTTCATACTTGTACACCTGGTAGTTGCTGATCCAACTCTCGTCATGTTGGCACAGGTTTCCACAATTTCACGGACTTGGTTTGTTGGCTGTTAATGCACTAGGGCATCCTGGACGTTAAGTATCATTGTTTTTTCTCGCAGGGAAAATGCAGATTTACCGACTCCGTGAAGTCTGACCAGGGCAAAACTGAAAGTTGAAGCCATCGCTGTTCTGATTTGAACTAGGCATATTATAGGTTTTTGCTTTATTTTTATACTTACACAAAATATTTTTATTGCATACTTAGGTACTTAGGCACCTACCTACTGATAAGAACTTTGGTTAATTATATTCCAATAGCTGCTAAAATCCCAAATAATTTTGTTGTACTTATTATCATTAAGCTTTATAACACTGTAGATTTCTAGTTCTTAAGAATTGTTAATTGTACTCGTTTAGGCCTTTATCATACAAATAAGATTTTTAGTTTCATCATTTAAGCATTAAGCTTATTGTAAAGTTTAGAAGGCATGTAATAAAATATTTTTTAGAAAAAGGTCGCACTGTTGTGTAGAGATAGAAAATAAAGGTGATTAAAACTAAAAATATAAACAATTGGTAGAGAAATTTCGAGCGCTTATGGTTTATGACATTTTAATGCTTATAACCCATGTTGTGTGCTATCAACACCAAACAAACGGATTATAGAAGCCCAGATCCCACCAGGCAACGCTCGGCATGACACCATTGCATCGACTTCGGTTGCGTGAACTTGCTTTTACGAGCTGACGTTTTGAGACTATGCCGATGTCTCCAGTCTTCACTGTGGGAAAAAAAATAGAATAATACAACAACAGACTGGCTTTTCCACGAGTAAGTCGATCACTACGAACATGATATGCTTCGCTCGGTATGTGCTAATTTCGTTGGAGGGACATTCTCAGGTTGACACAATCTACTCTGATTTTTCTGAGGCATTTGATACTGTGAATATAAGATTTTTGTCTGCTAATTTTCATGCTTTTAGTTTTGAGGGTAGCTTGATGGAGTGGATGGGCAGCTATCTTACCGGGAGGACTCAGTCAATCCGCTTGAAGGGTGCACTCTCTGAAGAATTTGCTGCCCCCAGGGGGTCATTCTTATTCAATGTACAATCTGGTAAGAAAGAACGTGTCCGCGATAATTCATTTTTGGTAGATGCATTTCTGGCAATTCAACAAATAACCTTTGTCTACGAAGCATTTTAGTAAAAGTATCAATCGATTTCGAATTTTCGTTGAAATCATGTAAAATCCAAAATGAGTCATTTGTTTGCGCGTCGGTTTAAGGCAATCTTTCTTTGTTCCCAACCAAAGGGGACCACGACAACCAAGACAACCTGACAATCAAGATAACCAAATGACTAGAAAACCAGACAACCAAGACAACCAGACAACCGGGACAATCAGATAACCAGGAAAACCAGAAAACAAGACAACCGAGACAACCAGACGACCGACACAAATAAGAGAACCACGACTAACCAAGATAACCAGACAATCATGACATCCAGAGAACCAAAACAGCCAGACAGCCAGGTCAACCAAGACAACCAAGACAACCAGGACAACCTGGATAAACTCGACAACGTAGGCAACCGAGGCAACCAAGACAAACTAGACAAATTAAACCAATTAGACAAACTAGACAGCCTAGACAAACAACTAGACAAGATAACCAAATGACTAGAAAACCAGACAACCAAGACAACCAGACAACCGGGACAATCAGATAACCAGGAAAACCAGAAAATTAGACAACCGAGACAACCAGACGACCGACACAAATAAGAGAACCACGACTAACCAAGATAACCAGACAATCATGACAACCAGAGAACCAAAACAGCCAGACAGCCAGGTCAACCAAGACAACCAAGACAACCAGGACAACCTGGATAAACTCGACAACGTAGGCAACCGAGGCAACCAAGACAAACTAGACAAATTAAACCAATTAGACAAACTAGACAGCCTAGACAAACAACTAGACAAATAGATCAAACAACTATGAAAATCATCATTTTTGGCGAGTTTAATGTCCTTAACATCAACTAGCTTAAGTATTCAAATACCATGGACGCACCAGGCCGTGAAGCAAAATCTTTCCAATAGG
Organism: Pachyrhynchus sulphureomaculatus; assembly: GCA_019049505.1. Lineage (NCBI taxonomy): Eukaryota > Metazoa > Arthropoda > Insecta > Coleoptera > Curculionidae > Pachyrhynchus > Pachyrhynchus sulphureomaculatus. The sequence goes on along the minus strand of CM032455.1, from coordinate 177,847,772 downwards.
AATGCCTGACCGTGACAAAGAAAACACCAGTCTTCTTGACCTGCTTCTGTCTATCAATGCAGTCACTTCATATATTCAAGGCATTCGACCGTGTTTGGTATAACCAATTGTTGGCTAAGCTACGCTTTTATGGTGTGTTTGGAATATTTCGTTTATGGTTCTCGAGTGTCCTCAGAGAGCGTCTTTTAGGAGATGGCTCCATACTGTCTCCTACTCTCTTTTTCCATTAGATTTATGATCTGTTTGAAATGACCAGGAATCCAGTTTATAGCTTCTTCGGTTACAGTACGCTTGTCTCTTCATTTACTTTGAAATCTCGAACATTAGCTATCCATGCAAATTTCCACAGACATAAAGTTGCTCAATCTACCAAAGGCGTTGAAAAAATTCCATCTTGGAGCGAGATTCACGAAATTGAATTTAATACTACAAAAATCTAGGCAGCTGTTTTTTTATAAATGTTAACGATGCACAACCCAACATAGTTATGTCGGGAAATTCAAGAAATTTTTACTTATTTATGGGACACCGTGCATAATAATAGCCGCTAAATTGTATAATGAAAATACTGTATGATAAATAAATAAATTAAATTGACACATTTTGAAATTCTGCTTTTTTGAGATGTTTTTCCTTAATATTTATTTTTTAGAATTGTATTCCGTAGCCTAAAAGATTCAACTTATAGTTTATTTTTTGCTTTAAGTATCTAAAAGTACCCTCAAGAAATATGACAGTTATTTTTATTGGTAAAATACAGTTTACACCTTTTATTTCGCTAATAGATAGTTCTGAAGAGATCTGGGCCATCCGTCCTCAGGTATAAGATATTATATCGTCAAAACTTGATCACTTCTTAAATGGGATTAAAATACATATTTAAAGGAGGCTTGTTTTACTAATAAAACGAGCTATATGTAATTTCTATTTTGCTTAAATCAATATTTATAGATATATAATTTCCACTAAAAACTAATTATTATTAAGATACACCCTGCTTTTAATCCGATATATTTTTTAAAAAACACTTCAATAACAATAAAACAAGACAACTACAAATTGACTTAAGCATTAGAACCTCAACTTCTTTCACGACACTACCAGTAGATTTTCATACAAAACACTGTTTTAAAAAAAGAACACAATTTTAACTATTTCTTATTTACCCGACAGGGTTTACAATGGTCCCTACAGATCAAGCCCAGAACACAAAGGATCAAGCCAGAGGAACTACCGGGGACCATTTTCACCAGATTTTGATTTTGAGGACGACTCACATTCTAAGTTTATGAGTGACCATAATAGAACGAAGAACATGTATGAACATGACACCGAGGATAGTGAGATATTAAGGGCAGAGTATAGGAGACCTAGGTACTGTAGATATTTTTAGCTAGTGCTTATAAAATCATAGAAAAATTAATCTTGCTAACACAAGGTATTAAAAACAAGTTGAATTGTTTTCAAATTGAAAGTTATACTCTGTCAAGTAAGAATATTATCGCTCGTATTCTTGAAAAAAATGTGTTTCGATAAAAATTTTTGCCATCAATGTATTCTTTGGGGTACTAACAACGGCGCAATTACCTTAGTAAGTTGTCCTATCCCCTGCTGCATCAATAATCGCCTGGCATCTTCGAGGCATGCTATCGACGAAATTTTCTGCATCCTTTGTAAATTTTTCGAATCTCGCGAGACAGCTGAATCAATGTCCGCATAGTATTTTCTCCGAGCTTTTTCTTTACAAGGGTCCAAATGTTTTCAATAGGGTTAGCGTCCGGCGGTTTTAAGGGCCAGTTTAGTATCTTATCGTGGGCCCAAGCGAGCCACTTCGCGACGTTATTTTTTCCCAGCAAGGGTTTCTTCAACGTATTTCGGAATTTGATATCATGAGCACGAAGATGTTGTCGAATGGTCTAATGGGATACATTAAAACCCGATTTTCTTAATTTTGCCGCTCCTTGACGCAGCGTCAATTTCTTCTTCTTATGGTGCCGTGCAGATACCTGCGTAGGCGTCTGTACCAAACCTCTCTCATCAGATGAGTCTGTTTAAAGCCGCATTTTGGAGAGACCGAAAATCACTTATCCAGTGTCCAATGACGAATATTGCGCAGCCATAATAGTCTTTTTCGTCCCATTCCCCTTCTGCCTTAAATTTTGTCCTGCAGTATGCAGTAGTTGAAAGTTATAATGTTCCCTACGAATAATATGACCCAAGTTTGAAATCTTTCTTCTTTTTATGTTTTCGAATAATTCGCAATCTTCTAGGTTGGCTCTCTCGATCACCTCTTCATTCCTCAGTCTATCAACCCAAGATACTCTCAGCATTCTTCTGAGTATCCACGTTTCAAATGCCTCCAGTGTTAATAGATGACAGTTTCAATGTCCATGTTTCAACACTGTACAGCAAAACGGACCAAACATAGCACTTAACCATCGGGTACCTGAGTTGTAAGTTAAGATTTTTATTACAAAGGAATTTGCGTAACTTATTGAAAGTTGCTCTTGCCTGCTCAACTCTGGCTTTAATTTCCACTTACGGATCCCATTTGTCATTCACAAGGCATCCCAGGTATTTGAATCTGTTAACCCGTTCTATATTCTCTCCATTTTTATGAATTCAGACATCTTGAATTGGATTTCTACTGATGATCATGAATATTGTTTTGTTTATGTTGATGCTTAATCCGATGTTTTCTCCTGCTTTGTGTATAGTCTTCAATAATGCTTGAAGAGCATCTGCGCTATCTGCCAAAATGTCAGTGTCACCTGCATATCTGATGTTGTTTATCGGCACACCGTTTACTTTTATACCCTGATCAATCTCCGACACTGCCTCAACGAAGGCTCTTTCGACATATAAATTAAACAGCATGGGTGGCAAAACATAACCCTGTCTAACTTCATTTCTTATTTCAAAATCTCCCGTTGTATAATCATTCTGAAGTCTTACGTCTGCTGATTGATTCCAATATATGTTGGCAATGATATTTATATCTTTAGAATCTAGTTCTTGTAGATATTTCATGAGGAGGTCATGTTTGTCGAATGCCTTTTCATAGTCTATGAAGCATATGAATACATTCTGTCTCTGATCCAAACAATTCTGAACCAATATATGGAGACTGAAGATCGCTTCTCTCGTGCCCCCCCCCCGGCGCAAGAAGAGTTAGAGAAAATGGCTCATGAGACTAATTAAGCCAAAGCCTTACATTATATAGAGTTGACTGTTTTTGGCAAGGTAATAAATGTAGAACGGAGCCAATCTTTCGGTATTTTCCCAATATAATAAATGTAGTTAGTGTTACAAGCTTTGTTAAATTATCATTACTGAGTTTACAGAATGTCTCTGAGAACATGTTATCTGGACCAGGGGCTTTATCATTTTTCATTAGTGAAATAGCGTGAACCATCTCACTCTTCAATTTTCAGGGCCGGACGAATTATCCGTTAATTCTGATCTATTATCATTAAACAAATTTGAGGTCTAACTTTTCCATGTAAAAAGCTGTTCTTCTGGATCCAAGATAAGTTCATTCCCCTCATTTCGGATATGAGAAGAGGGATTCTTCTTATATGTTCCAGCTATTTCTTTTATTTTCTTATGAAGGTGGAAGGCTGAGTTATTTCTTTACGGATTTCTTTTTGAAGACGGGCATAACCAATCTGATCTTGTTGGTTTTTGCATTGTCTGCATTTTTCCATAAGATTTAATATATGTTCGTTTTTAGTGTTCCGTACGGAACACTTATAAGATCACTTCGGTGTCTGTCCGTCTGTCACACCCGATTTTCTCCGAAACTATTTGTCATAGAAAGTTGAAATTTGGTAGTAATATAGGAATTGATGGCCTCATCAGAGCCATGTAGTTTTGAAAGTTAAATTTTGACTTAAGGGGTTAGTTTTGGAGGGTGAAATCGGAAGTGAAAAAAAATTTTTTTTACTAGGTAATCGAGTGTGGTGTCAAATGAAAGCTTGTGATAACACGAGTAAAAAACATATATATAATGTAATATTTGCGCGCACTTTTCTTTGTATTATTTTTAAAAAATCGCGAAAAATCGCTGTCCACCCCGCCTCATCTCGGAAAGTACTTATCAAAAAATTTTGAAAAAATTCTGGAATATTCTCCACGGGGTGTAGATTGAACGAAAATTATCACGAGTGTATTACCTGTAATAATTTATCTGGTATATAAAAAAAACAGAAATTTCAAGGTCATCAATTTTCAGTAAAGATTGGAAATAAACTTTGTTGAAAACTTATTTGGGGTGTGTTTTGTGAAGTCACTGATCATTTTATATCACCGTAACATAAATTTTGACTTAAGGGATTCGTTTTGAGGGGTGAAATCGGAAGTGAAAAAAAAATTTTTTTACTAGGTCATCGAGTGTGGTGTCAAATGAAAGCTTGTGAAAACACGAGTAAAAAATATATATATAATGTAATACTTGCGCACACTTTTCTTCGTATTACTTTTAAAAAATCGTGAAAAATCGCTGTCCCCTACCTTATCTCGAAAAGTACTGATCAAAAAATTTTGAAAAAACTCTGGAATATTCTCCACGGGGTATAGATTGAACGAAAATTATCATTACCTTTAATAATTTATCTGGTATAGAAAAAAAAACCAAAATTTCAAGGTCACCAGTTTTCAGTAAAGATTGGAAACAAACTTTGTTGAAAACTCATTTGGGGTGTGTTTTGTGAAGTCACTGATCATTTTATACCACCCTGACAAAATTTTTATTTTAAAAACAATCAACGTACGGAACACTAATTGTGCAAGTTCAACTTGCACTTGACCGGTTTTTTGTTTTTTTTATGTTGAATGTTGAAGATAAGTGTTGTGTCCTTAACAGTCCTGTTCAATATCATTAGAGATAGATATTCCATCGAGTTGTTCATTTAAATAGTCTGTGTATTTCATATTGATTTCAGTATTTTTAAGTAGTTTATGATTGGGTTGTTTTTCTTTCTTGTCTTAGTCTTTGCCAAACGCATCTGCATGTTAGCTTCAAGCAAGATATGGCCAGATTCAATATCGGCTCCTGATAGTGTGGTCACCTTAAATCTTTTATTGATCATGATAAAGTCAATTTCGGGTCACGTGAAAATAAAGACATGGTTCGATTTTCGACTTTCGGAGTGAGTTTGCTTACCGAGCCACGCTTTGTTAAGTTGTTGACATTTTTCGTCTTGTTAAAACGATTTACCCAATTCATCACAAACGATACCGGCATTTTAGGCTCCTTTAGATGGGAACAAAGAAAGACTGCCTTGAACCATCGCGCAAACAAGTGACTCATTTTGGATTTTACATAATTTCGACGAAAGTTCGGAATCGACTGATACTTTTACTAAAATGCGTCGTAGACAGAAATTCCCTTTATCGATTTTTTGTTGAATCACTAGAATCGCATCCACCAAAAATGAATTATCGCGGACATGTTCTTACTTGACAGACTGTACATGCGTGGCCTTTCCCAAAATTAATGTATATTTTTCTAGGGACGTACTACTATCACTGGTCGGTGAATTTTCTTTAAAAGTTAATCAAAGAATTATAGAAATTGTGAAAAAAGAGGGCGAAGGCAAAGTAGGGGAGATATTGGACATTCGATCACATGTGGTAAATATACAATACAATTTTTGTTTTTTTCTTCCAACTTGTTTCTTTTGTTTAAGAACACTTTGAAGTTTTATTTTCTTCTCACAGGTTTTTCTTAAAGCTTTAGAATTTTGATCTGTTTTAACTATGTTCTGTATTTTTTCCAGAGATTGGCCGATATAGCGCATGCTCTGTTAAAAGTATCCCCATACGATCCAGAATCGATGGCGTGTAGGGGATTGCAGTATTATATGCAGTATGTGCTGCCATCTACCGATTGGAGTGATGACGCGATGAGACCTGCGTTTGTTGCCCTTTTAAAAAGGCTAGAAAAAGTGTTTAGTAAAATACAGAAGAAGGCGTCTATAAGGGTAAGTAATGGTTTGTGGAAACCATAAAAAATTATAATTTGACTGGTTGTTTAAATATATGGAGTAAACTCAGGAGCTTGGGTGATGTAGGGCGAGACGCCAAAGGGCCCTAACTTTGACAGATAATTTTTACATTAGTATGTTGACAGTTTAAAAAAAGTCGAAAGCTGAATATGAACAGGGCATACGATTTTTAGCCATTTCCTAAAGATCGTTAACATAAAAAAACCGGTCAAGTGCAAGTTGAACTTGCACAATTAGTGTTCCGTACGTTGATTGTTTTTAAAATTAAAATTTTTGTTAGGGTGGTATAAAATGATCAGTGACTTCACAAAACACACCCCAAATGAGTTTTCAACAAAGTTTGTTTCCAATCTTTACTGAAAACTGGTGACCTTGAAATTTTGTTTTTTTTTATATACCAAATAAATTATTAAAGGTAATGCACTCGTGATAATTTCCGTTCAATCTATACTCCGTGGAGAATATTCCAGAATTTTTTCAAAATTTTTTCATCAGTACTTTTCGAGATAAGGTAGGGGCAGCGATTTTTTAAAAAGTAATACGAAGAAAAGTGTGCGCAAGTATTACATTATATATATATTTTTTGCTCGTGTTTTCACAAGCTTTCATTTGACACCACACTCGATGACCTAGTAAAAAAATTTTTTTTTCACTTCCGATTTCACCCCTCGAAACGAACCCCTTAATTCAAAATTTATGTTACGGTGGTATAAAATGATCAGTGACTTCACAAAACACACCCCAAATGAGTTTTCAACAAAGTTTGATTCCAATCTTTACTGAAATCTGATGACCTTGAAATTTTTGTTTTTTTTTATATACCATATAAATTATTAAAGGTAATGCACTCGTGATAATTTTCGTTCAATCTACACCCCGTGGAGAATATTCCAGAATTTTTTTTCGAAATTTTTTGATAAGTACTTTTCGATATAAGGCCCGGGACAGCGATTTTTTTTTTTCGCCAATTTTTAAAAATAATACAAAGAAAAGTGCGCGCAAGTATAATATTATATATATATTTTTTACTCGTGTTTTCACAAACTTTCATTTGACACCACACTCGATGACCTAGTAAAAAAATTTTTTTTTTCACTTCCGACTTCACCCCCCAAAACTAACCCCTTAAGTCAAAATTTAATTCTCAAAACTACATAGCTCTGATGAGGCCATCAATTCCTATATTATTACCAAATTTCACCTTTCTATGTCAAATAGTTTCGGAGAAAATCGGGTGTGACAGACAGACAGACAGACAGACACCGAAGTGATCTTATAAGTGTTCCGTACGGAACACTAAAAAGATAGTCTTGTTGAAAGATTGGCGTTAGTAGGGAAGGAAATTCAATTGCTTAACTGCGAAAATGTACGGTAATTTGTCATTCACCGTCTAAATCTGTATTTAACTATTTGACTATTAAAATAAGACTATGTTGGGAATGTGGAACCTTTGGCACAATAACACTACTAAGTATATATCAATATTACATAAAATACTTTATTTTTGCCCTCGACGCGCGTTTCGCTAATCATGTTAGATTCATCAGGAGCGATGATTGACTAAAATACTTAGTTTAACACTTGTATTACTCAGGCGGAACTAACCGCGTAGGCGGGGCTATCAGTTCTGGTCAAGTAACCAGTAGAGGGCACTACTATTTATTTTTACATTTCATAAGTTCCATACTTTTTTATGCGTTCAACAATCTCCTATGAGATACTTTTTAATTAATATTAGATTATTTAATGTTACAGTATGATTAGTTTCAAGGGCATGTTGGGCAATGCTAGACTTTTCTGTTCTACTGTATTTTAAATATGCTAAATGTTCTTAAAGTCGTGTTTTAATTGACCTTTTATTTTGCCCAATATACCTTTTCCCACAATCATTACAAGTAATTTCATAAATTCCACTTTTCTCATAATTAGGAATCTTATCTTTGGGATTTCCTAAGATATTCCTCAAGTTGTCTGATGACTTATAGACTAAGGTGAGGCCTACCTTATTAAACACCTTATTGAGTTCCCTGCTATATTTCGGATTATACGAGTATGGTATGGAGATATACTTGGTATTATTTGCTTCGCGTGTAAAAAAGGTGAAATTCTAAATATTTAACCTGGACTTATGTCTATTTATTAACTTGTTTATTAAGTCATCGTCATAACCATTAATCTAGTTATATTCCTATTTCTTTTCCTTATTGAAGTTTATTCTATTCAGAGGAAATATGACCAAACGATGAACTAAAAAATGTAATGCTGCTAATTTATGTTGTTTGCAATGAAATGAATCATTAGGAATTTATCTGTCTGTTATTGTGTCTTTTCTATAGATATCAAATTCTAACCTATTATTATTTTAATAATTAAAATATGCCCTTTTTAGATTTTTTAATTATTAAAAATAATAATATTTTTGTAATGGTGCAGACATAAAACTTAGAAGCTGACAGATTAGGCTTATATGACACGGACACAGCAATGCTCTATTAATTTTGTTTAAGCAAGCAATTCATCACTAGCACTTGAAAGCGAAGTCACTCGTTCCTACAATCACAATTACCCAAAGACATATGTGATACCATATTATTTTAGCTACTTGCTTTTGCTGTTTAATGGTCAAGTAGCTAAAATAATATTAAAAATAATAATAGGGTAGAATTTGATGTCTATAGAAAAGCCACGGTAATAGATAAATATATTCCTAATGATTTATTTCATTGCAAACAACATAAATTAGCCGCATTACATTTTTTTAGTTCATCGTTTGGTCACTTTTCCTCTGAATAGACTAAACTTCAATAATGGAAGGAATCGTAATAGGAATATAATTAGAGTTAATGGTTATGACGATAACTTAATAAACAAGTTAATAAATAGACATAAGTTCAGGTGAAATATTCAGAATTCCACCTTTTTTGCACGGGAAGAAAATAAAACCGAGTATGACTCCATACTATATAATCCGAAATATAGCAGGAGACTTAATAAGGTATTTAATAAGATAGGCCTCACCTTAGTCTATAAGCATCAGACAATTTGAGGAATATCTTAGCAAATCTCAAAGACAAGATTCCTAATTATGAAAAAAGTGGAATTTATGAAATTAGTTGATTTGATTGTGACAAAAAGTATGTTGGGCAAAATTAAAGGGCAATTAAAACACAATTTTAAGAACATTTAGCCCGTTTAAAATACGGTAGAACAGAAAAGTCTAGTATTGCCGAACATGCCCTTGAAGCTGATCATAGTGTAACATTAGATAATCTAAGATTAATTGAAAATGTATCTGATAAGAGATTGTTGAACGCATATGAAAGTAAATTATAAAATGTAAAAGTAAAATACTATTCCTTGTAGTACCCTCTACTGCAGGGGTGTTCAAATGGTCGATCGCGATCGACAAGTCGATCGCCAGTGCTTTTTGAGTCGATCTCGAGAAAAAAATTCCGATATAGAACTATTCACAGATTTTGTTTTAGGTAACTAAAACAAAATGTAATGAATAAACTACTAAAATTTATTCGATCCACAATTAGGCCAGAATAATCCCATCACTTTCTTTTTATCGTAATAACCCCCTGCTAGCAGCAAAGGCGGCTTTATCAAAGAAACGCGCGGTACTTGTCAAAGAAAAGCCGCGTTTTTGATTCCCGCCGATTTTTCTAGAAACTTCGGGCGGCGTGTTTGACGGGAACATTCGAAACTTCGTTCGCGCCTGCAGGAATAGGAGTCAGTTTGAGTTGTAACTTGAAGGCGATACATCGATACAAAGTTTATTAATAAATAGTCCAAAATGAGTGCGGCGAAGAAAAGTAAAACTTATCATTTTAATAATGATTGGGAGGAAGAATTTTTTTTTTATATGGTAAAGGATAAGTGCGTTTGTCTCATTTGCGATGCGTCAGTTGCAATACCTAAGCGTGGGAACTTAGAGAGGCATGATAAAACGGTTCATAAAAACTATGAAAAGGATTTTCCGTCACAGAGTGAATTAAGAAAACGAAAAGTACGTGATTTGATAACTTGTTTGAAAAAAGAACAAACCATGTTCACAAGACCAGCCAAACAATCAAAAGCTGCCACGATCGCGTCATTTAAAATATCTCATATATTGGCGAAACCCAAGAAACCATTTGATGATGGATTGGTTGTGAAGGAAGCATTTATTGAAGCGGGTGAGACTTTATTTGGAGATTTTAAAAATAAAACAGAGATTATGTCTGCTATTAGAGAACTTCAGTTATCTCGTCCGACTGTCACAAGGCGTGTTGAAGTCATGAGTCAGGACATGGCAGATAAACTAAAACATGATATCATGGAATGTACATACTTTTCTTTACAGTTCGACGAATCCACCGATATGACAGGCACTGCCCAGCTGTGTATTTTTATTCGAATGGTATTCAATGACATGTCGGCTAAGGAAGAGTTTTTGACAATGATTCCTCTGAAAGGAAAGACCCGTAGCGAAGATATATATGACGTTTTCTTCAATTTTGTAACAAACTACAAGCTACCAATATATAAACTAGTGTGCATTACAACCGATGGAGCACCAGCAATGACTGGAAACAAAAACGGTTTTGTGGCATTGTGTCGAGCTAATGATGATTTCCCTTCATTTTTCTCCTTCCATTGTATTATACATCAACAAGTTTTGTGTTCAAAAGTTCTAAACATGGAGGAGATTATGGGCATTGCAATAAAAATTGTGAATTCTATCCGTGCACGTAGCTTGCAACGACGGCTCTTTAAATTGCAGTTGGAAGATAGTGAGTCAGCTGAACACACTGATTTAGTTCTTCACACGGACGTCAGGTGGTTGAGCCGCGGAAAATTCCTACAAAGGTTTCAAGAATTATTGCCCGAAATAACAGCTTTTCTAGACGAAAGAGGTGATGACACTCGGATGCTGAAAAACGGAAAATGGCTGACTGATTTGGCATTTTTGACAGATATCACAAAAACTATTATTGAGATGATTAGCACAATAAACGCATTCAAAATTAAATTGCAACTTATGATAGATCAACTGAAAAGAAAGGATCTGAAAAATTTTCCGTCTTTGAAAGCAAGGATTCCTCAGTTGAATTATGATATTTATGAGGCAGAATTATCAAATATTTTTGGGCCAATTCGAAATACGTTTTTATGATTTCAGTAAATTGGCAAATATCGAATCTTTTATGAGTTATCCTTTTTCGTGTAAAAACATTGAGGAATTAGCTACTGAAATAGCAAGTCAGTTTAACATGGACTTATGTTCTGTTGAAAATGAGTTAGTGCAGATTATATCAGATATACATCTCAAAGTCACAGCATCTGATACAAAATTCTGGTGTTTTATATCTGAAGATAAATTCCGAATCTAAGGCAAATCGCCCTTCAACTGACGGCAATGTTTGGGTCAACTTACTTGTGCGAGTCTGCATTTTCTGAAATGAAGGTAATTAAGTCAAAATATCGCAATTGACTAACTGACGAACATATGTCATCATGCTTGCGATTAGCACTCGGTAATTACGTACCATCTTATGAAAAATATGCTGAGGACATGCAGTGCCACGCTTCAACATCCAAAGTCACTCTTTAGTTAAGTTTAGACACTAGAACTCGTTTGTTTTGTAAGAACCAATAAACTCTCAATTTTGAATAATTATGAGTTTTTTCATTGACATTTTAGAGCAGACCTACACTTACCTTGAGTAAAAAAATGCATATTGTGCGGAAAAACTAATATCTATGCAACGATACACCCTACCTAGATGACAATCCTGCATCACACTTACTTGCAGCCTCTCAGAGTCGATCGATCGTAGTCTAACAATATTGAGGTAGATCGCCAGCAGTTCAAGTTTGAGCACCCCTGCTCTACTGGTTACTTAACCGGAACTGATGGCCTCGCATATGCCATTAGTTCTGCCTGAGTAAGGGGTGTTAGGCTAAGTATAAACAGGGTAGATTTGTAGTTTAGCTTTAGTCAATCATCGCTTCTGATGGAGCTAACATGGTTAGCAAAACCGAAAAATAAAGTGTTTTGTGGAGTGGTGATATATACTGAGTAGTATTAAAATAAGAATTTTGTTTGTCTTTTTTAAGAGGAACACAGATTGGGATGCTGCTGCTGGATTACTGAAAGGAGTTTATAATACAATGATCAAATACCCCTACATCATAAATTGGCATCAAATTAAACAACTGATTACAGTGTGTCAGGTTAGTTACATTAATAAAGATTATTTTATGAAATCACTTTTACCTCTCATATAGGTAATGTATCGAAGACAGCCATTAATTAATAAATTTATTATTTTAGAGTTTAATCGTAACAGAATGTTGCGTGGAGGGAGTATCTGGAGCAACAGCAGCGTTACTGAGTCAAGCACCTCCGCCAAATTTCTGTTCTATGGTGGTCCGACTATTGGCTTTACAAATACAGGATGGACAAGTAAGCGTTACTTGGAAATTTTAGCTAAAATACATAGCAGCATAGCTTGGTAGCGGCCAGTGTACATGGAATGTTTATTGCTCTAAAGTTTATAGATCTAAAACTCCTCCTCCTCTATCCATCATCCTACGTAAGGACTACGTGGCGATATCATGGTATTTGTGCCACTATTTTAGCCCATGTTATTATCACATTTACAATTAGTATGAAAATAGTTAATTAGGGTATTCTTGGAATTCATACTGAATTTTATAAGGTACGAGGCATGTTTTTTAAGTAAGTACCGTTTTGGAATTAAAAAAAGACGTGCAAAGATATCGCTATAATTTTATTTTTACATGAAAGCCTGTACCTTAATCTACTTTTCTACATAATTTCCGTGAATATTGAGGCACTTGTCATAACGTGGCACCAGTTTTTGAATACCCTCCTCATAAAATTCTGCCGCCTGACTTGTTAACCACTGTATCACAAATGTTTTGACTTCGTTATCGTCTTGAAGACGCTGACCACCCAGGTGCTTCTTCAAGTGCAGGAACAAATGGTAGTCGCTGGGCGCCAGATCAGGGCTGTATGGAGGATGATCTAGAGTTTCCCATTTAAAAGATTTGATGAGATCTTTGGTCCGATTAGCCACATGTGGACGGGCATTGTCATGCAGCAAAACGATACCCTTACTCAACTTGCCACGTCTTTTGTTCTGGATTGCACGACGCAGATTGTTCAATGTCTCACAATAAGACGCTGCATTGATTGTCTCATTACGAGGCAGAAACTCCACTAGCAATACTCCTTTTCTGTCCCAAAAAACTGTGCACATGATTTTGCGGGCAGAAATTGTTTGCTTAAACTTCACTTTTTTGGGTGATGATGAATGTCGCCATTCCATGGATTGTTGTTTCGATTCTGGTGTGACGTAGGCCACCCATGTTTCGTCACCAGTAACAATTTGGTCTAAAAAATGTTCACCTTCATTGTGGTACCGCTCAAGGAAAGTCAATGCACTGCCTAAACGTTGGGTTTTGTGCAAATCCGTCAACATTTTTGGAACCCAACGTGAACACAATTTCCGGTAATTCAAGTTCTCGGTCACAATGCGATACAAAACACTACGAGAATATTGAGGAAAGCAGTCGCACAATGATGAAATTGTAAAGCGTCTGTTTTCTCTCTCACCTTTTCGTCCACTTTCTGCACCAAATCTTCATTAACGACCGAAGGACGCCCACTCCGTTCTTCATCATGCACATTTGTGCGGCCATCTTTAAATGCTCTCACCCATTTCCTTACCATTCCATCACTCATAATGTTTTGTCCGGAAACTTCACAGATCTCACGATGAATATCGATCGGTTTTACGCCTTTAGCACTAAGAAATCGTATAACAGCCCGTACTTCACAATCGGCGGGACTCACGATTGTCGGAGGCATCTTAAACACTCAGTAAACAACGTATACAATGAAGAATCAGACTGTAATGGCGTCAGTGCGTAGACATGAGATGTAGGTTACCAGCGCGCATGCGCGGAACGCCGACCGTATCGCTGCGGCGGCGGAATCGCAAAACGGTACTTACTTAAAAAAACATGCCTCGTATATAAATTTAATAATGAGGATTTCTCATCGGCCGTATTTAATTCTGTCTGTTCGTTTAGAATGGAACTTATGTTTTTCAAACAGTTTGTGTGGATTTCTAGGCATTCCAAATGGTTTAATTTTTTTCCTTTGTTTTCTACATGTAATATTTCAAATTGGTCATTAAATTGATGTTTCTGTTCTATTAAATGATTGCTGTATGAAGAATCTGTTTTGTTGTTAAGAAAACTTCGTTTGTGTTCTGAAATCCTAGTTTCAAATGAGCGCCCTGTCTGCCCTATGTACGCCTTAGTACACGAACTGTAATTCAATTTATATGGGTCATTCCATGCCAAATCGACCACTTTTGACCCCGACCCCTTTCGATTTGGCTGAAAGTTTTTTTTATCTTTTTCTACCCTATGAAAAACGCTTCTCAGAATTTTTTCAAATTTTTTTACCCACCTCTAAAAAGTTATGAATTTTTCAAAAAAATGGCTCTTTTTTTTTTCAAATTGGCATAACTTTGTCAAAAATTAGCCGATCGAGACGTTCTTTTTTTTTCGAAATTTTCGTAATTAAATGTACTTTTAAAAAAAAAATACAAAAAATTTTTAGATAATAAAATCTATAAAATTTTTGCCTTTTTTGAGAAAAACCGTCAATTTTTTGAAGTTCGCCATTTTTTATTTTCTTTTCTTAAAAAAAACTTCAATCAATTCTGCAGTTATCCCCGCCAATCCCAGAGTGGGCCGGATTTTTTTTAATTGAAAAAAAAATTTCAGTTTTTCACAATTTTTTAATTTTTTTTTTTTAGAAACTTTGTTTATATAATAAAATAAATGCAAGTAAATGATTTCACGGTACATTATACTTAATTTATAGTCTAAACTTACAACTAATGACTAGGATTCTACGTTTGATACGATTAACATTCACTGTTTTTAATACTAATTCAACAAATAATTTATTTAATTTTTCTTTGGCGTTTGAATAATTTGGTTCACCATAATTGTGTTTCACATTATAAAATACTTTCCTAAGCATATTATAATAAATTTTAATCTGACATAAATAGTATTCAAATTCAGCACATTAATTAGATCGATAAGAGAGGGGATGACAATCACAGACTTACCTACGGCCAATTCACTAGATCCACGCGAATCTATTCTATTTCATAAGTCTACCACCACTTTATATTGAGATCCAGAACATAACCTATGTATCTGTCATGTGTTTCAGTGTTTATTGAAAGTGCATTGTTATCACGTTTGTTTAAAAAAACGACTTATAGATAAATTGTTGATAACAAAGCACCTTCAATGAACACTGAAACACATGACATAGGTTATGTTTTGGATCTCAATATAAAGTGGTGGTAGGCTTATAAAATAGAATAGATTCCCGTGGATCTAGTGAATTGGTCGTAGGTAAGTCTGTGATTGTCATGCCCTAGCTTATCGATCTAATTAATTTGAATACTATTTATGTCAGATTAAAATTTATTACAATATGCTTAGGAAATTACTTTATAATGTGAAACACAATTATAGTGAACAAAATTATTCAAACGCCAAAGAAAAATGAAATAAATTATTTGTTGAATTGGTATTAAAAACAGTGAATGTTAATCGTATCAAACGTAGAATCCTAGTCATTAGTTGTAAGTTTAGACTATAAATTAAGTATAATATACCGTGAAATCATTTACTTGCATTTATTTTATTATATAAACAAAGTTTCTAAAAAAAAAATGTAAAAATTGTGAAAAACTGAAATTTTTTTTTCAATTAAAAAAAATCCGGCCCACTCTGGGATTGGCGGGGATAACTGCAGAATTGCTTGAAGTTTTTTTTAAGAAAAAAAATAAAAAATGGCGAACTTCAAGAAATTGACGGTTTTTCTCAAAAAAGGCAAAAATTTCATAGATTTATTATTTAAAATTTTTTTGTATTTTTCTTTAAAAAGTACATTTAATTATGAAAATTTTGAAAAAAAAAACGTCTCGATCCGCCAATTTTTGACAAAGTTATGGCAATTTGAAAAAAAAGAGCCATTTTTTTGAAAAATTCATAACTTTTTTTGAGGTGGGTAAAAAAATTTGAAAAAATTCTGAGAACCGTTTTTCATAGGGTAGAAAAAGATAAAAAAAACTTTCAGCCAAATCGAAAGGGGTCGGGGTCAAAAGTGGTCGATTTGGCATGGAATGACCCGTATATCCCTGATTTTTCACCTTTGTTTTGTTTAACTTCCTCATTTTTTATGAGTTTTCCTAGTGAGTTATTAGTTTTTAAAGCTACATTTATAGTATTTTCGTTTAAGTAGTGTTTAATTTATGTGCCAAAATAGGTTAATGTTTTATAACTGATATTGCTGTCTTTAGTTTTAGGGTAGACTTCAGAAATAGCTTTCTTTTTAAGTTATTGAGTATTGAATTAACCATATTTAGGGGGTAACCATTATTTACGGCAATTTGTTTTATTAAATTCAATTCGTTACTGAAATTATTTTCAGATATAGGAACACTCACTAGCCTATGTACCATATTGTGATATGCTGCAAATTTCTGTTGTTTTGGGTGGTTTAAAGTATTGTGTGTATGTGTCTGTGTGTGATGGTGAAATATTGAAAATTTGTGTTTGTTGTTATCCCTTGATACAGTAAGATCTAGGAAATTAAGTGAATTATTTTCCTCTATTTCCTTTGTAATTGTTATATTTTTGTGGATAGTATTGATGTGATTAAACAATGTATTCAACTGTTTATCCGTACCATTGAAACAAACTAAAATGTCGTATACATAACGGTACCAGTATAGTAAAGATTTGTACGTATCATGTTTTTGATTTATATTTTTGATGTTATTCATAAAAATTTCTGTTAAAAGTGAGTTTAAGGGGGTCACTACCGAGAAAAAAGAAAAAAAATACGTTTTTCGTTTTTTTTTCCATTTTTATAATCTACAATCATTTCTGCACAAAACAATCCAACCCCCACAATTATACGATGAGTATAAGTGCCTGAAATTTTTATATAAAGTAGTCAAGGTATGAGCCATCAGTCAGTATCGCCAAGATATGAGTCCCGCTCAGCCTTTGCCTAGCTTCGCACTACGCACCTTTCAATATACCACCCCATTCCACCCATTATGAAGTTATTATTATTTTCACTATTATTATTATTATCCCACTTTTTATTAACAATGCTTAGGAATAATTATATAACACTATTTACTATATACAAACAAAAAACTTTATTTTTACAAAAATATTTTGAAATACTATTTACTATATACAAATAAAAAACTTTATTTTTACAATAATATTTTGAAAAGTAATAATAAGATTTTATTATTTTATTATACTTTTTTTTAACTAAAATGAACCCGCTTCATATGACGGGCCTTCTTTTTTTTCTAACTTCTTAAATTTTTCTTCTAAACTTTTTCTTGCTCTTGAAATTTTTTGCCTCTCGCATTTCGATGCTTGTTGTAAGTCTTTCTCGGCTTTCACTATTCTCAGTTCATCTTCCTTCATCAGCCCAGCAATTGTAAATTTTCCAGGGTCAATGAAAAGTTTGTCAAGTACTCGGCAGCGGGAAATATTACCTTCATTGAAGCAGCATAGTGCATCATATGCACCTAATTCTAGTGTGCTTTTCTCTACAAAAAATATCTAACCCACAATGCATTATTATAGCTTTCGTTTGTGTTTTGTGTCTTACCGTGAACACATTTTTCTAACAGGGCTGGATTCGCCAGGTCCCTGAAGACAGGTTTCAAAATTTCCATTACTACTTTTGGTAGATGAAAATGCTTTGAGTGCTCATATAATTTTTTTTCTGCCTGGGCCTTGAGGAACTTACACCAGTCCAAGCTGCATAAATTGTGTGCCGGATTCTGGTCGTTTGAGCCGAGATGAAAAAATTCTGCCCATACTGCTTTTTTCATCTCAGCCAAGCTGCCAACGTTTCTTCGTATGGCTAAGCCATAAAACTTTTGAATGTCGTTTATTGCCACATCCGTGAGTCTGCCCTTTCCTCCTATCGGCTTTCCATCTTGCAGTTTTTTTGGACGTGTAGGAAGTTTTTAGCTTTCTGAGTCTAGATCCCATCCTTTTTTGTACATGTCCTATACATATCTCACATTGTATTTGTCCATTGACCTCAGGAAAATTTGCTCTGCACCAGCTGCTTCCATAGCCCCACTGGTACCACTATGATTGGCTATGCAATTTTCATTATGTGTATTCTGAAATTTTAGTGGACAACGACAGTGTTTGGAGAGTACCACAATATCCACTATTTTGCCTGAGTCAGTACTCGCAGCAGAGACCACGCCATTCAAAGAAGTATGGCCCCTTTTTTGCCAACTGCCATCTAGTGAGATGGCCAAATCTCTGTTGCCACTATTTGAAATACAGGCTTCCTCTACGGCAGCCACCATTATATCTTTTCCAACTACTTCAAGAGGTGAACGAATAACATTTTGGTGCAAAAAGTGCTTGCTTTGTGGGGGAGGAATGTTCATCATAGCACAAAGAAGTTTAGCTCCAGCAAATCCTTTACCAGTACACCTAAGTGCATAAGTAAATCTAATATTTATTGTATCTAATTTCACAGATTTACCTTCGAGTTCATAATCCAGTTTCTTGGAGTTCCTTAGTTTATTTAGGACTTGACAATTCTGACAAACAATCTTTATAATGGATGCCAAACCGTTTATCAAACAAACACTTAGGGTGATTTCACCACCACATTTTTTGCAGTCCACTGTTGAGTTCAGTGTTTTACTCAGCTCTCCAACATCCACCAAATCATACGCATGGTTGCTCATGAATGACTCAAATTTATTTTGATTACCTAGTTTTTTTGAAGAAGAAGAAGGTGTACGATTTTCAGATGAGGTTGATGGTGTTGATTCAACAGATGGTAAGGAAATGACCAATTTACGAGCAACAGAAATATGTGTCCCATTAAAAGGTTTATTCATTTTCTTGCTCTTGAAGCTAGTCTTTGGCTTAGTCATTTTTCTTCACAAAACAATAATAAAAAACTATAATAAAATAACAATATAATAAAATTTAAAACAGCAATAGTAACAGAAAACAGGAAAAAAATTTGTAACTATGTAAACAAAAACAATCTTTCACGTAAAATATAACCAAACAAAACAAAACTAAAAAAAAAAATTTGGAAAAAAAAATATTTTGTTGTAAACAATCAGTGTTGCCAAACTTGTTTTTGCAAAAAAAAAAGAAGACAAACACTCTAGAAATAAATTAAAAAAAGTTGATTATAACAAAAAAAGCAGTCAAAACTACAACTTTTTAGTTTTTCGGCTCTCCTGAAAAATTGACTTTTTTGTACATTTGCCCCATTATCTTGAAAACTATAAAAGTTATTGAGCTATTTTTTTTTTTTAAATATCCATGGCAACACTGTCTACAGTTCGGACTAAGGAAATGTCAAACAGCTGGTAATTTACCGCGTCAATTCAAACATACAAATAAAATTCATGAACTTTCAAAATTTCTAGAAAATGTAATTTAAATTATTTCTTTAAACCCTTAGTCCCATTAAATTATATAATAATAAATAATAAGTGTGCAAAGTTTCGTTGAAATAGGATGAACAGTTGCTGAGAAAATGGGTTTTACTTTTCAATGTAAATTGACCTCGGTAGTGACCCCTTAAGGGGCTTCCCATTATAGGTCCTTCTGGGCTATTGTAGATTGAATTATTAAACATAAAATAATTTTGTTTCAGACATGTTTTTAGTAGGTTGAGAATATCTTGTTTAATAAGAACATTGACGTTGTTTTTATTTAGTAGATATTCTACCATAACAATTGTTTCGTTTGAAGGTATGCTGGGGAATAAATTTTGTACATCAAAACTAATTTGGCTCTTGAAGGAAGATTTATATTTGAAATTTTCTGAATTAACTCTAAAGAGTTTTTTACTGCTTTGGTGAATATAATAGTTTTCTTCTATTGCTTTCTTTTTAATAAGTTTTGCTGTGTGATTATCTTGATTTGCCTTATTGTGTTTGCTGTTCAAAAATTCTTTTTTAATGATATCTGAACACGTTTATTTCTTAGACATGTTTAAAGGTAAGTCGTTTAAAGCTATTTATGTTTCTACTGCTAATAACTCTGATTCCTTAATATTGAAATTTTTATCTAAATTAAGTCTTTTATTTCGGTTCTTGAGTTGAAAAAGTTGTATCCAAAACATTTCAAAGTTTTAATATGGTCCGACTACTGTGTGGGAGACCGTCTGCTCGGTCTTTTGCCCTCGACATCACCCGCTCTACTGTGTCCCTCCCTTTTGCTATGTGTCCAAAGTATCTCAGTATGTTTCTATTGATTATAGTAGTCAGTCTTGTTTTGATGTTGAGCTCATCCAGGAGGGAGGCAATTGTGCGGTGTGCTGTCCAGAGTATCCCCTGATTCGTTTCTTGTTATTTTTTAATGGTCCATGTTTTAGTTGCATATGTAGCAGATGGGAATATAAGTGTGGTGATGAGTCGTAATTTAGTATTCTTCGTCAAGTTACTGTCTCTCCGCTGTTCTAGCCATAGCAGGATGTGTGCGTATTTCATTCTCACATCCGCCGCTATTTGTTATTACTGAAACTAGGTAATTGAAGTGACTGATTGCTCCATACCCTGCAATATTTCTAACGTGAGGCTGATTGTTTCGGACTCTGTCAATGATCATCACTTTCGTCTAGGTTTTATTCAATCGTAGCCCCTATTTGTAGCTTACGATGTTAGGTCTATCTATGATGGACTGGAGTTCTTCTTTCTAGGCCGCCAAGACTTCGGTGTCGTCGGCATATCGTAGATTTAAAACTGCTTGTACTGTTTTTATGATTTTCTCTTTATTTTTTAGGATTATTGTACATTAGAACAAGTGTGTGGTGGTTCGGTTTTTCCCACTCAAGAAAAGACGGAAAGCATGATTATCAATCTTATCATGCCTTTGTGTTTAAGAGTTGGTAGTGGAAGAAAAGGTAAATCATTTATAACAATTAGGACTCCGTGATAGAGACGAATTTACCATTTTTTAAAGATGACTTTTGAGTCTAGTGACTCAATGGTTTTGTATTTATTGATTGATTTCTAGATTTCTATAAACAAAATAGCACCCTGATGGATGCAACAACTAATTTTTAGTTTACAAAAGATAAAAATTATTGGTAAATTATTAAACTCTACAATTACAGAGAATTGTATTTTTGATTCTCTTTGACTGGGGGCTCTACTAATTTAAGAATACATTTTTATCCTTCTGTTGATAGCCCAGTTGTCAGAGGCAAATTTTGACGAAAAAAGAAAATGTTAACAGGCCGCATTTGGCATACAGGTAGTTTTTTGGGCGCAGAAGGTTTGCTGCTCTAAAGTGTTCGCTAAGTCTACAAAATCGAAAATAAAATGAAAAATTCGGTTTTTCGCAAATATCTCGAAAAATAAAAAAGATATCGAAAAACTAATAGCAGCACGTGAAAGAACGGGAAATTTTACAAAAAAAATAGTATATAGATTATTTTTTAATTTTACCGCAATTTAAAAAAAAAAAATAAAATGGAATGACTGGTTTAACCCCTTTAGTTCTAGTGGGACTCATGCTTCCAACCTCATTTATGATTAAATTGACGTTTCTGTGTACCGCTAAATATTTTGTAATTGGCTATTAAGGGGTTTCTCAGGGTGCTGATTAAGAATCCGATGACAGATTTGAAAAATTCAAAATGGCAGATCCAAAATGACAGCCAGAGAGTACGTAATTCAGTTAATTTTTTCGAGTAATTTAGAATTTTTGTGTTTTCAATAACGGTTTTCTTTGTACCTGGATATTTAAATGAAATATAAATACTTTATAATTAAAGTTTAAACTTTTATCTTTAATTTTCCACCTTTAAATATTTTTTCTTTATTTTAAGTTGTATGATTAATAACACAGCCCCACAAAAAAAAAGTGGGATATACTTTTGATGCGATATATCAGATCCGTAGTATTTTTGCCCGCTGATCACGAATCTGACGTCAGAATATCGCCATCACATCTCAATTTTTTTCTAACCTCAAAAAAATAGGTAAAAATTAGTAAAAATTAAGAAAAATATACTCCTAAAAAATTGATTCAAGCTTTTTCATGAAACCAAAGATGTATTAATATGTATTCGGACACGCTAAGCTAATATTCATCGGTTGGATTGAGCCATACAGTTCTGTTTTCTTTCTAACCTCAATAAATCAGACAGATATAGTGCTTCTCGAATGCAAAAACGAATTCAAATTAAAATTCAACCGATCCTTACCAAATTTGGTACACGGGATTTTTTTGGGTCGCTGATCACGAATCTGAGATTGGATTTGCAAAATTCAAGATGGCAGATGTTTTCGCGCCATTTTGAACGCCGAGAAAATTCATCGGTCGATTTTTATTCTTCTACCTGCATCCAGGGCACCTCCACGTGGTGACGGTGGGCAACGGTGTTACTCCACTAGCCGGCAGAGTCCCTGGATAACGGCTTAGATGCCGTCATGGCAGGTAGAAGAAAGAGAATTACGATGCAGGGACTCGGAAACCCAGTATCGGCGGTTGGTCAGGGTGGGAAAGCGGGCCCGCAGCCGTCGTCATCCAGCGACCGTAGCTCTTCATGTGTGGGTGACTTGGCTCATGTAGAGTATAATGCTACAAGAAAACGGTCTCACGGTACAAGGACTTTTCATAAGTGCGATAAAAAACAGTGATTCATTTTGTTATATTTGCTGTCAACACGTATTGAGTAAAATGGGGTCACCGATAACGGATAAGATTAAAACCTTATATAAGGATTGTTTTAACATTGAAATACAGCATCAGGATACAGATTGGGTTCTCCACGTCATTTGCAGTTCTTGCAAAATAATGTTGTACATCAATAAGAAGGCGATTAAATATTCCAGACCAGCAATATGGAATAGACCATACAGTGAAAAATGATTGCTACTTTTGTATAAATGTTGTATCTAGGCATAACCGAAAAAATAAAAGCACTATTACTTATAACGATGTTTCGACAGTAACAAGACCAACTAAACTAATTCCGCCTCCTGAACCACTTGATGCTGATGTTATGGAAACAAATGATTTCACCTTATCAGTTCATGCCGAAAACATTGAGACTGTCGAAAAAGATTCAAACACTGTTACTAATGAATGTTCTAGTGACAACCTATCATATACTAGTGACACAGATAAAGAATTTCTACCATACAACCGTAAACCAGAACCAATACTCGTATCACAGTCAGAACTTAGTGATCTAGTCAGAGATTTAGGCTTATCCAAAGATGGTTCAGAGCATCTTGCTTCCTTTTTAAAGAAAAGACATTTACTTAAGCCAGAAGCTACGATTTCTTATTATAGAAACAGAGATGAAGAATTTCGAAAATATTTCACAATGGACGAGGAATTGTCACTTTCATATTGTACCGATGTAAAAGGTCTAATGGGTGAATTTCAAATAACTCATACGATCCTGAAGAATGGAGACTGTTCATTGATTCTTCTAAACGGAGCATTAAGGCAGTTTTGCTGCATAATACCAACGTTAACGCTCCCATTCCGATTGCTCATTCCACAGTTATGGAAGAGCAATATGAAAAAATGAAGCAGCTTTTGATAAAAATAAAATATGCTGATCATAACTGGAAAATTTGTGGAGATCTGAAAATTGTAACAATATTGCTTGGCCAACAGTCAGGGTTTACACTTTATCCCTGTTATAAATGTCTGTGGAATAGCAGAGACAGGGAACGTCATTATAAGAAAAAAATTTGGCCAACAAGAGAATCGCTCACTCCTGGTGAAAATAATGTATTGTTTCCACCATTGGTAGATCCAGGAAAAGTTCTTATTCCCCCGCTTCACATTAAGCTTGGACTTATGAAGCAATTCACGAGAGCATTAGATACAAACGGCCTATGTTTCAAATATTTGCATAAAAAATTTCCGAAATTTTTTGAAGCTAAAATTAAGGCAGGCGTATTTGACGGGCCACAAATAACAAAATTGTTTCAAGATTCATTATTTGTTACTAAAATGAATAAAGTTGAAAAAGCTGCTTGGCTTAGTTTTAAAGAAGTCGCAACAAACTTTTTGGGAAATAATAAAAGTCCTAAGTACAAAGAAATAGTCGAGAAAATGGTAAAAAATTTTCAAACATTAGGTTGCTTAATGAATCTAAAATTACATTTCCCAGATAATCTTGGTGACTACAGTGAGGAGCAAGGGGAACGTTTTCACCAAGATCTGAAAATCATAGAAAATCTGTATCAAGGACGATGGGATGACCATATGCTAGCGGACTATTGCGGGTCGCTAAAAAGAGAAACAAGTCCTCAAAAACGTTTGGGCAGAAAGCCTTTGAATAGGTCATTCGCGGAAAAAAGAACAAGATACAGCCAAAAAAAGGAAAGTTAGGCGGGGGTCTAACCTTTGCAATTCTAGGGCTTAAGGGTCTACTATTTGAGAGTATATGGTTTAAAAGTCCTGGTTTTGAGTTTATTGGGTCTCATTTTTAAAGTTACAGGGTTATTGAGGTTACAGGGTGTGGGAGTCTAAGGTTTCAGGGTTTAGGGTTTAAGAGTATCAGGTTTGAGGATTCCCCAACTGTATACCAAATTTGGTAGGAATCGGTTGGTTTTCAAAAATTTTGCCCGCCATCTTGGATCCGCCATTTTGAATTTTTGCAAATCCGACCTCAGATTCATGATCAGCAACCCAAAAAACCCCCGTGTACCAAATATTTGGTAAGAATCGGTTGAATTTTAATTTGAATTCGTTTTTGCATTCGAGAAGCACTATATCTGTCTGATTTATTGAGGTTAGAAAGAAAACAGAACTGTATGGCTTAATCCAACCGATGAATATTAGCTTAGCGTGTCCGAATACATATTAATACATCTTTGGATTCATGAAAAAGCTTGAATCAATTTTTTAGGAGTATATTTTTCTTAATTTTTAATAATTTTTACCTATTTTTTGAGGTTAGAAAAAAATTGAGATGTGATGGCGATATTCTGACGTCAGATTCGTGATCAGCGGGCAAAAATACTACGGATCTGATATATCGCATCAAAAGTATACCCCACTTTTTTTTTTTGTCGAGTTGTGTAATCAGCAAAAAAAACACGTTTATTATGAACATTTTTTTAAGAGCAAGATTACAAAAAAAGAGAAAGTTTTTTTAAGTTTTTAATGTTTTTCTAACGTCAAGCATACTTTTAACTGTACCCGAAAAAAAAATCGTCCGACTTTTTTTGACCATTTCGTACTGCTTGGAATGTAAAATTGCCGACGGCGCCCTACAGCAGGCAAATTTTCATATTTTAAAACTCAATTTTTAAATAACACAGGCAATGTGGGTATTTTTAACTATTCTTATATTGAAACTTAAGGTGTAATAATGATATATGCCCGAGGATTTTTTTAAATACTATATTAAATACAAATAAAGGCAACAAAAATAAAAACTATTGGTATCATCGGAAAGCTGAAAGTCTCCTCTTCAAAAAGCTAACTTTAATTTTTTTTTACACTCACGCTACACTTTTTGGATCATCTATCCGAATTTTTAATAATTTTCACTATATTAAGAAAATGTGGAAAAAAATTTACACACTGTTTTTTTTCATAAAATTCTTTCACATGCTGCTATTGGTTTTTCGATATCTTTTTTATTTTTTGAGATATTACCGAAACACCGCATTTTCGATTTTATTTTGGATTTTGTGAGCTTAGCGTATATCAAAGTTTAGCAAACTTTTTTTTTTGTCGTATTCTACGTTGAAAAAACTACCTGTGTGCCAAAATGTAGCCTGTTAACACTTAATGAGAGTTCAAAAGCCCTAGCGACTGGGCTATGAGTTTATCAAGGTACTATTTGTTTGGATTTTGGGAATTATCTGTAACAGTCAAGAAATTAATTAAAAGACAAATATCGTACTGCTTATTATGAAGTGCTAGATAGAACAAGGTGTAAATTAAAAGCAAGCAAACGGTTTTCAAAATATCAATTTAGTTATTGGATTTTTCAAGCCTGAAACGTTTTAAGAATATGGAAGGAAATTGCAGAAAGTGATAGCTACTTGATAAAAAAATTTGACGAGTTTTTCATGACTTAAACCTTAACCAGGGTAGTTATACACTGGGTTGTAAACATTCGTAATGTAATTCGTAACATAAGAGACGATATTTTTTAGATATTCCTCAAATCAAACCTTCAGATGTCAGTTTTGCCATAACTCTAGTTCTCCATGCCATGAGTCCACCCGGTATGAAACTAGCTGCTCAGACCGGCGTTAATCCAAAAGCTACCGCAGAAACTCGAACTGGTAGTCTCACTTTTACCGGAACCAGAGATACTAAGCCAACGTCTAAAATTAATACTTCTTTGTACCAGGTGTCGTTTTTGGCATTAAAAATTATAGGTAAGATGATGTATAGCCACATAAAATGTTAGAGCAAAAAAAAATCGTTGGGATGATTTTGCTTCATTTAACATCGTTTCTTGAATTTAAGTGTCAAACAGTGGTATTATTTTTGGTATCATTAGAATGCTGTTTTTTTTTAACTCTTTCCAATAATGCTATAAACATTTAAATTTTCGAAAAGTTTTGCTGTTTAAAAATGGTTTTACTCAACAGAACCGTTTTTGCTCGCTCAGCACCGTACTCGTTGCGCCCTATTCATCCCTATAAAAATACCTGCAACTTCATTTTCCTATCATTCCTTTATCGGAACTTGCACTGTCAACATCTCTGCTATACCTACTTACTAATTACGTCATCGGAAAAATTGATACTACCCCGGAAGAAACGGCACAACTTATTGCCCTATTGCAAGAAGGGCATAACCAACGTATAGTCGTCGCGCAACTGCACATGGTACCAGTCACCTGTCTACAGACGTTACCAAGAGACTGACGCCATTACACGAAGACCAAGATCGGAAAGAAGAAAGTGTATCTCGCAGCGGGACGACTGCGCAACTGCATCTGTACCAGTCAGCTGTCTCCTGAGTCTACGGACGTTACCAAGAGATGACGCCTTTACACGGAGACCAAGATCAGGAAGAAGAAGGTGTACCTCGGAACGAAACGACCGGTTTATTGTCAACACAACTCTAAGAAATCGTTACTTGACTGGTGTCGAGGTCCAGAAGTTGCTCCGACAAGTTCGTGCTCGAGCTGTCAGTCATTGGGCAGGCAGAAGAAGACTTAAAGAAGTTAACCTAACTCCGAAGAGATAAGCACGACTCAGATTTGCCCGAGAACATGTCGACTGAACCATAGACCAATGGCGCTCCATTTTATTCTCCCACGAATCCCCAATGTGATTACATGGCAATGATGGAAGAAAACGAGTCTATAAGAGGCTCGTAACGGTGGATTAACTGTTCAATGAGGAGTTTCTGCAGGAACACGTCGTTCCTTACGCTGGCTTTGTTGGGAATAGCTTCCTGCTAATGCACTACAATGTGAGGCCACATGCTGCTGCATCGGTGCGGCAATACCTGGCGAAAGTGGGAATACCCACATTAGAGTCTTGACCTCAGTCTAATGGAGCACATATTAAAGATTGTGATGGTGGAAGAATTCCACAGACAGTGGTGAAAAAGCTCACCCGGTCCATGAAAACCCGGTTGGAAGCAGTAATAAGGTCTAGGGGGGTAATACAAAATATTGATTTTGGTTTTTATCAATAAATTTAATTGTTAAACTTAAAATTTGTTTAATTTTTCCTTTTTCTTACCTCTATTTTCAATCCTTGTTTCCCCTTTCAGTTATTTTAATCAGTAAAAAAGCACACGGTATGTTATGGAATTTGGTATTATTAGAAAGAGAATAGAATGAGCTTTCAAGTGATACTAAAATCCGGAAAAATATATGAATACTAAATTCTAGGTTCCGTGTTAAATGAAGCCAAATAGTTTAAGCCGATTTTTTTGTTCACCGGTGTATAAATATTTTAATTTTTAGCGATATGTTTTGAAGAACATTTGATAAATGACTGGATTAAAATTGGAAGAACGATGAGGGAATTAGGAAAAAGAAACGAAGCTGCTACATACTTATGGGATTTCCTAGATTTTGTCGTAACTCACAGAACACCATTGTATATCTTAATGCAGCCGTTTATATTTTTGAAGGTAAAGCTTAGTCTGTAGTTAACCGTATCTACTTATTTTTGACATAGTAATTTATTTTAGTCAGTACTATAGACAATAGACAATTTATTCATCTTTTCAGCTAGAAAAGTTGTAGATAAGACATGTCAACAAAGGGATGTATGATCGCATCTTAGGTAATATCAAAAATAATAAAAAAGGTCTTACTATTAAACACATTAATACACAGTACATATAAGATATAACAAAAAACATAACATACATATTTATAACAAACAAATTTATAATAAACAAAATACATACCGAAGATGCTTTAATTAAGTAAGGATGTTATAAAGAATAACATTCACACTCCGCCCAGCAGATAACTTTCAAATGCAGTTACAGAATAAAAAGTTTTATCTTTGATTGTGTTAGCCGATACTTGTTGGAAATTCATAATAAAATTATATAAAAACAACACTATGTTTTAATTTCCAATATATTTAAAGTCACTTGACAATTGTTTCACCATACAATGGCTTCTTCAGAAGTAAATAAGAAAGAGAAATATTTGGTGGTTAAATAGTACTTAAAACTATCCTTAATTACCTAAGATTATGCTAATCATTTTATTATATTATTTACAGACAGAATTATTTTAAGAATGCAAATCTGTGGTACTATTTCCGAGAACTAATAAAGATTAAGTAAGGGTGAATGGTTTAGGTCTACCTGTTCGTTTAATAATTGATTGGAGTTTTTCCGTTTGTTAATTTCAAGACATTCAAGCAAATTTAATTTTTAGATTTATTTTCTACATGTAGGATTTTTAACGTATCATCAAAATTATGAGATTCGTTTATTATATGAGTTGCGTAATGTGAATTGTTCTTATTTTTTAAATAACTATGTTTATGTTCTTTAATGCGAGTTTCAAAAGATCTACCAGTTTGTCCTACGTAGGTTTTAGTACAAGATCCACAATTTAATAAGTAAACTCCTGATTTTAAGGAATTCTTAGATTTGGTTTTGTTATTCAAAATTATACTCCCTAAGGAATTACTGGTTTTGAATGCTAGTTTATTGTTCTTTTTTATTAAATGTTTGGAAATTGTTCTAGTTATTTTCCCTGTGTATGTGAGTGTACTAAATTTTCCTTTTTTGTCATTAATTGTGGTATAAATTATAGAGATTGCTTGTTTAAAGGATTTTTTATTCAAGATATTATCTATAATGTTGGGGTCATATCCATTATTAATTGCTATTTGTTTGATTATGTTGAATTCTTTGTTAAAATTAGTTTTAGTCATAGGGATATGTAACAATCTATGTATGAAAGAGTTAAAAGCTGCTATTTTGTGAGGATACGGGTGGGATGAGCTTTTGTGTATGACTGTGTCAGTATGTGAAGGTTTGTGAAAAATCGTGTTTATTGTTCACTTTTGATATGTCTAAGAAATTTATAAAGTTATTGGTTTCCAATTCTATGGTAAATTTAATATTAGGATGCAAATTATTTAGGAAGTTAAGGAGGATTGTTAGTTGTCTATCTGTTCCCGTGAAACAGGAAATGATATCGTCAACATATCTATACCAGTAAACAATATTTTTGCTTACCGCGTTTTGATGAATTTTTAGTTCTAAATGATCCATGAAAATTTCCGCTAGTAACGGACTTAAAGGATTACCCATTATTAGACCTTCTTTAGATGTATAAAAGTTGTCGTTGAATTCAAAATAGTTTTGATCCAAGCACGTCGTAAGTAAATCTAAAATATCCCGTTTAATAATTTCGTTTACTTTATTCTTGACTAAGAGCTTATCTACTAATTCTATAACTTCATATGGTGGGATACTAGGAAATAAGTTTTGTACATCAAATGAGATAATTCTAGCAATAGCAATTAATAATGGATATGACCCCAACATTATAGATAATATCTTGAATAAAAAATCCTTTAAACAAGCAATCTCTCTAATTTATCCCACAATTAATGACAAAAAGGAAAATTTAGAACACCCACATACACAGGGAAAATAACTAGAACAATTTCCAAACATTTAATAAAAAAGAACAATAAAATAGCATTCAAAACCAGTAATTTCCGTAGGGAGTATAATTTTGAATAACAAAAACCAAATCTAAGAATTCCTTAAAATCAGGAGTTTACTTATTAAATTGTGGATCTTGTACTAAAACCTACGTAGGACAAACTGGTAGATCTTTTGAAACTTGCATTAAAGAACATAAACATAATTATTTAAGAAATAAGAACAATTCACATTACGCAACTCATATAATAAACGAATCTCATAATTTTGATGATACGTTAAAAATCCTACATGTAGAAAATAAATCTAAAAATTAAATTTGCTTGAATGTCTTGAAATTAACAAACGGAAAAACTCCAATCAATTATTAAACGAAACAGGTAGACCTAAACCATTCACCGTTACTTAATCTTTATTAGTTCTCGAAAATAGTACCACAGATTTGCATTCTTAAAACAATTCTGTCTGTAAATAATATAATAAAATGATTAGCATAATCTTAGGTAATATAGGATAGTTTTAAGTATTATTTAACCACCAAAGATTTTTCTTTCTTATTTACTTCTAAAGAAGCCATTGTATGGTGAAACAATTGTCAAGTGACTTTAAATATATTGGAAATTAAAACATAGTGTTGTTTTTATATAATTTAAAAAGTTTTATTTAATAGTATAGTTTTTATTTGTTTTTTAAAACGTGCCATAGATTTAATCCTTTTTACATTTTCCGGCAGTAAGTTAAATAGTCTGCAACCTAAGTGATGACTAGTTTTTTTAACATATTCATGATTGTGTTTTTCAGTATAAAAATTTTCTCTGTTTCGAGTCGGATAACAATGAAAAGAGCTATGCGAAATGATTTTGATAGATATACATTAAGAGTTTGTATATATAAATACTTGTAACTGTTAATATTTTTCTATTCTTAATGACATCCCTACAGGATGCGTTATATGGCATACTAAAAATTAGTCTCATGTTTGGTTTTTGTATTACCAGCACTCTGTCCAGTTCCTGCGCATTTCCCCAAACCGCCAGACCATAGGACATGGCTGGGTACGCATTAGCGTAATAGACAGTTATGAGATTGGGAACACTTAATGAGTTTTTCAAAGATTTTATCATAAAAAACATTTATTTAGTCTAGAGCAAACGTCATCTATGTGCAAACTCCATTCGAAGTTAGAATCTATTATGATTTCTAAAAACCTTGAACTATGGCTAACAGGCAAATTCATATTATTAAATACAATATTTAGGTTTATTGGTTTGCGCATTTTGTCTTAAAAGCCATAGACACGGTCTTTGATAGATTTATTATAAGGTTATTCTTTTTACACCAATTTGAGAACTCGGTCAATATTATTTTAATTTTTTTCTCCAAAAGTTTCTCATCTTTGGCTGAGATGACTATGGTCGTATCGTCAGCGAAAATAACAACGATTCCACATGAAATGTATTCAAGTAAGTCGTTTATGAACAACAAGAAAATTAGAGGACCCAGGACACTGCCTTGAGGGGTCCCTAAGTCACAGTTTGTCATTTGCGAAAAAATATTACCAATTTTTATTTTAAAGTTTCTACCCTTTAAAAATGAATTAAACCATACCTAACTAAACTAATACCTAGCCTTTCAAATTTTTTAACAACAAAGCCTGGGTCTATTGTGTCAAATGCCCTTGTTAGATCAAATAGTAGAGCTACTACTTTCTCATTTATATCAAGTTTTTTTATATATATTCTGTATAAAGTCGATCGCTGCGGTCTCTGTAGAGTGCTTTTCTCTAAAACCGTGCTGATGTGAGGTTAGAACTTTGTTATTATCAAGAAATGGAGTTATCTTATTGTAAATAACTTTTTCGAAAACCTTTGAAAAACAGTTAAGTTAAGATATAGGCCTATAATTTTCAATCAAAAAAGGATCGCCCTTTTCAAATACAGGTAAAATGTTAGCATCTTTCAGTCGCGAAGGGAAAATACCTTCATCAACAGACATATTTATTAAATAAACCAGGGAAGCATAATTTGTTAACTAAGTTGGGAATGTGGAATCTTTGGCACAATGATACTACTCAGTATATATCACCACTATACCAAACACTTTATTTTTGCACTCGACGCGCGTTTCGCTAACCATGTTAGCTTCATCAGGAGCGATGATTAACGAAAGCTAAACTACAAATCTACCCTATTTATACTTAGCCTAACCCTCGAATTACTCAGGCGGAACTAATGGAATAGGCAAGTGCATCAGTTCCTGTCAAGTAACCAGTAGAGGGGATTATAAGGAATAGGCCCTCTGTCTTTATTTAAATTACTTTTACATTTTATAATTTCCATGCGTTCAACAATCTCCTATCAGATACATTTTTTAGTTCATCGTTTGGTGACTTGCCCTCTGAATAAAGTAAACTTTAATAAAGAATGGAATCGTATTAGAAATATAACTAGAGTTAATGGTTATGATGATGACTTAGTAAATAAGCTAATAAATAGACATAAGTTTAGGTTTAATATTCAGAATTCCACCTTTTTTACACGTGAAGAAAATAACACCAAGTATGTCTCCATACCATATAATCCGAAATATAGCAAGGGACTCAATAAGGTATTTAATAGAATAGAATAGAAATATGCTTTATTGTTCTAAAATACAACGTATTTGTTGACAAAGCAAGCTTAACTTAAATTGTTATTATATTAATAAACACAAATTCAAAGAAAGAAAAAATAAGGAAACAGAACAAGATTAGTAGTCAATGCAGTAAATACAAAATAAAAGAAATAAAAATTACACATATGTCAACCCAAATGCCAATCACTCAACTACTGTTATATGCTTATTCCAGTTTATCATTCTAGAATTCCTCAAGTACATAGTACGCCTTTTTCATAAGTAGGGCCCTAGTCTTTCGTCTAAAGACTCTCTCGCAATTCAATCCTCTCAATTTGAGAGGCAGATGATCATATATTTTTTTGCCATTATAAACAGTTGCAGATTTGATCAGCTCCGTTTTCGGGGTCGGCAATGGCAGGACGAACGCTCGCCTAGTGCCGTGCCGGCTGACTGGCATTGCCTCAAGACGATGTTTAATGTAATAAGGTAGGCCTCACGTTAGTCTATAAGTCATCAGACAATCTGAGGAATATCTTAGGAAATTCCAAAGATAAGATTCCTAATTGTGAGAAAAGTGGAATTTATGAAATTAGTTGTAATGATTGTGACAAAAAGTATGTTGGGCAAACTAAAAGGTCAATTAAAACACGATTTAAAGAACATTTAGCACACTTAAAATACAGTAGAACAGAAAACTCTAGCATTGCCGAACATGCCCTTAAAGCTGATCATATTGTAACATTAGATAATTTAAGATTAATAGAAAATCTATCTGACAGGAGATTGTTGAACGCATACGCATGTGGAAATTATAAAATGTAAGAGTATTTTAAATAAAAACAGAGGGCCTATTCCTTATAGTCTCCTCTACTGGTTACTTGACCGGAACTGATGCACTTGCCTATGCCATTAGTTCCGCCTGAGTAATTCAAGGGTTAGGCTAAGTATAAATAGGGTAGATTTGTAGTTTAGCTTTAGTCAATCATCGCTCCTGATGAAGCTAACATGGTTAGCGAAACGCGCGTCGGGTGCAAAAATAAAGTGTTTGGTGTAGTGGTGATATATACTGAGTAGTATTATAATTTGTTAAAAAATAGAAGTGTTAGTTTAAAACACCATTCTGTAATATGATGTTTATGTTGCTTTTAGCTTGCTCAGCCTCCAATATCCGATTTTGAGAGGAACATGCATCAGAAAATTAGAGATAAAATAAGAAGTATCGGTCTGCCACTGCCTAAAAGTAAAGGTGCCATCTTGATGGATTTCGCTAATCAGATGAAACAGCTGAAAGAGGAGTTATCTGAGTGTAAGAGTTAGTAGTTAAACTTTGGGGATACGGGAACACAGGATGTCACCTATCTATCGATAGAGATTACTCTTCGACCAGAAGAAAGGTATGAACTGGAAAAGAAGGCTGGAAGCTGTTGAAGCGTGTGTTGTAGCGTCCGCGTATTTGATAATGAGGAAATCGGTTTTTGTGTGAGAGAATCTTTTGGCAACCTTTTCAACTTCGACTTATACGGTCGCTGCAATACACTCGACAATTTTTAGGCTTTTTTTGCTGATTCTTACCTTTTTTTTGAATTCATGGTCAAAGAATGATCTCTGCGGATGGACAGGTGCCATCGAGTGACTCAGTATCCTTTAAACTTTTAGAGTTTTTTTTTGTTGAAATACGAATAAATCGCCCTAAAGTTGTTGTGTAAGTTGAGGTAACTGCCAACATGACCAGAATGTGCTCGTTTACAGTCACTTAACTTATATATATATATATATATATATATATATATATATATATATATATATATATATATATATATATTTAAAATTCCGGGTTTCAATCCGTTCATCTAACAATGAATTTGCACGACGTTTCGCCAAAATCTCCTGGTCAGTTCTAAACTAAAGTTTTTAGAATAAGACCGTATTTCGTCCACGATTGCACAAGGCATCCACAGAGGAGCATACTCAAAGATCCCGAAGAGGTAGATATGATGTCTCATTGACCAAAGCCATAAGAGTTTCTGTTCTGTCCCTATATCTTGTAGTTTTAATAAAAAATTAATACAATTGACGTTCAGGGGTGGTCACAATAATTGTACAATTATTTCACAGTCTAAACACACGCTCAAAATGTGAACTACATGTACGATTACTTTGATCATCGCCGTAAATGCCCAAACTGACATAAAATATTGAAGTTTTAAATAATAATTGGAACAAAACAAGTGCGACACTTTTAATCAACTTCGTTCCTATTTCTAGCTCGATTACACCTTATGTGTAATCAATTCATTATTCACGGCTACTATCCACGGCATGGGTAATGAACATCATTAAAAATAGGTGTCAAAAGGCGGTAAACAATTGTTCCAGATACATCTAGACCAATTATGGTACGTTAACTCCCATTATCTCGACTTATTTCCCATTATCTAGGCTTATATCGTCTTATCCGTCACTATTTCGTCTTTACTCCAGTTATGGCACATTAACTCCCATTATCTTGACTTACTTCTCATTATTTAGGCTTATGTCGCCTTATCTATCATTATTTCGCTTTATCCCAAAGTATGGCATGTTAACTCCCATTATCTCGACTTATATCCCATTATTTAGGCTTATGTCTCTCCATTTATCATTATTTCGCCTTATCCCCAATTATAGCACGTTAATACCCATTATCTCGACTTATTTCCCATTATCTAGGCTTATATCGTCTTATCTGTCACTATTTCGCCTTTACTCCAATTATGGCACGTTAACTCCAATTATCTCGACTTACTTCCCATTATTTAGGCTTATGTCGCCTTATCTATCATTATTTCGCCTTATCCCCAATTATGGCACGTTAACTCCCATTATCTCGACTTATTTCCCATTATTTAGGCTTATATCGCCTTATCTATCATTATTTCGCCTTATCTCAAATTATGGCACGTTAATTCCCATTATCTCGACTTATTTCCCATTATTAAGGCTTATGTCGCCTTATATATCATTAATACATAATTTTAGAATCAGCAACTATTAAAATAATATAATTAACAGCTTACACGAAAAGTATTTGAAAAGAAAATATTTTACTTCCTATGTGTGTGAGTATTTTTGGCACTGGCTATCACCAACTGGCCAGCTTTTCTGTTTTTTTTTTTTATAAATAAAAAACAAAAACAAATTTGACTATTTCCTCACTGTATACAAATGTCTAATATATATAATATTTGTCTAATTTTTTTGTTTTTTTATTTTTTTTCCTTTTCACTATTTTTTTATTTTCCTTTTTTCCCCCCTGTTTTTATCTTGCTCCATATTATTCTTTTTTAAATTTAAAATCTAGATTTCACTAAGAAGAAATGTCTTGTTTTTTTTTAGCAACTGAATCAGAGGACTCAAAAAAGGAAAATCCTCAACCGACAGTTCAAATGACAAGTGAGACTACGCACAGACCTCAAAGACAATCTTTGATAGGTCTATTAACTGGAGAACTACATCATCAAAGAAGCTCTACACAAGAAGCTTTGCATTCTCAATTTAAAGGTATAATAATTGATAAATTCTTACTGCTTAAGCAATCAAACTGGAGCTTTACTGCCTAAGCAATAAAAGTACAATTTTAATGCCTATAAAAGGGCAGTAAAAAGGTACGCTTAGTGTTGACCGGAGAAACAAGTATTTTCTTACAATTTTTGAAGGATCTTCGACAAGTACTAGCCATGCTTCAACACCGGTACAAAAAACATCTGCACAATGCGACGAACAAAGTTCTGGTACCGGTGGTTCCACTCCTTGTAATGCTCAAGGTATTTTGGTGTTTAGATGTGCCTTTTTTGTGCTTTATATTCGGATTTTTTAGAGGCGTTTCTTCCTCTGTCATATTCATTTTGTACATAAGTTTTTCATTGTTGGTATTTTAATTTTCTGGGTTTAAAGCAATAATAACACAGCCCCACAAAAAAAAAAGTAGGGTATACTTTTGATGCGATATATCAGATCCGTAGTATTTTTGCCCGCTGATCACGAATCTGACGTCAGAATATCGCCATCACATCTCAATTTTTTTCTAACCTCAAAAAAAATAGGTAAAAATTAGTAAAAATTAAGAAAAATATACTCCTAAAAAATTGATTCAAGCTTTTTCATCAATCCAAAGATGTATTAATATGTATTCGGACACGCTAAGCTAATATTCATCGGTTGGATTAAGCCATACAATTCTGTTTTCTTTCTAACCTCAATAAATCAGACAGATATAGTGCTTCTCGAATGCAAAAACGAATTCAAATTAAAATTCAACCGATCCTTACCAAATTTGGTACACGGGGATTTTTTGGGTCGCTGATCACGAATCTTAGGTTGAATTTGCAAAATTCAAGATGGCAGATGTTTTCGCGCCATTTTGAACGCCGAGAAAATTCATCGGTCGATTTTTATTCTTCTACCTGCATCCAGGGCACCTCCACGTGGTGACGGTCGGCAACGGTGTTACTCCACTAGAGTCCCTGGATAACGGCTTAGATGCCGTCATGGCAGGTAGAAGAAAGAGAATTACGATGCAGGGACTCGGAAACCCAGTATCGGCGGTTGGTCAGGGTGGGAAAGCGGGCCCGCAGCCGTCGTCATCCAGCGACTGTAGCTCTTCATGTGTGGGTGACTTGGCTCATGTAGAGTATAATGCTACAAAAAAACGGTCTCACGGTACAAGGACTTTTCATAAGTGCGATAAAAACAGTGATTCATTTTGTTATATTTGCTGTCAACACATATTGAGTAAAATGGGGTCACCGATAACGGATAAGATTAAAACCTTATATAAGGATTGTTTTAACATTGAAATACAGCACCAGGATACAGATTGGGTTCCCCACATCATTTGCAGTTCTTGCAAAATAATGTTGTACATCAATAAGAAGGCGATTAAATATTCCAGATCAGCAATATGGAATAGACCATACAGTGAAAATGATTGCTACTTTTGTATGAATGTTGTATCTAAGCATAACCGAAAAAATAAAAGCACTATTACTTATAACGATGTTTCGACAGTAACAAGACCAACTAAACTAATTCCGCCTCCTGAACCACTTGATGCTGATGTTATGGAAACAAATGATTTCACCTTATCAGTTCATGCCGAAAACATTGAGACTGTCGAAAAAGATTCAAACACTGTTACTAATGAATGTTCTAGTGACAACCTATCATATACTAGTGACACAGATAAAGAATTTCTGCCATACAACCGTAAACCAGAACCAATACTCGTATCACAGTCAGAACTTAGTGATCTAGTCAGAGATTTAGGCTTATCCAAAGAGGGTTCAGAGCATCTTGCTTCCTTTTTAAAGAAAAGACATTTACTTAAGCCAGAAGCTACGATTTCTTATTATAGAAACAGAGATGAAGAATTTCGAAAATATTTCACAATGGACGAGGAATTGTCACTTTCATATTGTACCGATGTAAAAGGTCTAATGGATGAATTTTAAAATAATTCATACAATCCTGAAGAATGGAGACTGTTCATTGATTCTTCTAAACGGAGCATTAAGGCAGTTTTGCTGCATAATACCAACGTTTACGCTCCCATTCCGATTGCTCATTCCACAGTTATGGAAGAGCAATATGAAAAAATGAAGCAGCTTTTGATAAAAATAAAATATGCTGATTATAACTGGAAAATTTGTGGAGATCTGAAAATTGTAACAATATTGCTTGGCCAACAGTCAGGGTTTACACTTTATCCCTGTTATAAATGTCTGTGGAATAGCAGAGACAGGGAACGTCATTATAAGAAAAAAATTTGGCCAACAAGAGAATCGTTCACTCCTGGTGAAAATAATGTATTGTTTCCACCATTGGTAGATCCAGGAAAAGTTCTTATTCCCCCGCTTCACATTAAGCTTGAACTTATGAAGCAATTCACGAGAGCATTAGATACTACGGCCCATGTTTCAAATATTTGCATAAAAAATTTCCGAAATTTTCTAAAGCTAAAATTAAGGCAGGCGTATTTGACGGGCCACAAATAAGAAAATTGTTTCAAGATTCATTATTTGTTACTAAAATGAATAAAGTTGAAAAAGCTGCTTGGCTTAGTTTTAAAGAAGTCGCAACAAACTTTTTGGGAAATAATAAAAGTCCTAAGTACAAAGAAATAGTCGAGAAAATGGTAAAAAATTTTCAAACATTAGGTTGCTTAATGAATCTAAAATTACATTTCCTGGACTCTCACATCGATGATTTCCCAGATAATCTTGGTAACTACAGTGAGGAGCAAGGGGAACGTTTTCACCAAGATCTAAAAATCATAGAAAATCGGTATCAAGGACGATGGGATGACCATATGCTAGCGGACTATTGCTGGTCGCTAAAAAGAGAAACAAGTCCTCAAAAGCGTTTGGGCAGAAAGCCTTTGAATAGGTCATTCGCGGAAAAAAGAACAAGATACAGCCAAAAAAAGGAAAGTTAGGCGCGGGTCTGACCTTCGCAATTCTAGGGCTTAAGGGTCTACTATTTGAGAGTATATGGTTTAAAAGTCCTGATTTTGAGTTTATTGGGTCTCATTTTTAAAGTTATAGGGTTATTGAGGTCTATTTTTTGAGGTTACAGGGTGTGGGAGTCTAAGGTTTCAGGGTTTAGGGTTTAAGAGTATCAGGTTTGAGGATTCTCCAACTGTATACCAAATTTGGTAGGAATCGGTTGGTTTTCAAAAATTTTGTCCGCCATCTTGGATCCGCCATTTTGAATTTTGCAAATCCGACCTCAGATTCATGATCAGCAACCCAAAAAACCCACGTGTACCAAATTTGGTAAAAATCGGTTTTGAATTTTAATTTGAATTCGTTTTTGCATTCGAGAAGCACTATATCTGTCTAATTTATTGAGGTTAGAAAGAAAACAGAACTGTATGGCTTAATCCAACCGATGAATATTAGCTTAGCGTGTCCGAATACATATTAATACATCTTTGGATTCATGAAAAAGCTTGAATCAATTTTTTAGGAGTATATTTCTCTTAATTTTTACTAATTTTTACCTATTTTTGAGGTTAGAAAAAAATTGAGATGTGATGGCGATATTTCGACGTCAGATTCGTGATCAGCGGGCAAAAATACTACGGATCTGATATATCGCATCAAAAGTATACCCCACTTTTTTTTTGTGGGGCTGTGTAATATATGGAGCGTATAGACGTATTTTAGTAAATTTAGTCATTTTTAGTTCGCAACTGTAATTTTACAAATTAAAATAACGAAAAGAACATGCTCACGCGTGCTGCTGTGTTTTGCATTAAGTAATCAGGAATTTTTTGTATTAGATATACAAGTCAATTCGGCACCTTTATGTGTGGAAAAACTAATCCTAAAACTGCAACTAATCTTAAAATACCGTTTCAAAAACCATGTTGAAATCGTCTAAAGCTGAGCAAATGGTACAACTTTTGGAATAGGTGCAGGAATGCACCAAATGCGTAAAATATGAATGCAGCGATTTCGAATCGGTGGACTTTGATCTTTTGGATCGTGACGTTTTTGATAACGCCACATACGGCAAAAACGACGCGCGATTTTATCTTTTTTACAGTGGGAAGTTCTTCCTCATGTAGCGTATTCTTCAGACATGGTCTCGTCTCTGA
Source organism: Pachyrhynchus sulphureomaculatus (assembly GCA_019049505.1). NCBI lineage: Eukaryota > Metazoa > Arthropoda > Insecta > Coleoptera > Curculionidae > Pachyrhynchus > Pachyrhynchus sulphureomaculatus. Next base: position 177,807,260 of record CM032455.1, on the reverse strand, counting down.
CTATTATACATTACGATCGGCGCGACATCACACATTGGGAAAAATAAGGCATTTTTTGGACAAAAATCGAGACGTGGCTTAGGTTTTGACCAATTTGAATATATATATATTTTTACTGTTCTTGAATTCTAGTTTACTTTCCAACTGCGGAATTTTAAGTAAATTGACTCATGATTATTTCTGATCATATATGTTGTATGAAAAATGCATATTTACCCCATATTAGGAATAGTACAAAATTCGACTAAATTTGGTATTTTAACGTAAATGAATTAACCTTCTCAATTCGAATTCGACGATAATTTTAAAAAAAATGTGATACTCTAACCTCAAAAAATAGGTTCCACTTGCAAACATTCTTAATCGTAGGAATGGAACAGTTCTTTACTGTACAAATCTATCTGAATTTGATAACTTTGTGCATTTTGATCCAGTTGACAAAGGACTGACATCAAAATTGTCCCTGTATAGCTTGTGGTATATACCTTTCTGCCCTCTTATATCTCTAATCATTAAGTTATGTTAGGTTTAAAGCTTGTGATGTATACCTTTCTGCTCTCTTATGTCTCTAACCATTAGGTTATGTTAGGTTTAAATCTTATTGTATATGCCTATCTGCTCGCCTGTAACGTGATGCATTAGGTTATGTTAGGTTCAAGGCTTGTAGTCTATGCCTCTCTGCTCACTTATGACTTGATGCGTAAGGTTATGTTAGGTTTAAAGCTTGTAGTATATGCCTTTCTGCTTGTTCATGACTCGATCTATTAGGTTATGTTAGGTTTAAACTTATCATACGTAGCTTTTTGTTCGCCTATCAGTCAATCTACATATAAAAAGCTTTAGATACTTTTATAAACTATATGAAAGAAAGGTCCTACGTATAACAAAGAATATTGATGTTTTTAAGCTTTTTTGAGGTTAGAAAGTTATTTAGAGGGACAATTTCGATGTCAGTCCTTTATCAGCTGGATCAAAATATACAAAATTATCAAATTTAGATAGATTTGTGCAGTAAAGAACTGTTCCATTCTTACGATTAAGAATATTTGCACCTAGAAGCTATTTTTTGAGGTTAGATTATCATTTTTTTTAAAAAAATCTTCGAATTCGAATTGAGAAGGTTAATATACCTATACAGCGATTCAAAAACAACGTGAATCGCTTTTTCCGCACACATGCGCTCCTGGAGCGCTTTAGGGACTTCCCTGCAGCACGTGTGCTAGACCATAAAAAAAAAATCTAATTGTATACCAAATTTAGTTGAATTTTGTACCATTTCTAATGCGTTAATATGTATTTTTTATGTAACTGATATATGATCAGATACAATCATAATAAGTCAATTTATTTAAAATTCTGCAGTGGGAGAGTAAACTACCAGTGTTCACGAGTATTTTTTTTTAAATATTCAATTGGTCAAAATGTAAGCCACGTCTTGTTTTTTGTCCAAAAAATACCTTATTTTTCCCAATATGCATCATCTCCCTATTGCCACTCCACTTCACTGAACAACGTAAAAAAATTAATCGACCCGAAACTACCATCTTTTTTTCAGAGAGCGAAGCTGCCAGCTGCCTGAAAGGTGGACAAATTAATGCAAAAAAGATGCTGAATTAATTTCTACAACTAATATTTTTTTGAATTGAACTTGTAGCTCTATTATACAACCTGTCTCTACAAAATACTTGGCAATATTTAGGACCATAAAAATTCGCGCAGAACACAGTTTTTAGCGTTGTGTATTTTATCTTTATTAACTTTTTAAAAGGAAAATTACGATGGTATTAGTTTTATCGCTGCACATTTTGCATACAAAATTGTCTTTTGTTCTTTAAAATACGTCTACATGAGGCATTGGGCACACTAGGCGCATCTCAGACGCAGCAAAGAAAAATTGAATGATTTATGCTGCTCGCTAGCTAATCAACCGTAACTCTAGTTTTCTGTGCAGTATGCGTCTCATACGCGTAGAGGATGTGTCCATAATGCCTTAATCAATAAGTTCTTAACTCTGCTTTATACATTTTATTAGTAATCTTTAAACAACATTGTGATTTGTTAATTTTAGAAATATATGTATAATCATATAGACTATTTAAAATAAGTTGTTTTAAATAGGCTATATGCTTTTTAGTTCATGATATTTCTGCACGCTTTGTATAAAGTTTTCGCATTTTTAAGCATTTAAAAATTTCATAATTACTTAATGTTGATTAAACCTATTTTAACTAGGGAGCTCCTAGGTGTTGCAATGTTAATAATTTATTTTTTTAGTATCAAATTAGGCTAATAATCTAATATGGACGAGAAAATTGTCTTATAATTTATTTATCTGCTAATAATTGACAGGATGACGTTGATAAATTGTCAAGTTTTGCCTAATTTGACATAAAAAATACTCAATGTTTAGCTGTGGCATCGGCCTGCATGTAGCTGTTTCAGATCGCTCCATATCGCAACGGTCGTCGGGCAGCGACGAGCACCACCCAACCAACCACCACCCAACTACTACCCAACTACCTAATCATCACCCACCCTCTTCTTCTTCTCATAAGACTGCTCACAAACTACGCTTTGTTTCTTCTGTAGAGTTTAGAGATATGTCAGGTAATCCTTTGTTCTTCAGGCTATAATCATGTGTATAGATAAAATACGGAGTATATATACAGGGTGTTATGAAAATCACTTAATATATTGAAACTGGTATATCTTCGAAGCAAAAGCAATTGTCGAAAAATACTAGCCAATAAATAGTGCTCCTACATAACAACACATAAAACTAACTCAAAAGAGTATCGGAACTCTGATTCAAAAATTAACGCCCCTATTGCCTTGAGAAATATATATAGGAATAATATATTAATTACGTGCCCATATCGATTTTACCAGTGTAATTAATTGACTGTCGTTATCGTATAGTTCAAAATAAGTAAAACAAGGTATTTTCCGTCAGCCATAACAAATGGCGTAAGAAATCCATTAAACGCATCAAATATAGGTTATGAACACACAACAATAATTCTGTTTAATGAAGCAAGTTATCGTAAAAACCAATTGTCACATCAATAAAATATATAAAACACTTTTTGTATTACCAGTTGCAATATTTCCCAAAAAATATATTTTTTTTAATACTTATACACACACTGTATGGTCACCAAAGAGGTTTGATGGTTAGATTGTTGCTGACAGCGTTGTGCGATTTCCCTTTAACCTGCATTCTCTCTCTTTATGATGAATTTAGCTGTGACAAAGGGATAATAGTTTAATTTGTTTAGTCCAGCCATTTTGAAAATTTTCAACTATATTTAAATTTATTAAAAATAAGGATTGGGTGTGTCTTCAATTGATTCCAGGAATCACCTATTTCAATATAGTAAACTATTTTTGTAACACCATGTATATATTTTACTGATGCATTAAAGACTGTCATATGAAATAATCACACACATAAATAGATATCAAATCAATCGTACTGAAAAAAACTACTGAAATAAATGTATTCAAAATATTTATTCTCATTTTGTATATTAGTTAAAAATTGATATTTAACTTTCATCACTTACACCTATTTTGGATTGATTATTATAAATAATTTTTTTTAGTTATTACATTAGAAAGATTTAAAAATTCGTAACCTAGATCTGACTGATACTGGTTATAAGCTAAAACGTATTAATTGTTTTTAAGCTTTATAAAAATCATCATACGCTTATAGAAACATTAATTTTTTTAAAGGTTTAATTTATATCTATCCAGGGTTAATTCTATTAATAAAAATATGTTTATGTAGTTTTATTACTTTATCGTTGTCACTGTTATTAGCTTTCCAAATGGCCATCGATACAACTCTACTTGATCGAAAAAGTAATAATCATAATGATTTTATTAACTTTAATAAACTAAACAGAAAGTATATGTTTCATGTATTATACGTATTTTCATTTAATAAGCCATTTTTATTTATTTTTTAGCTTCTTACCATAGTTATATGTAAATCATATGTTTATCTCTAACTATAGTTCACAAGTTTCTACTTTCTAACTTACGCCCAAAAAACGCATTAAAAATATAATAATAAATATTTTAAAAAAGATAGAAATTCCGTTTAAAGACAGTTTTAGGTCCTAAGTTAGATAAAGTAAACACGGTGTGCTATTTTCTAGTAAAATCAAAAACTCGAATGAACTTAAAAAAGTTATTTTTATTTTAGGGGAAACTTCTACAACTCCTTTGAGTCCAACGAGTCCTACAGATGAAGAAGATTGTCACCAGAAATCACGCTTACAACGAATTATGCCTCAAAGTAGAAAGACTTTTAGGTTAAGAAGTAAAAGTCGAAATAAAAAGTCGCAAGAGGTAATAGGAATATTTTCTTAGAGTTTTCCAACTTTAGAATTAGTTGTATAATCAATGCCGTTTACTATCTAATGATTTAAATAAATCAAGTCCAGTTAGTTTAGCTTACGTACCTATTACCATTTATAATGAGCGGTATTAGACCTCCATGTCTCAGCATGTATTCAATTTTTAATTATTGTTTTTTTATTGCTTTCTTCAGATGAACCTACATGCTGATACAGGATTCACTATAAATGCATATTAATGGTTTTTTTTTTATAGCTGGCCCATCTTAAACTGGAATCCGACCAATCTTTTCCTCCGAGCTCGACAATGTTATCCCCTCCTTGCCAACAAACCCCTACTCAAGGATTTTCCAGCCTCCAATTCGAATCAAACACTCCTTATTCTCCACTTCCCAATGAGTCACCTAAGTCTCCTACCGTTCCTCTTTCCCCTCAAGTACCCTCCTCCCAACAAGGATTCTTGACTCATAGTGGAAATCATGCTTACGTATATCCTCAGTTCAGTAATCAGTCTACAACTTCACATGACAGTCAAAAGGTAAATTAAATCATTTTGAATATATATATATATATATATATATATATATAAATATATATATATATATATATATATATATATATATATATATCTGTATCTCAACAAATTTCGGCATGTACAATACAATTGATTCGGATTGACCCGGAGTGAGGCAATGCTGCTTAAAATTAAAAATTTCTTATTTTACATTATAACAAATTAAAAGAATTTTACCTTTTTTAGTTTAAAAAACATTTGAAACTACAGAATTAAGCCATATTTAGAGTAGAGTATTTTAAAAATGATTATTTACTGAAAAATTAACATACGTCAACCCTACAAAGCTGAAATTTTTCATCGACACCAATAATAATTGTATTTCTAAATATTTCATAATTAACTGCGATAAAAAATGGACGTTTCAATGAATAAAATATTCTCGTGTTGCTTGTAAATGTTTCCCTTACAATTGGCCAGCGAGTGATGTTGTGCCCTAGTGTCCCGCACGTATATTGGAAAAAATTATGAATATTTGGCAACATTGTGGGAACAGTTGTAACAAAAATGTCGATCAGTGGGAATTTTACAAAATTCTGTATATATATATATTCATATTTTTAGATGGGTCTTTCAGCAATGGATTCTCACAGGTTAAGAATAGCTACCAGAGGAAAGAGTGCTGAGGGATCTTGGGATGAAGATTCAGCTATTTCTCAAACTTCGAGTACTTCTGGATACAGGTAAAAAAATCTACGTGAAGGGAGTTGAACTACATTTTAATTTTTCGAGATTACAAACTAGATATTTGAAGTATTACGTACAGCCTTGGGAGATAATCGTAACCAGCTAAATGTGTAACTAGTTGTAATACAATGTAACAATTACGTTCCTAAAATTTTCAGGGAATCTTATCCAGTGATGCATTTAATAGAACCTCTGGAAACCAGTCCTAAAACATTTCCACCATTGGCATCCCCAGATCTTCACTCGCTACCTTCAACCAGTAGCGCGGCAACAAATAACTTTTTACATCTTGATAACAGGTATAAATTTGAATAATGACATATAAAAAGCATGATTTTGCACCAAGAATCACACAATTAAAATACATTATTCTTCGGCCTATTTTATGCCAGAAAAATGGTTCTTTATCTAAGAAAACGTTCTTGTGATAATCAGTGTAATATGTTAGCAGAATATTACCTTTGTTGTACTTAGAGGAAAATGTTCTTTTGAACCTAAGGAGATCCTAAGAAGAATTGTATTTTTTGTGTTTGACAAGGATGAAAGAAAATTAAGAAGACAATATTGTCATAACAATATTTATAAATTGTTTTTGTTAATGTAGTTCCCCCGACTGTTCGTTAAATGATAACGGTGAAAAAACAGCCCTTTTGGAGAAAGAAGATCAATCTTCATCGAAAGATTCCCTCCTGATGGTCTTCGACCACGATGCTCAAGATGAAACTACACTTATATAGCAAGAGAAGTAATCTAGCAACGGATGCTAGTTGTCTAGCAACTATTGCTAGTTAATTTTTAAAAATGGTACAACTTGAAACAAAATTAAATTTCGATATATATATATATATATATATATATATATATATATATATATATATATATATATATATATATACATACATACATACATATATAATTTGGTAATCTATTATCGACCGTACGTGTTCGATTATCGCAAATCGGTTTGGACTGTAAATAAAACTCTTTTCGTCTTTAATACTCAGTATTTCGTTATCGTTTGGTAACTTCTTCAGGAGTAACTACAATAGTAATACACGGATTAGATATATTAAAAATAATGTTATTTTCGTCTAGGTGTTAAAATGATGAAAATATAAAACAAGTAAATATGAACAAATGAAGAATTAAATAAAACAATGTACGAAAATGCGGGTTAGTCCTCGAAATCAAAACTCAATCTCGTTTTTTCTACACAAATAAAGAGTAAACAGCCCCGGTGCTTATGTATTGACGTGAATTCCAAATGAACCGAAAAAATAGTAAAAGAAAAAGACTTTATTTACATATTTTGATTATGTTGCTGTAGATATTACTAAGTTGATTAGTGTCTGATTTATAATTGATTGAGTTGGGGTCCCTGTTTATGAAGTAGATTTCTTTAAAAAGTCTCCATTTATTTGTTGGTTGCCGTGAGCTAAAATTTTAAGTTAAAGTTAAAATTATAACCTGTTTTCAAATGATGTTACACTACGGCACATGAATTCGTTCCCAATCGGGAGTGATTGCCGACCACATAAACAGGGACCCCAACTCAATCACCTATAAATCAGACACTAATCAACTTAGTAATATCTACAGCAACATTATCAATGCTTATTAACCATTTACAATTACAACATTAATAATTAAAAATTTGCCACCATTTTTTACATATTTTGTATAAAAATGTGTAAATAAAGTCTCTTTCTTTTTCTATTTTTTCCGTTCATTTGGAATTCACGTCGGTACATATGCACCGAGCCTGTTTACTCCCAGTTTGTGTAGAAAAATCGAGATATTGAGTTCTGATTTCGACGACTAACTCACATATTGGTACGATGTTTTATTTATTCATTCGTTTGTTTATATTTATTACAATATATAATAGAGTTTTATTTACAGTCTAGAGCGATTCCCGATCATCAAATACATTTATATATATATTTATATATATATATATATATATATATATATATATATATATATATATATATATATATGTATATATATATGTATATATATATATATATATATATATATATATATATATATATATATATATATATATATATATATATATATACAATCCCTGGCCAAATTATTAGACGCACTGCAAGATTTCATGTAAAATATTAATTACCGAGTGATATTGTACCGTTTTATTATTTTAAATTGATTTGTTTTTTATTTTTATATTATCCAATCTATTACCTATTTATTTGACATAAATAAAACAGCATTAATTTAGAAAAGCATAAGTTTATTAAGTCTTAAAGAAAAGTGAAATTAATGTTAGTAAAAGTCAATATTTAGTTGAGCCACCTTTAGCCGCTATCAGAGCTTTAATTCTGCGCGGCATGCTATCAATGCAAGATTGTACTGTCTCCTGCATTTGAGGATGATGATTCCACACATGAATAATCTTTTCTAGGAGCTGGGTTTTGTTGGTAATCACATCTTTAGCCACTTCTCTTTTCATCAGCACCCACACATTTTCAATGGGGTTCATATCAGGGCCAATCCAACAGAGGGATATATTTTTCTGCCAAAAAAGCTTTAACTGACCGAGCAGTGTGGCAGGGAGCTCCATCTTGCATGAAAGTGAATGGTTCCCCATTTGGAAACCATTCTCTGAGCTGCGGAATCAACCGATTTTGTAATACTTCTTTGTACTGATCTTGCCTCATTATTCCTTTGACGATGTACAGACGTCCAGTGCCCTTGCCGCTGATGACTGACCAAATCATCACTTTGGTGGGATGTTTAAAAAGCCGTCGGGACGACACAATCAGGATGAAACTTTTCTCCATGACGACGACGCACATACTGAGCTTTATTCTGCAAAATTTCGAATGTGCTTTCGTCACTGAAGCAGACCTGTCAAAAATAGGAAAAATATATAAACTTCCATGTTTATTTGCTTTATTTAACTGAAAATGATAATAATGTATCAATTATTGAATAAATTGCTGTATCTTACCGATCTCCAGAAGTCCACATCTTTGTCTTGCCATTGTTTGGCCCACTTCAGGCGCTTTGCTTTCATTGCAGCTGTTAACTTGGGCTTCCTGGCGGGGCGACAGGCCTTAAAATCTAATTCTTTCAATTTTCTTCGAACAGTGCGCTCAGAAGCATTTACGCTAGCATCCTGGAGTTGTGATTTTATTACCTTTGTGGTAGCAAATCTGTTTTCTACACAAATTTTCTTCAAACATCTCTCTGACCGTGGAGTGAAAATTGGTTTTCTACCGCATCTTTTCTTTCTTTTCGGGCTTAATTCTTTTCCTGATTCAATTTTCTTTTTTTATGCGTCGTACACTAGCTTCAGAAACCTCCAATCTTCGTGATATTTCTCGATTTGTAAATGTTTTCGCAATCACAAGGGCCTTCACTTCAGCTTTTTTACGTGGTGAAAGATCGCCTTTTCTACCCATAATGAAAATAGTCCAATTACTTTTTTAAAACACTGCATACAAAATAAACTAATAACTGAGTAGTATAAAACTGTTAAATAAACAATCACAGTCCATAAAGCCACAGAAACACGTCCGTACCTCACTCGATTCCGATCGCGACTGATACAGGTTTGTACTTATTTACGTTCATGTATCACTTTGTCAACATAGTGTTGCCATATGTTAAAAATAAATACAAATATGTAGTCTACAACAATTCTTTTAAATAAAAATCAATAATATTGTAGTTTAAATATTCCATTATTGCATAAAAACTCTTAAGAAACATAAAATTACTAAAAAAAATACAGTGCGTCTAATAATTTGGCCAGGGACTGTATATATATAAAGGTTTATAGCATTGTAGTAGAGCTAAAATTGCTCTCTCTCTCTCATTCTTTTGTTTGAGGCTGTGCTGTATTACATACTTTTTAAATTAACAAATATATGTCAAACATCTTTTTACTATGTACGTGTGTATCCTATGTGAGTGGCACAATAAACTATGTTATTTTGATTTTGTCACTCTAGTCGTGTAGCTCACGTCACTTGCGATTGTCACCCATTTATTACACCATCTGAGACCTACGCCCAATTGTGATTAACTTGAAATCAACCTATGAACTAACCTAACTAATTGTAAGTATGAATCTGGAAGGATAGATACGACTGACGCACCTGTAAATTTTACAAAAGAAAGTCAAAGCGTTATTGGTGAGTAAATATTCAGAAAAACTTAAATGTTCAAAATATGGAATAGAATAATAGGTACACAGATAAAAATTTGTTTTGATATTTCCGTATGGTAACATATCAATAACGTTCAAAAATGGCAAAGGAGATGAAAATTTTACGTATATATTAGAAATTCTAGATGAATTGAGCCAGGTTAGTTCAGCTTAGATTAGCTCAAAACAGACGGATGGCAAAAATAGCTTTTAGCTATATATCTACTTTATCGAAACCTTCACAGATTGCCCGTAATACTAACAGGTCAGAAATTATAGGTTAACAGACTTTCTCGGCCTGTCCTTGCATTCTTTGATCACCAGGATTCGAGGCAACAAAATCACAAACAAAATTTTAGTAAATTTATATAATTTATATAAATTTACCAAAACAATTAACCAGAATAGGCGATAACAATAACTAAACAAAGAGAAAAGTAGATGCCCTAAATCGCATTTTAATGACTTCTTAAATACAACTTTATTTGAAAAGAAGTGAAGTTCAGGGTATGCAGCAAGCCGACATGACTTTGTTCGGAAAATATTACGCCCACAGTTGGTTAGTACATAAAGTGACAATTATATTCATCATGTAGAATGTTATACACTAAAATCTATTAAATTTTGTAGTCTTTAAGAGATTTGATATGGAGGCCAGCGCTTGATCTGTTGGGTTTAAAGGCAAAATACTTTTTATTGAACTTTTTCAGTGTTTTGGATATGTATATTGTAGCACGGGTTCCAACTAAGGCTACGCATGTTTACATCTAAATGCGATCCAACATTAATACTGGACTCAGGGAACGATGAGTTACGATTTGGTCGAATGTAAGTGTCGTCAGATTTCTAAAATTTAAGATATTCGATGACTCACCGGCTACCGAACATGAGGACTGAAAATATCTCCATTAATTCTTCTTCCGACTTATACTACTACTACACTAATAAAGTAAAATTATTGTGCATAGTTTAAGCTTTAGAGAAGAAAGTAAATAATATTATATTTATGAGAAACAGTTGAAAATTTTCTAAATATGTACTTTATTAAGTTATGTAGAACCACATATAACCTGCTATTAAAATTAACAAATTTAGGTGGAAACAATAGTACACATTTCCAACGGGTTTTACTACCAGATCACATGCGATTATTCCGGTTTTTAGCGACGTTGCACGTCGCGGGATATGGTCCATACGAGAGCGTGGAAATTCTGTCTAGTGCTTTCCACTTATCCTTACCGCAATCATTGAGCTTTCTAATTGATCACTGATTTGGCGGAAAACGATGTTATGAATGTTACTCTGCCTAATCTTTTGTCTGTCTGCGGTTGCAGCACAAGGAAACAGTGAGACTGTTAAAATCGTGGCTAATATATAAAAGTTAAATTATAAGTTAAAAAAAAAAATAATATAACAAAACAGTATTATTATAGCAGTATTCAAATTTATAGAAGGTAGAAAAGTAAGACTGAATGATATTAGACATGAAATTATGTGATGGAAATTAAAAAAGAAAAGTATTAAGAAAAATAATTCATATTTTTGTAGGTTTGTTATCGCTTGGAACTAAAAATATAGGATGCTCCTAACATTAATGTTTTTTTAAAGATAATATAGAGATTTTGCAATGCTTATTTTTGCACGATTTTATCGTTATCTGTATTTTAAGCATGCACAAAATTAAAGGAAAGAAATGAAATGTAAAAACTATGTCGTTATCGTTATTTGAAGCATCCGCAGTCGTAAAATGGTAGAATACTTCCTCTATTTACTACAATAAATTCTGTAATTAATTTTTTTTTAAAAAAAAAAAAAAACAGCCACACAGAACAAAATAAAATACCTTTATTAAGGATAACAATCCGCCTTATTAAGGAAGTTATAAGAAAGCTCATTTGAGAGGTTCGTTAATCTTATCATTATTATGGTAAAACCTGTTTTTTCCCTACTTATGTATACAAGGAACTAACAAAATATACTAAAATTGAAAGTATAATCTTTTATTGTTGTGAGAGAAAACTTTTTGTGTTGAGCTGTCAAATAGTAATAACCGAGTAATATTTTGCATATTTTTGATGATAACTATAAGTAAATTTTTTAATTATATCAATGAATAATTTTTGTCATTCTAAATGGCAGATGTTTTTTTCTTAAAAGTTTTTAAGGAGTAAGGCTACTCAAGGTCCCAGGAAAAAAATGCTAATCTCGGGATTTTTTTCAAGAGTATAATAAAAGCAGTCGACAATTTATTTGAAGTACTTTATTAAACAAATATTTAAGTGTACAAAAATAATTTTCTTTAACTCGTTAATTCAAAATGGTCGCTTTAGAATCCAAGATGATAAGGCACCTTTTATGCGAGGGCTGAAACGGGCGAAATGATTTCAACCTAGAATAAAAAAAAATCAAAAAATTTTCATTAATGTATGTTAAAAACTAGTAGATAACGTACGGAAATTTGAAAATATCGTTTTTTCGAAAAATGGTGTACATTTAAAAAAAAATGTTCATTTTTTCCCCCAAAAATACATGATAATTTTTTTTTTATATTAGATTATTAGATAGATTTTATGGCGTAATAGTCCAACTCAGTTGGGTCTTCTTACTGTATTTTCAATTTGTCGATTTATTCTTAAAACCATAACAATAAAGACATGCTAAAAATAAGCGTTGCAAGATCTCTCTAATATGTAGTCATTTCTTTAAAGGGTTACATACACCTGGGCGCTACAAAACGTTTGTACATTAAAAAAAATATTTTAAAGGTTATTAAGTGAATAATACAAAAGAAAGGCGATTATATATTTTTATTGTATTTTAAATTATAAGAAAAGAAAAAATTTAAATATTTTTTAAATTTTTATTGGGTTAAATGGACCACTGATGAAAACTGTGACTCCTCCTTGCTTGCAGGATAACTTCACAAGAAATAATCTAATCTACAAAAATAAAAAAATAATTTTGTATAAAACAGTAGTTAAAAATTGTCGAAGGAGTTTTTTTCAAAAGTAAAAAATTTACGGTGTTTCAAACTTTAGTATCCAATTTTCGACCAAAATATTTATGTTTAATTATTTATAAAAAAATTGTCTATTAGAAAAACAAAAAAAAAAAAACCTCTCGACATTTTGTAAAAAAGATAATTATTTAGATTTAAAAAAAAAGTTAAAAAATATGACTAAAAACTGAGCAATATTACAAAACTGAAAACTGGTAGCGGTCCCAATCCGACGCCAGGTCACTTTTAATGCTATAACTTTATAATGGAATGAAATTTTCTTAGATTTTTTTTTGAATAATTCCTAGAAGTATAGAGAATAAAAATCAGAAAACAAAATCGAATTTTTGAAAATTCTAGTTTATGGAACCACTTTAATGAAAACCCTTGAATACCTTGTACTTTTATGTTTATTAGTGTTCTGTACCAAAATCGGAAAACGGAACACTTATGGAATCACTTCGGTGTCTGTCTGTCACAACCGATTTTCTCAGAAACTGCCTGAGATAGGAAGTTGAAATTTGTTACAAATATAGCAATTGATGGCTTAATCAGAACCGTGTAGTTTTGAAAGATAAATTTTGGTTTAAGGGGTTAGTTTTGGAGGTTGAAATTGGAAAATAAAAAAAACTTTTTTTTTAGTGTCAACGAGTGGAGTATCAAATGAAAGCTTGTGAAAACACGAGTTTTAAAATATATATGATGTAATACTCGCGTAAATTTTTCCTTATATTATTATAAAAAAAGTTGCCAAAAACACCCCCCACCCTCTAAGAGAACTAACCAAAAAATTTTGAAAAAATTTTGGAATATTCTCTATACGATGTAGATTGAATAAAAATTATCACGAGTGCATTATCTTTGATAATTTGTCTGATATATAAAAACAAATATAGGAAAAAAAAATATAAACAATCACGGTACGGAACACTAAGTCCGACTTGCACTTGGTCGATTATTTTTTATTAATTATAATTATTATTGATAAGCAAGAATGTTACAGGGAACTATCTTAATTAGTTTTTTAAGTATACTTATTAGTACTTTGTTGGTCCAGTATTCAGATAAAACCATATTTTTTGTTTTAAGAATGTCTTTATATATAGCGCTATCAAGAATTAAAATGTACTTATCTAGTTATAAATCTATCTAGCAATTATAGTACCTAATTACTCTGGTCAACGCTGTTTTTGTAACACGCAATTGACATTGATTTGAAACCATATTTGGGCATCCTCTTTACAAAACTAAAATAATTTTTATTTGGTCACTTATTCAGCTCTTAGCCACCTGCCATCCTTAGTCCTAGTACCCCCGTCAGCTATACTACTGATAACATCCAATTGTTTATTTATACTATTTTTGTAATTCCCTTTACCTTTTTAAGTAAATTATTTTTCGTTTTCACACAATATGCTTTGGATGCAGTTTCATAGAAACATTCTATAGGTTCACCAGCAAATTCATCTTTAAATTACTACAGACTTAGTTATTGGCATATTGTGAACAATATTCATTTTATAAAGAGAGTTGTCAAAATAATCAATATAATTTTTCTTATCTTCACAAACATTATCTGTTTCTATTTTCAAAATCAGTCAGTATCTGTGTATAATAATTTTATGTTATCTTTTTGACTGTTGCTATTCGGTTTGCCAAAAAACAGTGTGCTGGCGTATAAGATTTTTGACGAGTATCGACCTGAAAAATTATAGTTTAATTTCATCCTATATCTGTATAATTAGGTCAAGCAAGTGTTCGAATTATCTGGAGAGTTCTTGTTATATATATGAAGAACTAACTTTTCAAAATTTAGGGCTTTTTTTCAAAACTTTTAATAAACAAGTGCTATTTTGGTTATTTCAGCTCTTCTGTTCAGCATCAGGAGAATCTTGGGTCCAACATATCTACTGTATAAAGTGTGTTACATCTCGAAATATATCCGTTGGTGCGCAAAGGACATATAATTCATTGTTACTTTTGCTCAGTTAACATAAGGGGATAATTACTAAGTTGAACACACCATTAAATATCCAGAGCTACTGTCTGCAAAAAGACCAGTCCCGCAGAAAGCTGAATTAGCTGTACCATCTGAACCAATGTCTTCGAAATATATAGAAACTAAATAATTGCTTGTCATCCCTAGACAAGATGGTGACACAAAGTGAGATTCAATTTATGAACATGTTTTTAAATACGGGAATTTTTGAAGGAGGAGCAAAATCTAAATTTTTTGCTGCCCAGAACGGTTCGGGAAATAACTCTAAAATCTTTTTGGGTTACCAGAAGGCAGACAACTATAAAAATTTAATTAATGAATTTTTAACATCTTATAAAACTTTGAGATGATACATGTCGTTAAAAATACACTTCTTGGATTAGCACCTGGAATTGTTTCCTGAAAATCTAGGTGATGTTACCGACGAACACAGTGAAAGAACTTACTGAGATATTTCCTGCATGAAGAAGCGATACTAAGGGAAATGGAGCCCGATATTGTTAGCGGACTATCGTTGGACGCTTAAAACATATCTATCTGCAGCTGAGTCCTCACGAAACCATAAAATATTAACTAGTTGTTATTTTGTACCCTAATTACTCAGATGAAATTTAATTTTTTATGTTCTTGCGGCTTATAATTATTTGAAGTTATTCTACTGTTAAGAACTACTGGTACTATCAAAATATGTCATAAATTTGCGTGTTACAAAAAAAAGTTTAGATCTTGTAGACCAGTCTTATTATATTGGTTAAAAATCTATTAATGTTGAATATTCAAGTATTATAAACATGATATACTCATTCTTATTATAAGCATTAAATGTGTGCCAACATTAGAAAAATTAATAAAATGTTCTGTGGAATATATATAATTGTTTTTGGATTCCCAGACTTCAAAAACCCAGAAAGCACTATATATAGGTAATCCCCTCTAATCTTCTTCCTCGCCTCCCTTCGCCACTTTACTTCAAACATTTATCTATAAAATCTGTTTATTAGTCAACAAAAAAACCAGGAAAAACTTTCCATATTGCTATTAAAACCTTTTAAAATTTAACGACCCTCACTCCTTGCGTGCGTGTACGTAAGCAAGTATCAGTCTGTCCAGCCCAGTCCTGGAAAATCCCGGAGGAAAGCAGGCGGGGCCCACGTGCCAATATTTGGAGGTGAAGATTCTTTTTTATTGCCAAATATTTTTTTTACCCGAATATCGGCACGTGGGCCTCGCCTGCTTTCCCCCGGAATTTTTCCGGGTTTTCTAGGAAAATTGCACAATTTTCTTAACTAAAATGGTACCAACAATTGTTTAGTGATTTTAAGTAATGCTTTCAAGTAAATATTTTTAATTGTCCTGTGTTTTGGCTTGTATTGAAAGACTGATATACATGTTTCTTCCAATAATCAGTCTTATTAGTTTATGTCTTGCTAAAGAGACGAAAAGCTTAACAAATTAACTTTTAATTGACCACTCACGACTGCATCCCCAGCAATCTCCTCTCCTCCCCTAGCTCCTCCTATATTTATGTATATTTATGTAATTGAAATAGTTAAAAAATTTAAAAATAAAATTGGCAGTAAGAATATTTTATCTGAAGGTGTAATTAAACATTCTATAACGTTCACGGCTTTTTTTTACGCCAATATCATCAATAATAGCATGCTGCAAGGAAAAGGGCCTAAAGAATGGAAAATTTCCAAAATTGTGCCAATTGAAAAAATCAAAAATATACTATAAAACCTGAAGAGATTCGGCCAATAAATACGCTTCCAAGTGACGAAAAAATCCTTGAAACAGTGATAAAAAAACAGTTACTGCAATAATTGAATGATAACAATATTATTATTCCAGAGCAATCGGGTTTTAGAAGCAAACACTCATGTGAAACTGCAATTAATTATGTTATAAGTGAATGGCGTGAAGATTTGACGAATAAAAAATACATTGTATCAACTTTCATGGATTTAAAAAGAGTATTTGAAACTATAGACAGAAAATTATTGCTTATGAAACTACACAAAATTGGAGTGCGCGATATAGAATTAAAATGGTTTGAAGATAATCTATCGAATAGAAAGCAACAAACAAAAATTGGAAACACGACATCATCAGCGATACCAGTGAATATTGGTCAACCGCAAGGCTCTGTCCTTGCGCCGGTACTGTTTCTCATATACATAAATGACATTAAAGACGGTTTAAAGTACGGGGATGTTAGACTATTTGCAGACGATTGCAATTAGTGATGTTAGTTTGGATGTGGCTATTAATAAAATGCAGTCTGATATGAATATTCTTTACAAGTGGATGTGTATAAATATGTTAAAACTAAATACAGATAAAACTAAATATATGATAATATCACACAATAATTCTAATAATAATCATAAATTATACATAAATAATGGTGAAATAGAAAAAGTAAATGAAATTAAATACTTGGGTATAATGATAGATTGTAAACTTAAATTTGATGAACACTTTCAATATTTAGTGAATAAAATAAACCAAAAACTTTATCTCATGTATAGAACTTGCCACATCATAAGTGAATACCATAAAATATTAATATATAGAAGCATAATTGAGCCACATTTTATTTATTGTCCTTCGGTATTATCTCTTGCTAAAGATACACAAATAGAACTACTGCAAAAACTTCAAAACAAGGCAATGAGATTTATATTGCGGAAGCCTAGAGATACGCACATGAAAGATATTTTAGATCGATTAAATTGGCTGAGTGTAAAGCAGAGCTTATTGTATTACGCAATGAAGTTCATCTATAATATAAAGATAGAAAATTGTCCCACATATTTGACCGAGAAAATTAGATACGTCAATCAGATACACAACTATAACACCAGAGGACGAAATGACTTCCGAATAGTGGGAATTACAAATGAAGCTGATTGAGCAAATCTTTATTATAAAGGACTTAAACATTTTAATGACCTACCAAATAATATTAAAAATTGTGAAACCATAAATAAGTTTAAGCAACTATTATATCAACATTGTAAGAATATGCCTATCCGATAGTTAAATTAGGTTCTAATGAACCGTAAATAAATAAATAAATAAAAATAAATAAAATAAAATATATATGTATATATATATATATATATATATATATATATATATATATATATATATATATATATATATATAAAGGGTGATTCATTTAGAGGTACTTTTTTTTAAATAAAAAAAAATGAATAAAAACAATTTTATTTTATAATCTTTATTATCATATAAAAGAACCATTCTTTACAATTATTTCTTAAAAATAATTTCTTTCAAATGTTGTCCGCGACTACGGTTAACAACGTCCATTCTGAAGTTCCAATTTTCAATGACGCGTGTGAGTATTTCGAGTGGTATTTGGCCAATGACTCGAGTAATATTGGCCTCCAATGTCTCAATTGTAGCTGGCTTATCCATGTAGACTTTGGACTTTACATAGCCCCAAAGGAAAAAGTCAAGAGGTGTGATGTCACATGATCTAGCCGGCCAATTCACTGGTCCAAAGCGTGAAATGATCTGTTCGCCGAATTGCTCTCGCAGTAAAGCCATGGTTTCACGGGCTGTATGGCAAGTGGCGCCATCTTGTTGGAACCAAATTTCGTCGAGACCACGGGCTTCAATTTCTGGCATCAAATAGTCTGTTATCATGGCGCGATAACGGTCACCATTCACAGTAACATTCCGGCCGGCCTCTGTTTTGAAGAAATATGGACCGATTATTCCACCGGCCCATAACCCACACCAAACAGTTGTTTTTTCTGGATTTAATGGCAGCTCTTGAACCTCTTCAGGTTGTTCATCACCCCAAATACGAACCCATTAAGCCAAAAATGGGCCTCATCGGTGAACAAAATTTTTCTCGAAAACAGTGGATCTTCTGCAAGGTTGTCAAGAGCCCAACGACTAAAACGGAAACGATTCGGAAGGTCGGTCGGCTTCAGTTGTTGCACTAGTTGAATTTTGTATGCTTTTAAAGAAAGATCCTTACGTAAAATACGCCAAGTTGTTGAATATGACAGGCCAAGCTGTTGAGAACGGCGACGAATCGATACTTCACGGTCTTCGCGTACACTCTCCGCTACCGCCCCTATATTTTCTTCACTACGTGCTGGATGTGGTCTATTCGGTCGAGCATTATCCAACAATGAAAATTGGGTCTCAAACTTATTGATGGTAGAGCGAATTGTGCGTTCGGTAGGCCGATTATGTGGACCATAAGTTGCTCTAAGCGCCCGATACACATTCCTCATAGAACGCCCATTTTCGTAATAAAGTTGAACAATTTGTAGACGCTGTGCCGGGCTAAGTCTTTCCATTATGAATTGTCAAACACTACCGAACAGGAATGCCACTTCAGTTGACACGACGCATGCGCAATCTGCAATTAAATCCCCATCACAAAAAGTACCTCTAAATGAATCACCCTTTATATATATATATATATATATATATATATATATATATATATATATATATATATATATATACAGCCTTGGCCAAAAGTATTAGGCACCCTACGATTTACTTCATTTCTTGTGTTTCAGGGTAAAAAATTAAATTCACATGTTTTGTAAAATCGTATTTTGATGTAAAATTATGAAATAAACTGATATTTGGTGTGTCCGCCCTTAGCTTTAATTACAGCAGCAATTCTTTGGGGCATGCTGCGTACAAGCCAAGTTCATTCAGTTGAACTTATGGCATCCCACTCATCCATCAAAGCGCTTTTTAAAGCTGCTTTGGATGTTATGCTATGCTCCTGTATCTTGCGCTTCAGAATACTCCAAAGATGCTCGATTGGGTTTAGATCTGGAGACTGCGCCGGCCAAACCAATAAGTCAATGTTATTGTCTCTAAACCAGCGCATCGTAGCCGCTGATTTATGACAAGGTGCATTATCTTGTTGGAATTTGATCTCGTTTAAATTAGTGTCGCCAAAAATGCGCATTAGCGAAGGCATCAGTACAGTTTCAAGTACATTTATGCACTTTTGGCTGTTCATCCGGCCTTCACAAACGAACATCTTTAGCAGTCATGCAGCCCCAGATCATAATGCTGCCTCCTCCGTGTTTTACAGTAGGTGCCACGCAATCTGGATGGTATTCCTCGCCGACCCGCCGCCTCACGAATGTCACACCTGACGTTCCGAATAGCTGTAAAAATAAAAAAAATACTCAATTAAAAAATTAGTTATTATTTTGACTAAAACGGATTAAATCAAGAGTAACTGTAAGTAGTTATTTGTTAGAATAAATCATATAAAAAATTTACCTCAAAGTTGGATTCGTCGGACCATACAACATTAGACCAATTCTCTTTGCTAAAATGTTGCCCACTCTAAGCGTTTCTTCCTATTGGTCTCTGAAAGCCAGGCTTCTTTCTAGCTTTACACCCTCTTAATCCAGCTTCTGTCAGTCTTCTCCTTGCCGTTCGAGAACTAATCGGCATCCCAATCTCTTCCGACAGAGTTGAAGCGAGCTTAGATGATGTTTTTTTTTTCGATTCTTAAGAGACTCGCGGATGAATTTTCTGTCCTGTCGCTCATTAGTCTTACGTTTTCTGCCCGTTCTCATTTTGTTGGCATGGGAGCCAATCTCCACAAACCTTTTAATAGCACATTGCACTGCGCACCGAGAACATTTCACTAACCTGGCTACTTCTACTTGGGACTTACCTTGTTCAGGTAGGGTTTGAATTTTAATTCGTTTTTCGATATCAAGCTCACTTTTCTTAGGCGTTTCTCAAATATAAGAATGTCCAGTTCACAAATAAAACACGCATGGGAGCTTCTTGACACTACAAGTAGTAAAAAGAGACAGATAAAACATTAAAAATATTTTTCAAAAAACCTCAACCGACCAGAATACACCCAAATACACGATAAAGTCATTTTTCAACATGACAGTGCTCGGCTCCATGTTGCAAAATGTGTTAAAAAACTATTTGGAAAACATCAAATTAGACGTTCTACCCCCCACCCGCCATATACACAGGACTTAGCCCCTTCAGACTATCACTTATTTCGATCGATGCAGCGCGGACTTTCAGAACAACACTTACATTCTTACGAAGAAGTGAGAATTTTGCTTGATGAATGGTTGGCCTCAAAAGATGAAAAGTTCTTCTGGTGCGGAATCCATTCTTTGACAGAAAGATGGGAAAAAGTCATAGCTAACGATGGCCAATACTTTGATTATTAAGGTAATTCATTTTGTGATGGGAATAAACGCTTATATGTTGCGAAAAAAATCATTATTAACCGAAACACCTATTTTATATATATATATATATATATATATATATATATATATATATATATATATATATATATATATATATATATATATATATATATACACGAGGCTGGTTTGAAAAGTCCGTGCAAAGTCCGAGAGATGGCACCACCGGCGCGTATCGAGGTCATGTTTAGTTAGTAGCATCTCTTGAATGAACGCACACCAAGTTTCAGCCATATTGGTTTATTTCTTTGTGTTTGGCATTCGTGTGAATCAAGGAAGTCGAGTGATTTTCAAGAAATGGACGAAAAAGAATTTCGTGTGGTGATTAAACATTACTTTATGAAAGGCAAAACGCCTCAGGAGACTAAAGAGAAGCTTGATAAACATTATGGTGATTCTGCACCTTCGATTAGAACCGTTTATAAGTGGTTTCAAAATTTTCGGACTGGCCATATGGGCACAAGTGACGCTGAACGTTCTGGACGACCTGTGGAGGTTACGACTCCAGAAATCATTGATCAAATCCATGATATGGTGATGAATGACAGAAGAGTTAAGGTGCGTGAGATTGCTAGTGCTGTGGGCATCTCGACTGAATGGGTACATAATATTTTGCATAAACATTTGGAAATGAGAAAGCTATAAGCAAGATGGGTGCCGCGATTGCTCACGCTTGACCAAAAACGGAATCGTGTGAAGTGTTGCAAGGATGGTTTGCTGCTGTTCCAGAAGAATCCGGAAGACTTTAAGCGGCGTTTCGTCACTGTGGATGAAACATGGATACATTACTATACTCCTGAGACCAAACAACAATCTAAACAAAGGGTTACCAAGGGGGAATCTGCACCAAAAAAGGCGAAGACCGTTCCTTCGGCCGGAAAGGTTATGGCGACTGTCTTTTGGGATTCGCAAGGGATAATCCTCATCGACTATCTGGAAAAGGGTAAAACTATTACAGGTGAATATTATTCATCGTTATTGGACCGTTTGAAAACCGAGCTGCAAGAAAAACGCCCGCGATTGGCCCACAAGAAAGTCCTTTTCCATCCCGACAACGCACCAACAACACACACCTCAGCAGTTGTGGTCGCAAAATTAATGGAAATAGGATTCCAACTCGTTTCACATCCCCCTATTCTCCAGACTTGGCTCCCTCGGACTACTATTTGTTCCCCAATTTGAAGAAATGGCTGGCGGGACAAAGATTTTATTCAAACGAGGAGGTAATTGCAGACACTAATGGATATTTTGCAGACTTGGACAAATCCTATTATTCGGAAGGGATCAACAAACTAGAACATCGTTGGACGAAGTGTATAAGCCTAAAAGGAGACTATGTCGAAAAATAAAAAAGGTTTACCCTAAACACATGAGTAGTTTTTATTTTTGCACGGACTTTTCAAACCAGCCTCGTATATATATATATATATATATATATATATATATATATATCAGAGGTTCCCAAACTTTTTTTTCTCGTAGACCTCTTTCAAAATTTTACTGGTTTCGGTGGACCCCCTCCTGCTACATTTCTACCATATTCCCAAAACTCGTCAAAAAATGTGAAGATTAGATCTAACGATGGAAATTTGCGTCGTGGCTGAGTTCCAACCCTAAATTCGGAGTGGTAAAAATAAAAATAATATATTTTCTTGTGTTCCATTTATTAAAATAATATGATTACAGACTTAATAGAATTAAAATTAAATATTAATAACGTACCGTAACTTCAACAATGCAAATCAACAATTAAAAAAATATAGTCATAATTTTAATGGGAGGGATGTACTTGATGGATTGACAGCAAATTATCAATATTTGGCTTCAGTTTTGTAAGGAATAACCGCAAATCTCCCCCCGTTCTGTGATGTTCAATCTGCTCCTTTTTTTTGTTAATAGGTTTGTAACGACACTAAAACTTTTTTCGACAAGGTATGACTAGGGAAACGCTATCAAAAGTTTTCTCGCAATTTCCCACAGCCCAGGATATTTTTCGGGTATTTCTGCCTGCAGCCAAAATGTTTGATAGCCTTTTTTAAATTTCACCTTCAGCTCCTCATTGGTGCTAAGCTCGAGTAGCTCCTCTTGTAATACCACATTCGCCACTTCTGTTTCATCAAATGGTGGTATTTCCATCGTCAGAATATCTTTAAATTTATTTTTAAAGTCATCATGCAGGGCATTTAAATGTTGAACGTATGTTTGAATACCCTCATCAAGACATTCTGCCTGTGACAAGTTTGGAAACTGGGAGAATTCGCGCCGACTAATATTTTGCTGAAGCGAACATACTGTGCACGGTGGGTCTCTTCATATTTTTCCTTCAATGTTTGAAAATATTTTAAATCTTTACCTATTTTATCAAGATGACATCTTCTTAGATGCTCTTCGAGCTTCGATGGTTTCATAGAGTCATTGCTCAAAACTTTGTGGCATAAAAGGCATATGGGCAATCGTTTGTTTGCGTTTGATGGAAGAAATCCAAATTTCAAATAATCAACACTGTACTGTCGACATTTCTTCTTAGATTCAGCCATGTTTCGTATCAGTTACCTATCTGTAAAGAAAAAAATGTTTGTTTTAGTAATCATAAGGCGACTTTAACAGGATATGGCTATTTTAACAGAATAAAATAGGATTAATTAATTATTGCAATGAAAAAACCAAAATGTCGGTGGCAAAACTGATTTTAATTATTAAAAGCAATAAACTGCTAAGACCCATATAGAGGTTTTCACAAAACGGCTGAACCTATTTTAATGCAATATAAAATATTTTTTGATTAATTATATTTTGATACATTTCTGTAAATTCGAGAGAAAAAATACTTTTAAAGAATATTTTGACATCAAAACTCCGCGATTTTAATGATTTATTTATTACTTTGATGTACGTTATGAGTGGTACATAAAGACACGTACAATTTATGAAAATATTTTTAGTCATTTAGCATTAGCAACTACGAGGGCACTGAAATATGTACAAACATGCAGGTTAATCATATATCTCTCCTTTAGTGAATCACCACAGTCGGGTAAATAAATAATTTTATAATAAAACGTACTAAAAAGTTCAATCCTTCTCGGCTTTCTGTTCTTTTATAGAAGTATCGAATAATGGCCCTGTTCAGTATTTAATTTTTATTACGTACCTACTACACGCAAACATAACAAATATAATATTATTACAATATAAAATAAAAGTATGAATAACAAATAGGCATGTTCTTACTTTTTTCGGCACTGGCAAACACTGACATCGATTCACTCACACTTTTCTTTTCAAAATTCCGGAAACAAATGAGTAACGTTGGTCCTTGGCATTCGTATTTATATTGGTGAAGAATCAAAAACAAGTTCACGCAAGATTGCAAGCACAGCACAAGTCGTATTTCGTCCCTTTGCACGTCTGAACGGGTTGCGTTGCCGGCGGCGCTTTGCAAGTCTCGACGCGCGTTGTACTGAATATCGAATATGCAAGTTTTTACAAGTAACAGTCGCTGACCTTCTTAAAATACACTACTCAAAAAAATTGAGGGAGGTTTTAAAACAAGGAAATTAATGCTAAATAAACAGGCTATCTGATCCATATGCCGGCCTAACTGAAAAAATTTTTTTCAAGCTCGTGGACCGAAAAAAAAAAGCAAAATATTTGCAAAATTATTTTTTCGCGCTATCTGTTAGGATTGCATGAGAACCGTAGCTCCTAAAAAATTTTAGTCTCAATACGACCATTTTTCACCGAAATACAGCCTGTCAAAAATCACCGAAAAATTTGGAATTTTTTTGCTCTCTTAATTTTTTGAGTAGTGTATTATCTGCCTACATTGATAGGTAAAGCCAAGCCAACATTTTTGTTCTTTACTATCGAAACCAGATAAATTTTCGTGGACCCCCACTTACAACTTGTGAACCCCCATCTTTTTTTCACGCCAACGTAGACCCCCGTCGAGTCTCCCGTGGACCCCTGGGGGTCCACCTGAACCACTTTGGGAATCACTGATATAAAGGGTGATTCATTTAGAGGTACTTTTTTTTAAATAAAAAAAAAATGAATAAAAACAATTTTATTTTATGATCTTTATTATCATATAAAAGAACCATTCTTTACAATTATTTCTTAAAGATAATTTCTTTCAAATGTTGTCCGCGACTACGGTTAACAACGTCCATTCTGAAGTTCCAATCTTCAATGACGCGTGTGAATATTTCGAGTGGTATTTGGCCAATGACTCGAGTAATATTGGCCTCCAATGCCTCAATTGTAGCTGGCTTATCCATGTAGACTTTGGACTTTACATAGCCCCAAAGGAAAAAGTCAAGAGGTGTGATGTCACATGATCTAGCCGGCCAATTCACTGGTCCAAAGCGTAAAATGATCTGTTCGCCGAATTGCTCTCGCAGTAAAGCCATGGTTTCACGGGCTGTATGGCAAGTGGCGCCATCTTGTTGGAACCAAATTTCGTCGAGACCACGGGCTTCAATTTCTGGCATCAAATAGTCTGTTATCATGGCGCGATAACGGTCACCATTCAGAGTAACATTCCGGCCGGTCTCTGTTTTGAAGAAATATGGACCGATTATTCCACCGGCCCATAAACCACACCAAACAGTTGTTTTTTCTGGATTTAATGGCAGCTCTTGAACCTCTTCAGGTTGTTCGTCACCCCAAATACGGGCATTTTGTTTATTCACGAACCCATTAAGCCAAAAATGGGCCTCATCGGTGAACAAAATTTTTCTCGAAAACAGTGGATCTTCTGCAAGCTTGTCAGGAGCCCTACGACTAAAACGGAAACGATTCGGAAGGTCGGTCGGCTTCAGTTGTTGCACTAGTTGAATTTTTTTATGCTTTTAAAGAAAGATCCTTACGTAAAATACGCCAAGTTGTTGAATATGACAGGCCAAGCTGTTGAGAACGGCGACGAATCGACACTTCACGGTCTTCGCGTACACTCTCCGCTACCGCCCCTATATTTTCTTCACTACGTGCTGGATGTGGTCTATTCGGTCGAGCATTATCCAATAATGAAAATTGGGTCTCAAACTTATTGATGGTAGAGCGAATTGTGCGTTCGGTAGGCCGATTATGTGGACCATAAGTTGCTCTAAGCGCCCGATACACATTCCTCGTAGAACGCCCATTTTCGTAATAAAGTTGAACAATTTGTAGACGCTGTGCCGGGCTAAGTCATTCCATTATGAATTGTCAAACACTACCGAACAGGAATGCCACTTCAGTTGACACGACGCATGCGCAATCTGCAATTAAATCCCCATCACAAAAAGTACCTCTAAATGAATCACCCTTTATATAGGGGAATCACTGATATAACTAGGAAAAATTAATTGAAAGCTTTTTTTGTCACCTAATATATTTTTTTACTAACAATTTTTAACAATATAATTTTTAACTGATCTGTAAAACACTAATACTGATAGGAGTTTCCATCCGATGGTTGCCTGGAGTATCCAGCATTGGTCTGAGGGGAGTGATGGGAAGAATTCATTAGTTTTATACTGCTTGGATGTTTCTTTTCTGTTATTCCACCAATCAGAAGTTTGTGTGCCTGCAAATTGTATATGATATTGTATTTAGTTAATATTTTACGGTCGACACGGATGGGTCAATATAGAGCAGGACAGTCAACATAAACTTACAAAATTATATCTGTAAGGTATTACAGATCCCTTTTTCTTCCTTCCCTTTCTACCAGATCCTCCAGTTTGACCATCATCCTTGCCTTCTTGTACTGCCCCGAGAGTTGACGCCATTTCTTCTCTATCTGGAGTTAAATCGCGGGTGTTTCTGAGTCTTCTCCATGTGATCACATTTTGAGTTTCTGGTTGAAAGTAGACGTCTACTTTGGCAGGAAAGACTTCTGAAGATTGGTCGAAGGTAGAGGATAATATGAGATCCAGTTCATCTTTTGGAACAAGGTTACTAAAAAAATATAAAGTAAATTTAATAAAGTGTTTATTTACTAATACATTTGGACTATTAGCGATGAGATTCTAAGGTGATCGAAATCGGTCTCCTGGGGAACTATTCTTCCAATGTAACACGGAATAATTAAATGATTAGGAATTATAGTAATACTTACTCAAACTGTTTGAAATGTGCGTGACGCCTAGCACTAGCTAACGTATGGTGCATAAACATCCTTTGAAATGGATTCCTGGTTGGATCGAAACATGAGTCCTTTTGCCACTTGACGGTTGTTATCGGCTTCATAAACGTCCCCTCCCCCTCTATATAGGGGACACATCCCCTATTTCTGATACGACCTAAAGGAAACAAATAATACATAACTGTATCATAGGAATGGGTATATTGAATTTATCCTGTCCCGCTTGGATTGGGTACCTTTTTTGTATTAACGAAATGTTTATTTCTTTACTAAGAAAATATATTGAGAAAAATATTCCTCATTATATTCCTCACATAGCTGATGGATTTCCTCTGTTGTCGCTGATGTTCTCCAATGAAGTGAAGTGTGAAACGACCAAATAAATAGTAATCAAATGGGGCCATGTTCGGAGAATACGCTGTGTGAACTAAGAACTTTCCATCTTAAAGAAAAGATGATGTTTTTCAGAACGTTCATGATACGAAAGACCAAAGCTACCGCTTTGAAATCGCTGGTGTTATATTTTGCACTTTTTTTAGGTCACGACACCTTCTCTCAAATTTGTGGAACTCTAGACTCATGTATTTGCATTTGAAATGCAGTGCCTCGAATGCTGCTTGACTAACGACATAGTTTTACCGACTGTACCTTGAGGTTTTATGAATATCAGCATCACATAAAATGGTGATCTTGCTTCCTTAGGATTGGTACTTCCACACATAAAAGTGGCCGGAAATAGTTTGAATTTTAAACTGACTTGACGTATTTTAAAGACTCCAAATATATATATATATATATATATATATACATATATATATATATATATATATATATATATATATATATATATATATATATGTATATATATATATATATATATATATATATATATATATACAGGGTGTCCCAGTATTCCGTGTACATAGATGTAGATCTCTGGGATAAATATACTACCATTTCATCTAACTTACCTTAGTCCAAAAATTCGTAATTTTTGTGATTATTATTGTTGTTAGCCCTATTATTGTTGTTAGCCTGTTTGCTTTTAAGCATGCTAGAAATTTCAAAGACTATTCTTTTGGATCTGTCCTAAGCCTGGATGAAATATGAAGGAACGCATTTACTAATTTAACAATGTATTTAAAAAATGGAAACAAACATCCCATTATCTCAGAAACTGTTGCTCGGAGCAATATTTACCAAAAGAGCTTTTTTAGACAGGGGGAGGCGGAAAATACGAATATTTAATTAAAAATGTCATACAGAGTGGTATAAAAAAGGTATGACAATTTAAAAGTATACACAGTGCAATAAGTGGCACCCCCCTATAATTTACAATAAAACTGTGAGTTGATTTCGATTTCTCATCTCAGAAAACCCCTTAGCACCGAATCTCGTACCAATAGTACAATTATTAAAAAAGCTATTTAAGAAAAACTAAAATAAACTCGACTCCCTGTATTTATTACGAATTTTTGGAATAAGGTAAGTTGGGTTAAATAATCATATTTTCATCCCAGAAATCCATACTAACTCCCTGTACACAGAAACTGGGACACCCTGTATACATATATACATATATATATATATATATATATATATATATATATATATATAATATATATATATATATATATATATATATATATATATATATATATATATATATATATATATATATATATATATATATATATATATATATATATATATATATATATATATATATATATATATATATATATATATATATATATATAATAAAGAGAGAGAAAGCAAAAGTTGCCGTATCTAACAAAATCCTAAGATATGAAACTAGTTGGGGAACTTGGCAAATGGGAAACAACAGATGTTTACACTATATTCATTTAGCCAATATTTCGGTCCTAGGTTGGGACCTTCATCAGGGCACAAACTGAAAAAGAGATAACTAAGCAACTAATAATAATTTTCTATGCCCAAATTTCCTTATTGGTTGCTTCGTTATCTCTTTTTCAGTTTGTGCCCTGATGAAGGTCCCAACCTAGGACCGAAATATTGGCTAAATGAATATAGTGTGAACATCTGTTGTTGCCCATTTGTCGAGTTCTCCAACTAGTTTCATTTATATATTTATATATATATATATATATATATATATATATATATATATATATGTATATATATATATATATATATATATATATATATATATATATATATATACGTATATATATATACGTATATATAGGTATCTATATGTATATATATATATATGTATATATATATATATATATATATATATATATATATATATATAAATATATATATATATATATATATATATATATATATATATATATATATATATATATATATATATATATATATATATATATACATATATATGTATATATATATGTATATATATATATATATATATATATATATATATATATATATATATATATATATATACATACATATATATATATATATATATATGTATATGTATATGTATATGTATATATATATATATATATATATATATATATATATATATAATTAAATTCGAAAATGTATAAAAATTAGTGCTATAGTTAGTCAAGTATGATATAGATGGCGAAACATGTATTACCTAATTTTATATAGTTTCGATGTGGTGGATATTGCAAATATGTATATCGTGAAGCCCCGGAAGTTTACTTGGGTTAGCAGTGGATTGGCACGTCCAAGGGCAAAGGAAATATCTGAAAAATAATATTGAGGGACTCTCCTCTCAGTCAATATTTCACGTTTTATTTTGGCGGCAAATTAAATGATTTCACGATTATGATTATGAAAATTATAAGATGATTCTGCGAAATTACATTGCGACCTCTATGAAACGTAGTTTTATAATATGCGATATTTTTTGAAATAGGTATTAATCTTGTCTAAATGTGATCTAGAATTATGTCATAATAAAAGAAGGTCGACCTCTATTAATTTATTCAATTTAATTCACATGACTAAATTGAAACAATTGTGACGAAATTAGGACCGTTAAAAAAAATTATGTTAATTTTAGCACGAAGAAAAAAACAGTGAATATCAAATGAAACAGCATATACTATAAGAACACAACAAAATTAAAGTATTGCAGTACATTCCTACTTACCAGCAGCCATTTTCTTTTTTGTTATTTTGTATATTATTGGAAATGGAAGCTTCCTCGCGTGACAACGCAATTTTACACAAATAAATCGCTGTACGACATGCTATATTTACGAATGAATATCTTAAAAATGTACTATCACTTTAACAGGGTCAGACATTGAGAATTTTCGGCTTTAACACAAACATAAAAAAACAGTGGCGAAACTAAAAATTTTATATTTTAAAAATCAGACTTTTTTTATGTAGATTGTGTCAAACAGGTGCTACTTAACGACGTTTTTTAATATTAAATAGTAATGGTTATAGAGAGACTCAGCGCCTAACAACCTACAGAGTTTCTTTTTGCTCGCCTGTGAAAAACTCCTCCAAAATGGTCCAAACACCACTATCCCGCTCCGATTTTGCTATGGAGGTAAAGATGTCGATTCACCTATCCAAGAACCTCATACCTAAGTCTTTCCAACGCTTCTCAGGCCACAAAGGAATTAGAGAGGCATCTCTTTATCTTCTAGAGCAAGGCAAATTATTTTCAACGCCATAACAAAGGTAAAGGCTTCTTCAAGAATGACAACCAGAAAATTTAGAACATAGTCGCTTAAATTGGGCTTTCCCAGATCAAGAGTATAAAGTACTTGGTCCATTCTTTGAAGCCAGTTTCCATCTGCTGCTTAGCTCCGCCGAAAGATAGTTCGAGTCCTAGAAACCGTGTTTTGGTTTGTGATATTAAAGGGTGTAATGTCCTGAAAACTATATAATTTCTTTAAAATACCTAGTACAATTTTAAACGAAACGATGAAAAGTAATTCATGTTTAATAGAGGTAACTCCCGAGTTTCACTTTTTAAAATTACTATCCAGTAATGTTGGAATTCTAATCTCAGAAAGTAAAGATATGTGAAGATGCCTTGTGCAATTGTGGTTAAAACTGAATAATCTGGAAGATATTCAAGTTTGACACAGTCCAAATTCAAAAAGGATGATTTTTCAGTTAATGAAAGGCGTCACAGCTGCTCAGTTCACAGGTGGAGGCAACACCAAAATAGGGCCAATAAATAGAGTTTCCAGGAATATTTTTGAGAAGAAAAATTATTTGGAGATCTATTACAGAAGCTGAATTATGGCTTAGCCTAAGTTTCTAGCTGATTATTTGGAACAATATATTTTAATTTCTATGTATTTTTAATATATTTCAATACATCCAGAGGTACATCAATTTATTATATTTGAAAATATAAGATTAAGGTTTTTTTTCGCTAATTTCAGAATGACCTTTTTTGTAAAAAATATTCCTGGTAATGTTAACATCCCAGTCTTGGTATGGACCCCATATATGCTTCGCCACTGTACAAATAATGATTTCAGTGATATAAAATTTAACCTGTTTAGTTTGTTTGACATTTGTGGGTTAGATTTTAATCTATTAACGTCACTGCCATGTTTTCATGGTGAAAACTTTGTTACTTAATTTCCTTTGTTCACGATTTTCGTCAAAATAAGGTAATATTGTCTATTCAGTGCAGGGTGGTAAGGGAAAAATAATAAAGGTCATTAGAAAATATGTGACCTAAATACTACCACTATTTATAATTAGTTATCCTAGACCAGTTTTCATTGTCAAACACAAATCCGGTTGCTATGGATAGTAGTTTGTCATTTAGTAAATATATAGACAAAGTTTGATAATCCAGATAATAGAGAGATTTTGCAACGTTTATTTTTCACATGTCTTTGTCTTTATCGTTATCTTAAGCATGTGCAGTATTATCGCGAAGAAATTGCAAGGTTCCAATCCGGAGATTTACACTCTCACCGTAAATCCGCCGTTAGGTTCTTCCGACCATAAACTGCTTTCGACATCGAGTATCCTACCAATCAATGCCAGAGAGGCGCCTAAACCGCGTAACATTTGATACTACAGATCTACTAAATGGGAAGATCTCATGGAATATTTTCGAATTTTTCCTTGGTTAGACGATTTTTTTTCGTTCTGACGACCCATCTGACTGCGCCAGAGAGGTTTCCGATGTTATTTTGGCTGGTATGGAAACTTACATTCATTTTTCGAAGAAATGCTTTTCCAATGGCAAGCCTTGGTTTGACAGAAAATGCAAAGCTGTTGCTTTGCATTTTATTGCCTACCGACGATGGCGTGAAAATCCTGACACCATAAATCGTAACACCTTTGTTCATGCCCAGAACAGATGCAAAGAAATTATCGACGAGACCAAGGAGGTACACAATAAGTGAATTAGAAACAAACTTCTCGCTTGTCCCAACAATTCCAGGTTCTTTTGGTCAGTCGCTAAGGCAGTTATCTAAAATTTCACAAAATCCACTATACCACCACTCACACGGCCAGATAATTCTATTGCAACGACACCTGTTGAGAAAGTGAACTTGTTGGCTGAACTCTGCTTCACATTTTACTGTCCATTTCCAAGGAAAAACACCACCTACTATTCCCATAGTGCAGTCAAGGATGCCCGATGTTGTCTTCAGACAGAGTATCATAAAACGTATTTTAATGAAGCTAGACACCAAAAAGGCTTCTGGCGCTGACGGAATACCTGCCATAGTTCTCAAAAACTGTGGAACTGACACCAATTTTCTGTAGACTTTTCTACTTATCCTGCAAAAAGGGAATATTTCCTTCCTGCTGGAAATGTGCCACAGTTCAGCCGATACCTAGAAAAGGTAAGAAGACCTTGCCAAATAACTACCGACCAGTCGCACTGCTTTCAATAATATTAAAAGTCATGGAAAAGGCTATCAATCAACATCTTCTAAAATATCTTGAAGAATTCAACATTATTAGCGATCGCTAACATAGATCAACAGGAGATCTTCTGACTTATGTAACATATGTTTGGAACAATTTAATTGAACACTTTGGAGAATCTTGAGCGGTTGCTCTTGACATATCCAAGGCATTCGACCGTGTTTGGCACGATGGGCTGCTGGCTAAGCTACGTTTTTGTGGTATGTCTGAAAAGTTCTATTTGTGGCTCTCATGTTTCCTCAGTGAGCGTTCTTTACGAGTGGCAGTCGACGGATTTCTTTCTAATATTTTCACTATTAACGCCGGTGTGCTCCAAAGCTTCATACTATCTCGTACTCTCTTTCTCATTTACATTAACGATCTGCTGGAAAAGACCGGAAATCCAATCTACAGCTTTGCAGATGACAGTACGCTTATCTCTCTCACTTTGAAACACTCGGACATCGGCTGCTCAGGCGAGTGTCCGCAGATAGCGGGAAGTTGTTCAACTTAACAAAGACCTAGAAGAAATTCTATCTTGGGGTGACAGTTTCCAAGACAGTTAACGTTGCTGAACCCGACATAGTTATGGCGGGGCACTCCATTCCATTGTCACTTAATTTGTTGGGCGTTAATTTGGGAGCAAATATGTCCTGGCATGAGCATGTTGCAGGCATAGCAAGGAGGGCTTCTCAAAAGTTGGGAATATTATTTCGAACCAGAAAGCTTTACACTCCACAACAACTATGGAATACTGCTCCCATGTTTGGGGCTCCGCTTCCAAACATACGCTGCAGTTGTTGGATTCTATTTAAAGAAGAGCTGTTCGTCTGATTGGAGACCCGGAACTGACCGGCGGCCTTGATTCGCTGGAACATCGAAGAACGGTTGACGACTTGAGCCTATTCTACAAGTATTTTCATGGAAAGTGTTCGGAGGATGTGGCCCGTTTAATTCCTCCCTCCCAGAGCGGCGCATGTTAGAAATACACGTCGCGCTGATACTTCACGTCCGTATGAGGTTGAGCTTGTTACTCCTCGTACAACTCTTTTCAAGCAGTCTTTTATATGGAGAACATCATCCCTTTGGAACAATTGGCCCATGACAGTGTTTCCCACCAAGTATAATTTACAACGATTCAAGAACAACGCAAATCGCTTTCTCTACACATGTGTCGCTCCTGTAGCGCTTTAGGGACTTCCCTGCAGCACGTGTGTTAGACCCATAAAAAAAAGGTTAGGTTAGTATTCAATATTCCAAGGTAATACGAATGTGCGGTAAATAAAATTTTATTTGGAATTAGTATTACACACACTTCAATGCCATTGTGCCAAAGATTACAAAATCCCGACATAATCTGAACACTAATTAACTGTTATATATATGCAAATGCATATGAAAATATGCAAATGCATATAATCCGGTCTCTATTAATATATGTCAAAAACTAGTGGATAACGTATAGGGTGATCATTTTTAGACGCCCGGTCCCAATTTATGGAAAATTGTTGGTTATTTATATATTTTTTTAAGGTAGAATGGTATAGTGCATGTCAAGGAGTATACTAACGTATTTGACATTTGGTAGTGACAACGACGCTGGGCGCCGCGGCGCCAAACAACTTTTTTTTTCAACGACATACCTTTCGTAAAATGAACATTTGAAAGTATCGCTATCTCGAAAAATGATGCACATTTGAAAAAGAAATGTTCGTTTTTCAGCCAAAAATTTCACGAAAAATTGTTTGTAAAAAGGAAGTTTATAACTTATTACATACTGACTGGTAAGCAGAAAAAGTTATTTTTAATGTTATGTATGGAACACTTATGAGATCATTTCGGTGTCTGTCTGTCCGTCTGTCACGCCCGATTTTCTCCGAAACTATTTGACGTAGAAAGTTGCAATTTCGCACTAATATAGGAATTGATGGTCCCATCAGAGCTGTGTAGTTTTAAAAGTTAAATTTTGATTTAAGGGTTTGCTTTTAGGACCTGAAATCGGAAGTAAAAAAAAAAAATTACCAAGTCACTTTTCTTTGTATTATTTTTAAAAAGTTGCGAAAAATCGCTGTCCCCTCCTTATCTCAAAAAGTACTGAGTAAAAAATTTTGAAAAAATTCTGGAATATTCTCCACAGGGTATAGATTGAACGAAAATTATCACGCGTGCATTAGCTTTAATAACACAGGGCAACAAAAAAATATTTTTGTTTTGGTGCCTGGGATTTTAGAGCTGATTTTAACTATATTTGGGACGCTAAATCTATACATGCAATCCGTTTTTCTCTATCAGCTCTACTTTTTTAGATACATCAACTTATCTACCAATGTGGTTTTTATTCAGTATATTCATTTATGAGAGTTCTAAAATTATTATATATTCATTAATGTAGGTACAATGGTTTTATTGTCAGTCTGTAATTGAGTAAATTCCAGGTAAATCTATAAATAGTGGAACCATTGCCTATCAGGTACCTGAACTGACCCTTTTAATCACCTAACTCGGGTAAGTCTTGTCAGTTTGTGCGTTCTTACTAATGAGAGTAGATCGAATTCGGCGTGTTATTTTATGTTAAGAAAAGAGTGTTTTTGTGTTATTGAACAGAATTAAAATGAGTTCAGGTTCCAGTTCAAGAAGAAGTTGTGTAAATCAACCTGATGTGTTTTGCTATATATGCGGAGAATACATGTTTCAACAAAACAGACAAACTATTACTGACTTTGTAAAGCGAGCGTATCTTGGATACTTTGGAGTTAAGCTTGGTGATCAGGACAAAACGTGGGCTCCGCATCTCGTATGTAAAACTTGTACAGAGCATTTACGGCAGTGGACTACCGGGAAAAGAAGAAATGTCTAAAATTCGGCGTACCAATGGTTTGGAGAGAACCAAAAAACCACTTCAATGATTGTTATTTCTGTTTAGTAAATACTAATGGAATCAATCGAAATAACCGCAGTAAGTGGACTTATCCCAATTTAGACTCGGCAATACGCCCTATCCCGCACTCAGATGAAATACCGATTCCAACATTTCATCAGCTACCACATATCTCGATGACGAATATTTTTCCCTCTGATCGCTCTTCTGATGCTAATAAAAGTTCTGATGCTAATGAAACTAACAGTGACTATGAGGGGACGTCATCAGTTCCTCAACGCTTCAATCAAAATGAATTAAATTATCTCACCAGGGATCTCAATTTATCGAAAAAAGCTTCTGAAGTACTGGCTTCTAGGTTGAACGACAAAAATTTACTGGAACAAGGAACCAATATTACCTTTTACCGTACAAGAGAAAAAGATCTGCTACCATTCTTTTCTCAAGAAGACAATCTTGTATTTTGTCACGAAATTAGGGGACTCATGAAAGAAATGGGACTTTCTGAATATATTCCAGATGATTGGCGCCTATTTATTGACAGTTCAAAGCGAAGTTTAAAATGTGTCCTTCTACATAATGGGAATAAATATGGTTCAATACCACTAGCTCACTCAACGAAACTGAAAGAAGAATATAATACCATAGCTTTGGTCTTGCAGAAGATAAAGTATTACGAACATCAATGGATGATTTGTGTAGACTTAAAAATGGTAAACTTTCTTCTTGGGCAGCAAAGTGGTTACACGAAATATCCGTGTTTCTTGTGCCTCTGGGATAGTAGGGACAAAACACACCACTGGGTTAGAAAAGATTGGCCTCAGAGAGAAAACATGGACGTTGGGGAAAAGAATGTCATTAACGACGCTTTGGTTGAAAGAGAAAAAATCATACTTCCTCCGTTACACATAAAGTTGGGCTTAATGAAGCAATTTGTAAAGGCTCTTGATAAGAATGGGTCTTGTTTTGCATATATAGGGGTAAAAAATGCATCAGTTGAGCACAAAAAAAACTCAAAGCAGGGATATTTGACGGCCCACAACTAAGACAATTAATTAAGGATCCTGCCTTCATAAATTCAATGAATCAAGTTGAACGAGAAGCTTGGACATCATTTGTTGCAGTTGTAGAAAATTTTCTAGGCAAACATAAAGCTCAAAACTATGTTGAAATGGTTAACAAGATGCTTAATAGTTTCAAATCCTTAGGGTGCAATATGAGTATTAAAATACACTATTTACACAGCCACTTAGACCGTTTTCCAGAAAATTTAGAAGACATGAGTGAGGAACAAGGTGAAAGATTTCACCAAGATATTAAAGTTATGGAGGACCGCTACCAAGGAAGATGGGACATGCACATGATGGCAGATTACTGCTGGAGTTTTAAAAAGGGACTGTTTAAAAAAACATTCAAGAATGTCGCGGAAAAGAAGCTTTCCAAGTGTTGAGTGACTATTTCATTTCTTCAATGTTTTTTTTTTGTTTGTAAGTACGACATAATATTGTATTTTTGTATAACTAAAATAAAAAATTTCGTATCTACTTTTGTTTACTACACTTACGGATTTGAGTTACAATAATGTAACTTA
Organism: Pachyrhynchus sulphureomaculatus; assembly: GCA_019049505.1. Taxonomy (NCBI): domain Eukaryota; kingdom Metazoa; phylum Arthropoda; class Insecta; order Coleoptera; family Curculionidae; genus Pachyrhynchus; species Pachyrhynchus sulphureomaculatus. The sequence continues at coordinate 177,769,692 of CM032455.1, read as the reverse complement.
TATTTCTCTAAAATTGTATATCTTAAAAATTTGAGCTCCTAGGTACAAATGAATACGTTACTTGAATTCAGGACATCAAATTGATATAGAATCAGCTCAAAAAACCTCGACACCAAAACAGCTGTTCCCCTGTGTAATTTATCTATTATAAAATAAAACAAAATTTCAAGGTCATCAATTTTCAGTAAAGATCAGAAAAAAAACTTTGTTGAAAACTCATTTGGGGTGTGTTTTGTGAAGTCAATGTCACCTCCGTAACGAAAATTTTTAATTTAAAAGCAATCAACGTATGGAATACTAACTGCGCAAGTTTCACTTGCACTTGGCCGGTTAGTTCTGTTTTTTGTGACAAATACAGGATACTGCTTACAGATTATTTGGAACACTGCAAAACAAAAAATTTTAAAAAAACACTGAGGAAGAGGACGGTTTTTGTATGTTCACATATCATGTTAGTTTTGCACAAAATAAATAGACAATAGACAGTTTATTCATCTTTTCGGCTACAAAAGTTGTAGATAAGACATGTCAACAGAGGGATGTATGATCCCATCTTAGGTAATATCAAAAATAATAAAATGAAAAATAAGAAATCTTACTATTAGACACATTAATACACAGTAAATACAAGATATAAAAAATAACACACCATACATATTTATAACAAACAAATTTATAACAATCAAAATACATACTAAAGATGCTTTAACTAAGTAAGGATGTTATAAAGAATAACATTCACACTCCGCCCAGCAGATAACTTTCAAATTCAGTTACAGAATAAAAAGTTTTATTTAATAGTATAGTTTTTATTTGGTTTTTAAAACGTGCCGTAGATTCAATCCTTTTTACATTTTCCGGCAGTAAGTTAAATAGTCTGCAATCTAAGTAATGACTAGTTTTTTTAACATATTCATGATTGTGTTTTTCAATATAAAAATTTTCTGTTTCGAGTCGGATAACGATGAAAAGATGTATGCGAAATGAAGCTATCTTTATTTTGCTAGATATACATTAAGAGTTTATATATAACACATGGGCTGAAAAGTCCCGGGCCTAACACATAGATGGCGCTAGTTTTATTGCAGTCACCTTTTTTTCAGTTAATACTAACCTTCAAAAGACTGTTAAAATTTCATGATATTCTATTCATTAGTTTGTGAGTTATTGTGCTAAGAGTGACGCTACTTTTGTTATTTTCAAAACAATGGATCAAAAACAATTTCGTGTTTTAATTTTACACTGCTTCTTGATGGGAAAAAATACCGTTCAAGCGAAGCAATGGCTTGAAAAGTGTTATGGGGACTCCGCTCCATCAGAAACAACAATAAAACGTTGGTTTGCTGACTTCAAACGTGGTCGTAGAGACACCGATGGTGCAGAACGCAGTGGACGTCCAAATGAGGCGGTAACACCAGAAAACATCAAAAAAATCCATAAAATCGTTTTGAATGATCGAAAAGTAAAGTTGCGTGAGTTAGCTGACATCGTAAAGATATCAAAAGAACGTGTTGGCTTTATATTGCATGAGCATTTGACTAGAGAAAGCTCTGTTCAAAGTGGGTGCCGCGTTTGCTCACTGTTGATCAAAAACAAGAACGTGTTGATGATTCTGAGCAGTGTTTGGCCATGTTTAAACGTAACAAACCGGAATTTTTGCGTCGATATGTGACAATGGATGAAACATGGATCCATCACTTCACTCCGGAATCAAAACGATCGTCATCTGAGTGGACAGCAACTGGTGAACCTCGTCCAAAGCGCCCGAAAGCACAACAATCGGCTGGAAAGGTTATGGCCTCGATATTTTGGGATGTGCGTGGTGTAATATTCATCGACTATCTTGAGAAAGGAAATACCATCAACACTGAATATTATATAGCGTTATTGGGGCGTTTGAAGGCCGAAATTGCAAAGAAACGACCGCATATGGCAAAGAAAAAAATTTTGTTTCATCAAGACAACGCACCGTGTCACAAGTCAATCAAAACAATGGTAAAACTACATGAATTGAACTTCGAATTGCTCCCACATCCACCGTATTCGCCAGATTTGGCTCCCAGCGACTACTGGCTGTTCGCAGACCTGAAAAAAATGCTCGCCGGTAAGAAATTTCGCACGAATGAAGAGGTTATCGCTGAAACTGAGGCCTATTTTGAGGCAAAAGATAAATCGTTCTACAAAAGTGGTATTGAAATGTTAGAGCGGCGCTGGAATGATTGCGTTGCTCTTGATGGAGATTACGTTGATGAATATAGCTAATTTTGAACCAAAAAAAACGTGTTTTCTTTGTTAGGCCCGGGACTTTTCAGCCCATGTGTTATCATAAAAAAATACTTGTAACTGTTAATATTTTTCTATTCTTACTGAAGATGCTTTAAAGACTTCCCTACAGGATGCGTTATATAGCATACTAAAAAATTAGTCTCATGATTGTATGCGTTTTTGCATTACCAACACTCTGTCAAGTTCATGCGCACTTCCCCAAACCGCCAGACCATAGGACATGGCTGGGTACGCATTAGCGTAATAGACAGTTATGAGATTGGGAACACTCAATGAGTTCTTTAAAGATTTTATCATACAAAACATTTATTTAGTCTTGAGCAAACGTCATCCATGTGCAAACTCCATTCGAGGTTAGAATCTATTATGATTCCTAAAAACTTTGAACTATGGCTAGCAGGCAAATTCATATTATTAAATACAATATTTAGATTTATTGGTTTGTGCATTTTTGTCTTAAATTCCATAGACACGGTCTTTGATAGATTTATTATAAGGTTATTCAAGTCAATATTATTTTAATTTTTTTCTCCAAAAGTTTCTCATCTTCGGCTGAGATGAGTATGGTCGTGTCGTCAGCGAACATAAAAACGATTCCACATGAAATGTATTCAGGTAAGTTGTTTATGAACAACAAGAAAATTAGAGGACCTAGGACACTGCCTTGAGGGGTCCCTAAGTCACAGTTTGTCATTTGCAAAAAAATATTACCAATTTTTATTTTAAAGTTTCGACCCTTCAGAAATGAATTAAACCATTTATGTAGTGGTCCTCTAATACCTAGCCGTTCAAATTTTTTAAACAACAAAGCCTGAGTCTATTATGTCAAATGCCCTTGTTAGATCAAATAGTAGAGTTACTACTTTCTCATTTATATCAAGTTTTTTATATATATTCTTTATAAAGTCGATCGCTGCGGTCTCTGTAGAGTGCTTTCCTCTAAAACCGTGCTGGTGTGAACTTTGTTATTATCAAGAAATGGAGTTATCTTATTGTAAATAACTTTTTCGAAAACCTTTGAAAAACAGTTAAGTAAAGATATAGGCCTATAATTTTCAATTAAAAGAGGATCGCCCTTTTTAAATACAGGTAAAATGTTAGCCTCTTTCAGTCGCGTCGGGAAAATACCTTCATAAACAGACATATTTATTAAATAAACCAGGCAAGCAATTACTTTAGGCGAACATCCCTTTAACAAAGCAATCATCTGGTCCCGTTGATTTTTTATTGGGTAACTTTTTTATGGCAAACCTAACATCGTGTGAAGTTACATTGGTATATTGAAAGGTATCAAAACATTTTTTTGATACAATGCATTCCTGTGATAAACCGTTACTGAAGTGAGAATTTAATTTATTTTTTACAACAGTAGATAAATAGTTACTGAAGCTACTTGCTATGTCTTCTGCATTAGTAAGAGTGACATTATCTGTGCATATTTGGTTAATGTATCTTTTGGAATTGTTTTGGTTTTTGCCATCTAAAAAATTAATTATATTCCAGGTGGTCTTTGTTTTGTTTTTTGAGATATTTATTTTCCTGTTATAGTAGCTTTCTTTTTCTTTCTTAATTTTTACTATTTATGTCTTTTTTTAGGTGTTTATATTTATTTTTTAGTTGAAAGTCCTCAGTACGTTTCTGTAACCAATGTAAATTTCTTAAGTTTTCAAGATTCTCTAGGAGTTCATTAGAAAAATTAATTTTTTTATTGAGTAGTTTATTTTCCTTAACCTCTTTATTTGGACAGTTTATTTGAAAGCACCAATTAAACACAACAAAGAAGTGTTCAAAGTTTTTTTCCATATTGCTGTAAGTAAAGTCTATTTTAAATGAACCAAAAAGAAAATTAAATTCATTAATTGAACCACTGTCAACCACCCTATGGCACCGGATCGTTTCCCGTTGAACTACATCTGGTAATATTTCTAGCTCGTCACGACAATATAGTAACTTATCAATAAGACAAAAATGATCGGAAATTCCAGCATCGAAATTTTTGCAAGGAATTAGGCTTTGAACTAATTGACCATCGACCATATTCCCCCGATTTACCTTCCTCGAACTAATACCTACTTCTAAAACTGAAAAAAAAACATTCATTCAAATGAAGAAGCAATAAATTTTTGCAAAGCAAGACAAAGAAGTGTTTACTCTTGAAAGGGAAATACGTTGAAAATAACAATTTTTGCTTTTGAGATTTGCTTGTTTTTTCTTTGCTAGGTTAACAACTTATCAATAAGTCCTCGTATAATCAAAGCTCTATGATATATTTGTAGATGACCGTTAGAAAAAGCGTACAAATACAAGTTTAAATTTATAAAAATTGCATGTGCACATAAATATATTTCTGTACCATCTGGTACACCTGAGCGAAAAATAAATGACCATGAAGAAGATCGGGTAGAGATGAAATAACTATATGAACCGTTTTTCGTAAATTAACAATTTACACTCTGATAATCTCAGACATGTTAAACGAATCAACATGTAGGGGAGAATAGGCGAATATAGAACTTCAGTTACGGTGAACCCTACTTAACACGTTGACTGCCACGGCAATTTTCAGAAATCTGGCCTAAAATGACAATTTGATTTAATCACATTATATTATTAAAAACTCTAATTCTAGTGCATAGTTATCATCAAAAAGCATAAAAAATGTGTTTTTTTTTAAAAAAAGGTCTTACGAATTATCTCGTAGTTGGCTTCTGTAACAGAAATCTCTTCGCGGAAGCCAACTACGAGTTAATTCGCACGCAGACACGCACAGACACGCTTCGACCTGTCGCTTCTCTAAAGCTGAATCATAGATACGCGTCCATATTCGCCAGTAGTATCTCAGAAATTGTCGAGTGCATCACATTTACGTCTTTCTTGAGTGTTTTGTTTTATAATTATTGTTATAATTAAATTATCAAGAACGCAACATGGATAAGAAAAGACCACTGACTCAAAATGAAATTGAGTACTACGCAAATCTAAGTGATTCAGAATTTGACGGGATTTTTGGCGAGGATGGTAACGACAGTAGCGATTATGAACCTTCTGAGAATTCAAGTGATAGTGAAGACGAAGTCGTCTCCGAACCTGAAGTTGATCCCGAATTTGAAGATAATGACGATGATTCCCAAGCAACAACATCAAATGCGAATGAGGATTTGTGGACAGAAATTCAACAAAATCCTGAATTATTTATTTTCCAAGAAAATGTTGGTGTGAAATTGGATACGACAAATTTTACAGTACAAACGCTGGTGGGCTTATTTTTTTCGGATGAATTTCTTGCATTACTGGTGGAACAAACTAATTTATATGCTGCGCAAGAAATTGAAAAACGCAAAGAAATAAAAAAATCTAATAGGTTATCAAAGTGGGAAGACATCAGTGCTGCAGAGATGAAAGTTTTTATTGGACTTTTGTTGCAAATGGGACCTTGTACTTTTCCATCAATTGAACATTACTGGAGCACAAACAAGCTATATAATGTAAACTTTTGGCGCTCACATATGAGTCGAAATCGATTCCAGTTGTTACTTCGTTATTTTCATTTGGTTGATAACTCAATACCATCTGCCGACAGAATATACAAGGTGAGACCAATACTAAATCATTTCAATAATATTATGCATCAAAACTATGTACCAGATAAAAATATTTGTATTGACGAATCCATGATGCTATGGCGGGGAAGATTGCTTTTCCGCCAATACATTAAAAATAAAAAACACAAATATGGTATCAAACTGTATGAACTATGTGAGTCCGACGGTCTTGTAATGAAAATAAAGATTTACAGCGGAAAATCTGAGGAAACTGACAATAATGTAGGTCACACTACTGACGTTGTTTTACATTTACTTGAGGACTATCTCGATAAAGGATACACGGTTTACATGGATAATTTTTATAATTCTGTTACTCTTACAAAAAACTGCTAAATACACGAAAAACTTATGTGTGTGGAACCTTACGAAATAACAGAAAAGGAAACCCCAGAGATGTGGTAAATCGTAAACTGAAAAAAGGGAAGTGTATTTGGCAGCAAAATGGTCCTGTTACTGTATGCAATTGGAAAGACAAACGAGATGTCCTTAGCATTTCAAACATGCATGCTGTTGAAATGGTAGAGGTGCCCAATCGCAATGGAAAAATTTGTATGAAACCGAATATAATTCAAGATTACAATAATGGAATGTCTGGCATTGACCGATCAGATCAAATGCTTTCGTACTACTCATCTCTAAGAAAGACTATTAGATGGCCCAAAAAGGTTTCATTACATATTATAGAGATATATATAAACAATGCTCACAAAATTTTTCAAAAAGTAACATCTTCTAAAATAAAACTGATAAAGTTCAGAGAAGAATTCGCCGTCGCGTTGATTGGAGAAGAGATTCAACCAGTTTCGAAAAAAAAATTAAATTGCAAGAGCTCCATTATTTAGAGAGTCTACCACCTACGAAAAAAAAAACAGCGTCCGACAAAGCCATGTCGTATATGTACCCAAGCAAAAAAAAACGCCGAGAAACGCGTTATTTCTGTCCAGCCTGTAGAGAGAAGCCAGCCCTTTGTGTGGAAGATTGTTTTAAGAAGTTCCACAAACAATAAAATATTATTTTATTTCTTGAATTTGAACTAATTTTTATAATTATATTTTTTGTTCATTTTTTAATAAATTTTCTGTTCATGCAAGCCAGCATTGATTTTTTGTTCTTTTCCCAGAAGCCATCTATCGAGATTAGCACTGATATATTTCGAGTTTAATCGTAGCTGCACAAAAATGGCAAGTAAAAACAGGACGAGATAACTCGTAGTTGGCGTCCGAGAAAAGAACGCAATCTACGAGTTATCTCGTAGTTGCAGTCAACGTGTTAATACCGTGTTTCAGTGGAAGGAGATCTCTTTGAAGTATATTAACCGCTTAACGACTGTACCCGAGATAACTCGGGCACGGTCAACGTTTCGATTTTCCTATGCCCGGGCCTAACTCGGGCATCTCTAATTTTTATGGATGTTACGCGCCATCACCCGAACTGTCTCGTGAAAAGCGGGAATAAGCATTTTTACACAAACCCCTCGGGTCTTGTCGGATTTTTGCGACTGTTTATTTGATTTGAGGCAAAATAAGCTGCCAGCGGGTAAATTTAGTTTGTGTTGCGACTTGATAAGTTTTGTTGCGCTGCTTCTGTGAATTAAATTTTACGTGAGTTTTTGTCTACAATAAGAAAATATATTTATTATACCTGTTATTTACATTTTAGTAGCTGAAACCCAAGTACTTAGTATATCATGGACAGGCACGATTATGATCTGTCAGATGAGTCAGAAGTTGACGAACCAATAGACGAAAGTGGCTCTGATACATCTTACGGCAATATTTCAAGTAGTAGCTCGAATTCAGATAATTCGGCGGATTTACTTGAAGCACGTGATTGGTTTGAATTGCAACCTGATTCCCCAGCCCCACCATCATTCCCTTTTACGGCTGTACCGTCTATAAATTGGGTATCCTGCAATGATTGGAACATGTTGGATTTTTTTGAACAGTTCGTTGACGACGATCTGGTTGGCCATATAGTAACAGAAACCAACAGGTATGCTGAGCAAAAAAAAAGAGGAAAAATGTGGTATCCTGTGACTAGCGAAGAAATTAGAGTCTTTTTAGGATTGACAATTTTACAAAGCGTTATAAAAAAAACCAGAATTGCGTCAATACTGGTCAGCCGATCCTCTTTTGGTGACGCCCTTTTTTGCCAGTTGTATGAGCAGAAATAGATTTGAGGCTATCCATCAAAACATCCATTTTTCTAATAATGATGAATTTGATGAAGTAACTCATCCAAACCCAAAACTTAATAAAATATGGCCAGTATACGAAAAATTGGTTAGCAAGTTTCAAGAACTGGTCGTACCTGAAAAAAACCTGTCTATTGACGAAAGTCTCCTTTTATATAAGGGTAGACTTGGTTGGATCCAATACATTCCACTAAAAAGAGCTCGATTTGGTATAAAAAACCTATTTACTGTGTGAATCTAAAAGTGGTTATGTATGGAATTTTATCATCTACACTGGAAAACAAACCAACCTTGACAAAGACTATGAAAATCTACCAATTTCGTCGCAAGTTGTCATGACGCTGTCTAAGCCATTGTTAGAGAAGGGCTATTGCATAACGATGGATAATTTTTATAACTCCCCCCAGCTTGCGGATTTACTTATTACAAAGGAAACCGACCTTTATGGAACACTAAAATTAACACGGAAAGAAGTTCTTTCAGAGCTAAAAAAAAAGAAGCTGAAAAAAGGAGAAGTTGTAGCCTTTCAAAGAGGTAAAGTTTCTGTCCTAAAGTGGAAAGACAAGAAAGATGTTTCTTTGATTTCAACCATTCATACGAACACCTGCGTAGAGGTAGAAAAACCAAGAGAGATTATAATAAAGCCGAAAGTTGTCATCGATTATAACGACACCATGGGCGGTGTTGATCGGGTGGATCAACACTTAGCAGACTACAACCTTCCAAGAAAGCGTGGAAAAAGTATTACAAAAAAATATTTTTTCATTTATTAGATTTGGCACTGTGGAACTCTTTTGTGTTAAATCGAAAAACTGGAGGAACAAAGTCAGCACTAGTTTATAGGTTGGATCTAATCAAACAGATCATGGAAAAATATCACCGCACGGAATTTTCTTCTAGAAAAGGACGACCTTCAAGCCAACCTACACCACTTAGACTGACAGGTCGTCATTTCCCTGAGTGTATCCCGGCAACCGAAAAAAAAAAAAAATTTCCAACTCGGCAATGTGGTGTATGCTGTAGAGTACGTGATGCCCGCGGCAAAAAAGTTCGAAAGGAAACACGCTACTACTGCCCTATTTGTGACGTACCGCTCTGTGTTACACCCTGCTTTAGAGTATATCATACAGTTAGTACTATTTAGTTGATAAGATAAGCCACTTTTTTGTTATTTGGCTCAAATTTTGTTTCAAATTAGCATTTCTTTGAACGCCGGAGTTAATTCGGGTGATGTCAAGAACAGAATTAAAATGTTTTATTTTTTGTGAAAACACTTGTTTTTTTGAAACTTTGAAAAAACATATTTGGTAAGTCCTATTTGCAGATTTAACACATACCATAAAAAAAATCGGGCATTTTGGTCCTACTTTCCCAAATAAATTCGGTCGTGAAGAGGTTAAATGGATTCGGATGAATAAATTAAGAGTATGTTTTTTACTCATAATTTTTCAACACTGGGGTACACTAGGATGGTCACTAGATACAGGAGGGAAAAATATTTTCATTATAATGCCGGCGGGACTCTCCTAAAATTTGCCATTTGTCTAAAAAATAAGATTGGCACAGTTTTAGATAACGTTAGCCCGTGCTTCATCGAGGTTAAAGCTGTCAAATTTGATTTTTTGCAAGAAAATCGTGGTTTTTCCCTCATAAAATAAAAATCATTCGTCCTAGAAACCGGACACTGGTTTCATTTCATAGGAAATGTGGTGCGTGATTCAACGCCCCCAAACCCACTTTGGCCCCCAACCAAGACCTACAATTGTTAAAATCTTTTGTGAAATACAGACAAATTGATAAAGAACTTCCAGACAAGGCCTGTCTAAAATGATAAATCATGTGTAGTGTCTCAATTCGGAGCTAGTCGCATTTTCATTTTTTGATGAAACTTTAGAAAAAAATGTAAAACAAGCATGGCTGCAAAATATCTAAAATTAATTTGCATTGAAGAAAAAGTTTACAATGATAGAGATGTAAAAGCAAGGCTCAATCTCGAACAAGTGGTCGATTTATCGTACAAAAAAATTGATTATTTTGTTTCTCATCAAACTTGAAATTTTTTCAAAAGATTTGAAATTGATATAATCTTTTTAAATACTGATCCCGATGAATGGTGTGACAATTCACACTATTTAGAAGCTAACAAAATAGTAAACAGTTGTAAGGTTGTCAATGACATAGCTGAAATAGGTGTAAAATTAATTCAAGTTTTCAATTCCTGTTTGATGTAAGATGAAGAACAACGGTTCTGTTATAAGCATTTGAATCTCTTCTCATTTTTATACCTTTTTGCTTGTCTTTTGTCCTAAATCTTCCATTTTTAATTTGGATTTTGCTTTATTTACTTTTAAAAACAGTTTTAACTAAACCCTTTTTTATGTACATTTTGAAAATTAAATCTAGAGAGACGTTTTAATTGAATCTTGTAATGTTTTTAGAGATTTTCATAAAAAATCAATTTTCATAAAAAGCCAAAACTTCAACCTTGTTGAGTCATAGGTTAACGTTATCCATTTGAGCTGAAACTTTACCAATCTCACTTATTGGTCAATTGGCAACCTTTAGGAGGGTCCCCACAAACAAATTCGAACACTGATTTTTTGTGACCACCCTAAGGTACTCTTTATATTTTATTCATTCACTAGTGTCATCATACACAGATAGATATATTCAGAGAGCGCATCATAAAACTTATTTTAATGAAGCTAGATACTAAAAAAACTTCTGGCGTTGCTCGACTACCTGTCATAGTATTTAAAAAATGCGCTGGTGAACTAACACTAGTTTTTTGTAGAATTTTAGTAACTATCCTATAGAAAGGGAATGTTTTCCTCCCTGCTGGAAATGCGCTACAGCTTAACCGATGCCTAAAAAAAGCGAGAAAACCTTGCCAGACAATTACCGACCAATCGCACTGCTTTTAATAATATCCAAAGTTATGGAAAAGCCTATCAATATTCTAAATATCTAGAAGGATCCAGTATTATTACCGACCATCAATATGGGTTTCGTAAGATCAATAGGAGATCTTCTAACTTATGTAACACATATTTGGAACAACGCAATTGAACATTTTGGAGAATCTCGAGCGGTTACACTTGATGTATCTAAGGCTTCCGGCTGTGTTTGGCGTGACACAAAAAACGTATACCAGGTGTACAAGTATGAAATGCGGATTTTTTTTCTAAAAAACATGTTAAATTTCCCTGTAACGTATACGATGCAAAAACCACGACTTCCTTTGGCGCATACCGAGCGAGCAAAATATTACACGTGTTTTGCGCTTCTGAATCTTTCCCATCTCTCGTAGCCGATGTGATGGTCATGAAGACTTTGTGTTGTCTCTTTCGGTAGCTTGTTGACTAACGCCCAATTGCTCGGTATTAACGAGTTGTTTTTGTGTTTCGAATCATCTTCGTCCAACAATGCTTGCAAAATTCCACATCTTCGTATATTTTTGGAGCGGTTTTGTTTTGCGCTTCTGACGTTCTCTTGTCCGCAACAATCGAGTTGTTTTTGTCACCAATAATGCTTCAATGAAACGCCGAAACCACTTCTGAAACCACCACGTTCACACATATCTTGCGATGGAGCATGTTTACCATAAGCTTCTCGAAGTAATCGGTATGATTCAACAGCAGTTTTCTTCAAATGAAAACTAAAAATTAATGCTGTCCGCGAATGCTCTTTGTTCGGTATAAATTTCGACATATTGAACACAACAACACAACACTATGCACACACTTTTCCAATTTATCACTCGTGCGCGTCTGACACTTGTTGACGACACAACAAAATGACGCAGTGTCAAATCTTTATAGCACAAACTGCATTGGTGCACCATCTGTTGACTGAAATCCGCATTTCATACTTGTACCCCTGGTGTGCAGGAAATCTCATTGACGGCATGCCTCGAAAGACATTTAGACAATTTACTAAGGTAATTGCGCCGTTGTTAGCACACCAGAGAATACATTGAAATACGTTTTTTCAAGAATACGAGTCACGTTCTTACTTGACAGTCTGTTTAGTCGATGTATCCTGACTCTCCACTACTTCTACGCTTGAAGAACTGTTTGACTAACTTACACTATGTATTTAATTATTTTTTTCATAAAATTTATTATCCCTGTTTTTTTTTAAATGTTTTTTTTTAAATATGTTTTTCAAAAGACGACCAGCTTAGGAAGTTTATGGTATCAAATAGAAAGAAAACAACCAATTAAGCCCGCAATTTTCAGGGTTAGTGAAGACCTTAAACTTTGGGGGACCAGCTCTGTCGGAAATGAATAAAATTAAAAAAGAGATGATGCTAAGCATGTACGCCAATGATTGTGTTAAAGAGACGATTCTGATATATATATATTTAAAATTAACTATATAATAAACTAAAAGCCTTTTTTTTTAGTTCAAAAAACGTATAAAATATCGAAACAAACCCTAATTCGAAGAAAATAATACATCCTCAAGCAACAATCTCAAAAAGTTTATCGAGTATCTCATATTTTGTTTCGTTGTTCATGAAGAAATCAGAACAATTCGGTTTTTTAAAAGAATTTTTTAAAGATAAACAATTACAATTTTTTCGAAGCATTTTTCCCTTTTTCAAAGTAATATTTTTGTGCACTTGCAATATTAGAAAAATGAATCTCTGCAAGGATTCAGTTTTATTGGACGAGGGATATTGTCCATTCGGCGTTCCACAATAAGTCGGGTAAGACGCTTGAATGTTTATTCTAGAAGGCTTAGCTGGGTTTTATAAGACAATATGCTTTAAGAAACATCACTGCTTTGAAGCTGTTCGCAATGTCGCTTCTACAGAGTTAGTTTAAACAGTTGTCCGTACGAGATTTTGCTCGAAATGAATGCTGACTACTAAAACTCTTGAGAAGTGTTGTAATAGAACATGTGATGCCTTTCGCACAGAGTCATTTTGTGGGAACATGTGATGCCCGGTCATTTTGTTTCCTGTTTATGCAAGACAACGCTCGACCTCACGTGGCTAGGGAGGTACTCGATTATCTTAATCAAATTGATATACCGATTATGCAATGGCCACCAAAAAGCCCGGATCTGAATCCGATAGAACATGTATGGGATCAACCTTAAGAAAAATGTGAAACGTCATATACCTGCACCTAGAAACCTGAGGAAACTAGAAAATGCAGTTATCACAGAATGGGAGCAAATTCCTCAAGATTTTATCCAAAATTTAATTAGAAGCATGCCTAGGCGCATAAACGCTGTCATCCGAAGTAGAGGAGGCAACACACGCTACTAGTGTCCCAGTTCACCATTAATTTTACTACTAGTGTCCCAGTTTATTTTTTTTTCATTATTACATAATTTCTATGATTTTGTTATTAGGTCTTAAGAATAATTTTAATTCGAATCTTATAGAGAAATTTGGTAGCTAATTCACTTTTAAAGTATCCGAATAAGTTTTCGTCTCCAATCAGACGAACAGCTCTCCTCTGAAGAATAATTGGTCGAATTTGAGCTTTGTAAAGAATTAACAGTTGTGGAGTGTAAAGCTTTCTGGTTCGAAATAATATTCCCAACTTGTGAGAAGCTCTCCTTGTTATGCCTGCAACATGTTCATGCCAGGACATATTTGCTCCCAAATTAACGCCCAACAAATTGAGCGACGATGCTAGGGGAATGGAGGGCGCCGACTGGGCCGCCGGTCTGTTGTGGGTAAAATATGCGTTTTCAGAACTGGATAACAAATCAAAAGGGACAGTTCTTATTGTTGTAACTTCTAAGCATGCCATTTTTGAATAGTTAATCATGTGCCCATGTAACTAATCCGGCAAATTTCCTTTAATTCTCTATGAAAATTTTCTGTAGTGTAACCAATGTTCATAAAAAATTATTAAAATTAATTCATTATAGAGATTTGTATGATTTAATATATTGTTGCGTTAATTTTGTCCAGGAGTGTATTAACTATCCAGCGCTGAAGTTTTTCAGATACTCCAAGATTTCCACTTTATAAATAAAACGTTCTGGTATTGCTTTTACGTGTTTTTCTTGGGATCGGCGAGCGTTAACTGATTTACATTCCACAATAAACGCAACGTTCTTCGTGATATTTTACACGTTGACGGTGATAGGCTTTTCTTGATTTTAATTGAAAAACTACCTCAAAATTTATAAAACAAAAAAGTGAGAGGGGATCTATCTAAAGGGCTTCTTTTTTTTAGTAATTTTATAGACTGACCGTCTTATAGGGGGGCACCTTTTTGAATATCCGTAGGGATCGAAGAGGAATATGCCCCCTTACCTCCCCCGCCTGTGGGTACCCTTCAGGAGACGAAATATTTACGTCAATATTGTGCCTTAATCTATTTGAAACTTTTGAAGTTTGTTGCCAGTCAGAATATTTTGACAGTGACATATACAGTTCTTGAATGGGAAATGGGTTTTCTAATTTTTGGTTTATTTCTACAAAAATAGGTAAGTTTTATGCTGACGACTTAATAATAGAGTTAGCTTTAAGGAACGGAGATATCTAGCATGTAATCTTGCGCAGAATCATGAGAGTGATGTAATGTAATCTATTTGTTTTATTTTCTAAAGGTACAGTTTGCTTGAGTAAGCAATTAAGAATCATGTTATTCTGTAAAATAATTATTTTAGTCTGGTAAAAATGCCCAAACTTAAATAACACCCGACGTGGAAGTGTATTATATATGGAAACCCCATTGCATTATATTCTTCCACTATACTGTAAAATATTTATTATTAATTAAAAATTGTATTTATTTAATTCAAACTATCAAAGCATAAAAAACCTAAAAATAGCCTAAGACCGGTACTCTGTAATAAAGATCTTAAATTCTTTCATTGACCTTAAAAACAAAACTCTTATATCTGCCTGAAAATCGGCAAGCGGAACTAATTGGGCATTTGTTATTTTAAAGAAAACAATTATTTTTTAGACAAAACAATAATCAAGTATTAAAATAAACAGATGGTTTTTGAATTTTTTGAAAAATTACCATTTCACCAGGAAGTTGGTATCGAAGCAAAATTTAATTCAATATATTTCCGATTTTTTTTCAAAATCTTTAATTTTGAAGTTCATTGTATCTATGAAAGTATTTTTTTGAGCTATCTAGTTAAGAAGGAAAATTTGCAGAGCTTAAAAAGAAACAATTTTCAATCTAATTTAATATATTTTTTTTACTACCTGTAGGGGCGTGGGACAGGATATCATCCTCAGTACGTTCTGCCTGTCGTAGAAGGCGACTAAAAGGATAAGTTAGATGATAGATGTCCAGATCCCACCAGGGTCGTCCGGTGGGATATCATCACATCAGCTTAGGTTACGTGAAGTTGCTTATCGTTTCGTGACTGTGCTGATATCTCCGGACTGTGGGAAAAGAGTAGTATGATGACGCTCCTAGCCTCCCGTTCCGATCTCCGGGTGGGGGCTGGAAATTGATGGCCTTTTTTTTACGAGTCTAGCAAGGTGCTGCAGGGAAGTCCCTAAAACGCTCCAGGAGCGGCATGTATGCAGAAAAAGTGATTCGCGTTGTTCTTGAATCGCTGTAAATTGTACTCGGTGGGAAACACAGCCCTGGGCAAATTATTCCAAAGGGGTGATGTTCTCCATATAAAAGACTGCTTGAAAAGCGTTGTACGCGGAGTAACAACCTGAACCTTATACGGATGTGAAGTATTAGCGCGACATGTATTTCTAACAAGCACCGCTTTGGGAGGAATTAAGCGGGCTACATCCTTCGAACACTTTCCATGAAAATACTCAAGCAGACTCGCCAACCGTTCTTCGATGTTC
The DNA here is from genome assembly GCA_019049505.1 of Pachyrhynchus sulphureomaculatus. NCBI lineage: Eukaryota > Metazoa > Arthropoda > Insecta > Coleoptera > Curculionidae > Pachyrhynchus > Pachyrhynchus sulphureomaculatus. The sequence goes on along the minus strand of CM032455.1, from coordinate 177,753,803 downwards.
CAGCGAATCAAGGCCGCCGGTCAGTTCCGGGTCTCCAATCAGACGAACAGCTCTCCTCTGAACAGAATCCAACAAATGCGGTGCAGAATAATTGGTCGAATTTGAGCTTTGTAAAGAATTAACAGTTGTGGAGTGTAAAGCTTTCTGGTTCGAAATAATATTCCCAACTTGTGAGAAGCTCTCCTTGTTATGCCTGCAACATGTTCATGCCAGGACATATTTGCTCCCAAATTAACGCCAAACAAATTGAGCGACGATGCTAGGGGAATGGAGGGCGCCGACTGGGCCGCCGGTCTGTTGTGGGTAAAATATGCGTTTTCAGAACTGGATAACAAATCAAAAGGGACAGATCTTATTGTTGTAACTTCTAAGCATGCCATTTTTTAATAGTTAATCATGTGCCCATGTAACTAATCCGGCAAATTTCCTTTAATTCTCTATGAAAATTTGTCGTAGAATTTAATTTGGAATTTTGATTATTACTGGTATGAGCAAAGACAAATATTTTGAGAGAAGAATGATCGTGAGCAAATACAGTAACAGGCCTCCATTTGATTTAAAGAAGCCTAAAGAGACCTACGATATTTCGGATAAAATTAAGGAATATCCTGTATATGAGTGTAAAAATTGTTGCCAGAATCAGACGAACATGTCCAGGTAAGCAATGTTTCCAAGTAAGATTACTTTCATTATCTGTAATTTCTAAATAAATGTTTAATTTGGATTCGTCTGACGAATAATCGAAGAATCAAAAACAAAGTTCTTTCCTGCTCCAACAATTCCAGGTCCTTAAGGTCAATAGTCATTTTCCAGGTATCTCGATCCCGCGCGACCTGACTTGACTCGTGCATATCCATACCAAGAAGAGATCTTACTTGATCGGACCATCTTGTTAGAGACCGTTCCCTTGCTTTTCAACCTACCACCTTCCCCGTTACTACAAGCTTTTCCATGGCATTCACTTTCTCATAATGTGACCAAAATACTTCAGGCACTGAAGGTTAATTCTATTCGAAAGATGATTATCTATACTAAGCTTTTTACGAATAGATATACTAGTACTGTATTCGGTATGTAATACTCTGAGGATTCTCCGATATTCCCACATCTCAAACGCATCGATGCGTCTTTTGTCAGTTTGTTGGATGCAAAAAGAGAAAAATATCACTTTGAATTGTTGTGGTTGTTACTTGATTGAAATTCATAAGGAATGTAATGAAAGACTGATTTTGTCAAATTTCCACTTTATTTAGTTTCACTGAAACTGTATGACGCGTTTCGCTATACCATAGCTTCTTCTGATACAAAATGATGTTTGAATATTAGTGTTGTTACATTTATACAAATACCCTAACGTAGATAGGTAATAAAATTAATACTATATGCTAATGAATATTGCTGGGAAATCCATTCTGAATATTAATTGTATAAATTGAGTAAGGGGGAGTTACCATGGGCCAGACAGGTATCTTTTTGTTCTTTTAAGATGATGTCGGAATTTTTAATTCTATTTATTTCTAAGTTTTCTAATTGGTGCCTTTGTTTTGTACGTGTAGGATTTTAAATTTATCGTCAAAAAGATGATTTGATTCTGTTAAATGATTACTGTACGCTGAGTCAGTTTTGTTTTTTAAATAACTTTTTTTATGTTCTAAAATCCGAGTTTCGAATGAGCGACCTGTCTGACCTATGTAACTTTTATGACAAAAACCACAATTCAACTGATACACTCCAGATTTTTTGGATCTATTTTGTTTTCCCTTTGCGTATCTGTAGATGATTTTAATAAAGAATTAAATCTAATAAAATAAATTGCTGTTAACAACGGATATTCTCCTGACACCATAGATTCAATTCTAAACAAAAAATTAAAAAATAAAGCTATTTCTTTAGTATACCCCAAGAAAGAAAACACAGGGAAAAAATATAATGTTTTAACCTATTTTGGTAACACGTCAGAGAAAATTAAAACACCACTTAAACAAATATAATATCAACATAGCTTTTAGAACAAACAACTCGTTAGGAAAATTCATTAAAACCCAAAGAGAAAACAAAATAGATCAAAAAAATCTGGAGTGTATCAGTTGAATTGTGGTTCTTGTCATAAAAGTTACATAGGTCAGATAGGTCGCTCATTCGAAACTCGGATTTTAGAATATAAAAGAAGCTATTTTAAAAAAAAAACTGACTCAGCGTACAGTAATCATTTAACAGAATCAAATCATCTTTTTGACGATAAATTTAAAATTCTACAAGTACAAAACAAAGGCGTAAAATTAAAACCTATTAGAAAATATAGAAATAAATAGAATTAAAAATTCCGATATCATCTTAAACCAAAAAAAGATACCTGTCTGGCCCATGATAACTCCCCCTTACTCAATCTATATAATTAATACTCAGAATGGATTTCCCAGCAATATTCATTAGCATATAGTATTAATTTTATTACCTTTCTACCTTAGGGTATTTGTATAAATGTAACAACACTAATATTCAAATATTTTGTATCAGAAGAAGCTATAGTATAGCAAAACGCGTCATACAGTTTCACTGAAACTAAATAAAATGGAAATTTGACAAAATCAGTCTTTCATTACAAAATACCACTTACTATTTCCCAAATTCAGATAGAGTGTCATAAAACGTTTTTACTGAAGCGACACCAAAAAGCTTCTGGCGCTGATGGAATACCTGCCCTAATACTCAAAAAATGAGTGATCGAATTAACGCTACTCTTTTATGCATTTTTCAACCTATTCTGCAGCAAGGAAATATTTTCTTTCCGCTGGAAATGCGCTAGAATTCAGTGGATACCCAAAAAGTCACGAACATCTTGTCAAACAACTGCCGACCAGTCGCACTGCTTTCACTAATATAAAAAGTTATGGAAAATGCTATCAGTTAGTATATTGTAAAATATCTGGAAGGATTCAGTATTATTAGTGACCATCAATATGGCTTTCGTAAGCAGAGAGATCAGGAGATCTTTAAATTATGTCACATATGTTTGGAATAACGCAAATTAATATTTTGGACAATCTCGAGAAAGAGGGGGCTAATATCATAGGTATAAAGACTGACTGGTTTGTTTCAACCCTAACATTTACTTTTTTTTAGGAAACCTTCATCAAGATCGAACAAAAACATGGTAATTGAAAATGTGGAGGAAATTAATAACGTTTCTCCAAAAAAAAGAGTCATTCCCAAAGTTTTGGAAACCTTTAGGAAACTAAATTCTTCTCGAGAAGAAGAAGAGCTCACAATGAGTAAAAATACATCTATAGAAACTTTATACAGAAACACCGGTACATATAAATTAGGAAAAAATATTCCAAAACACAAACTAATGAAAAGTCTTCTTCAAAATTTAGATTCTGAATTCGATTCCAGTAAAAAAAGTTCAACGGGTACTCGTTCGAACAAAGACAGATTAACGCCACCTAAAGGGAAAATAAAACAGAAAAAGCGCCCAAAGAAAAAACAATTTTTCGATACAAACGAAGTTATCAGGACTGATTTTATTGTTAATTGTGAAAACAAGAAAATTTTAGAATTTTCTTCTGAATGTTGTACAAACCTAGATATTAAGCCGTCCAAGATAGACAAGAAAACGAGTACCACTGGTCTAGTTTGGCCTCCCGCATCGCGAGAAGTACTTCAGTATATCGAACCTACCCGCTCTCGTCACCAAACAACTAAGACATCTTGTAAAAAATTAACAGTCGATCAGCAGAACGTCACTAAGTTTAGGAGCATTAAAAAAGAGAGTTCACATGCACATGCGAGTCAGCTTTCTTCATGCAGCTTTTTAGAGGAGATACCTACTAAGGATGTTCCTCAGTATCAATGCACTGAACCAGCTAGATCAGAAAAAATTATAAGGAAAAGAGTTTCTACTTCTTATGAGTTAAGGTAAATTATTAAATTTACTCGCATTTTTAAGATTCAGAGTTGTATACTATCAAACGTCTTCCTCTTCAGGTGCCATCTCCGCTGCAGAGTTTGACAATCATCATTGCTATTTGTGTTTTTGAAGTTGCTGCTTTAAACAATTGAGTAGATGTACACCCAAACTACTCTCTCAGGTTGTGAAGCCAAGAAATACGCCGTCGTCCAATACTTCTTCTGCCCTGAACCTTCCCTTGCTTAATCAGCTGCCATAGTTGGTATTTTTGCCCTCTTATCACAGAACCCAGATATTCGATTTTTCGCCATTTAATGGTAATTAGAATTTCTCGATCTTTGTTTAGTCTTCTACGTTCGTGACTTTATCGATCCAAGCTATTCTGAGTATCCTTCTATATATCCACATTTCGAATCATCATCATCATCATCATCATCATTAGCTTATTCCATGCATAGTCGGATGCAAGCCTCCCCAAGTTGTCTCTAATGAGCTTTGTTTTTTGGTGTTTATTGCGTTCTCTTTGATGTTCATTCTGCTTCCTATTTCTTCATTTGGTATTCTTTCCATACGTGCCACTCTACAGCATCTTCTCCAATACTCCATCGCTACCTCGTTAATTTTAGATTTATTTCTTTTGTTGATCGTCCATGTTTCTGACCCGTATGTCATTATGCTTTGTATTATTGATTTGTATATGCGTGTTTTGTTTCTCTTTGTAATGTGTTTGTCCCACAGGATCGAATTTAATTGTCTTATGCATGTCCGCGTTTGTTCTAATCTAGCTTTGATCTCTTCTTCTGCGTTTTTTGAAATGATGGTTCCTAAATATTTAAATCTATCGATTCCTTTGATTGTTGTTTCGTTATCGACTTTCAGATTCTCCACATTTCCCTCCTTTGTTGTTAGATATGCCGTTTTATCAAAGTTTATTGCTAATCCTGCCTTAGTGTATTCCTCTTTCAGTTTTCTTACCATATAACTGAGGTCTTCCTCATCTCGCGCTATAATTACTTGGTCGTCTGCGAAACTTAGAGTATATAAGTAATCTTCTCGTATTGGGACTACCATTCCACTTCATTTTTGCTTTCACTTTTTTAAAGTTTGTTCGAGGTATATTTTGAATAGTGTTTTGATGTTTGGAGTTTCTTCTCTATTTTGTGTCCTATTTTTATGTTCACTGTGTTGTTTTCGTAGAGAGCTTTTACTGCGTATGTTAGTTCTTTGTCAATGCCTATTTCTTTCATTGGGTTCCATAATCTTTGTCTTGGTATTGAGTCATAGACCTTTCTTATGTCTATGAAGGCTAGATGAACTTCTCTATTCTTTGCCAGTTTTTTTTTCCATTGTTTGTTTTATAGTGTATATGTGGTCTATACATGATTTTCCGGCCGTTAAACCTGCTTGGTCTTCTCCAATTTTTCCTTTTATATTTTCCTCTATGATATTTTTAATAATTTTTCCATACAAACGCCCCATACTCGATATTATGCTTAGGCCTCTATCGTTTGTGCATTTTCTGCGGTCTCCCTTTTTAGATATAGATACTATATAGGCCTTTGATCATTCCTCTGGTATTTTTTCTCCATTTATCGCTTTGTGGAACATATTTCCATTCCACATTTATCAGACCCGTACTTAATCATTCCATTTAACACACCTCCAGGCCCTACAGATTTATTATTTTTGAGTATTTTTATTGTCTTCTTTACTTCTTCATAGCTTAGTTCTATCTCTTATTCGTTTATGTTTTACCTTATTATTTCTGTGGATGTCTTTATCTTTGTATGCACTATCAATTTACGTTTTTCCTGCTTTAGATTTATTCTTGATTTTGCTCTGAGCATCCGATGGTCACTGCCAATGCTTATCGTGTTCAGGACTATCGTGTCGATTACAATATTCTCGTCATTTGATGAAACATAATCAATTTCGTTTTTTGTTTTACCACCTGGGCTTTGCCATGCCCATCGTCTATGTTCTCTTCTATGTATTCATAACGTACAAGTTATTTTCATTTACAAAATTTGATAACATTTCTCCTCTGCTGTTCCTCGTGGCCAAACCAAACTTCCCGATACTCTTCTCATTTGTATTCGCTGGTTTCCCTATTTTGGCATTGAAGTCATCGATTATTATGATATATCTTGTTTTATGGTGTAGCAGTGCTTTATTTATATCTTCGTAGAATTGGTCAATTTCTTCTTCCTTGCTATCTGATGTCGGTGCATATACCTGAATGATCTTATATTTGTATTTTCGGTTTAGCTGTATGTCTACTGAAGAAATCACTCTTTTCTATATGGCTTGGAACTGAACAATATTTTCTGCTATCCTTTTGTGAGTAAGTAGACCGACTCCTCCAATTTTCTTACTTTCATTTCTTTTCTGGGAGAATTTATGACCACTTTTTAGGGTGATACAAGACTCGCCTGTTCTTCTTACTTCCGCTAAGCCCAACACTGTCCATTTTATATTTTTCGGTTCTTCTTCCAATTCGATCATTTTTTCTTCGGATCTTAAAGTTCTTGTCTTGTAGGTTGCTATGTACCATTCTGTTCTTTTGGGTTGTCTATGTGTTGTGAGTATACCACAGTATTTTATTTTCGAATTTTTGTCCCCCCAGAATCCATGGGGCTGGGGTGCTGCGTTTTGGAAATTCGACATATTCATTTTTCATATTGGGGTTTTTAGCCATTTACTTGTCGCGCAGGCCAAACGTGTTGACAAGGGGTGAGGAGTTGGAAGGATGGTATGTGGTGAATGATTAATGTTTTTAGGGCCTGATGTTCCCCCATGTTAGAATTTTGAATACCTCCAGTTTATTGATGTTATTTTTGTTTTGGCTCCACGTCCCTACCCTGCGGAATACAACCGAGGAAACGTAACATCTAACTAATCTCATTTTAGGTTTAAGTTTATACCGTGGCTTGAGAAGAAGTTTTTGTTATGTTGGGAATGTGGAATATTCATCAATCATAATTGACTCATCGTCGCTGCTGATGAAGCTAACATGGTTAGCAAAATGCGCGTCGAGTGGAAAAATAAAGTCTTGAGTAAGAAGTTTTTGATCTTCACAAACGTAGCCCGTGATTTCCCCTAATGCTCCCGTTCAAATTTCTTGTGAGATGTCGTTATTGTTATTGACACTTCCTCTCCTTCAGCATACTACATATGCTCTCTACCCACGGTCGGGTGTAGGCCTCTCTCAAATCTTTCCATTTTTCTTTATGTTATGTGTTCTTGTTAATACCAGTTAAGAGCCCTCCGATTCTCTTCAGATCGTCGCTCCATCTCTGTTGGGGTCTTCTTATGCTTTGCTTATTTTCACCCCATGGTTTTACAATGGTCCTTGAAGATTCTATATCACCTAGTGATTGCTTGCCACTCCACTTATACATCGCTCTTCGCTACTGGCCGGCCCCAGCAGAAAGTATTTTACAGACAACTCCATTTCAGAGAAACTGTTATCCGTTTGGTGATATCATTCACCTTTGTTTGTTTTTTTGTCTAATCCATTTATTACGTTTTTCTTGTCCTTCAAAGTAACACTCAATATTTTCCTTTCCATTGCTCGTTGGTGAAGAAATTGTAGTTTTTGACTCGGTATTGTTCTTTTTTAAAACCCATATTTCGGCTCCATACGCATATGATACAAATACTTGTAGCTGGTAAGATACATTGATTATAAATTTGGATTTTTGATCGTTGAGGAATGTTCATATTCAGTACATATTTCAATTTTCCATATGCTGCCCCGTTATCCCATACGTAATCCTTCTTTCTATTTTTCAAGCTGCTGGTTTTCCTTTCCTATCGTTGTTATTTGGCCCAGATAGATAATTATATTTACGTACCCATTTATTCAACGGGATCGTGATGAATTTTAGAGAAATCTTCCATTTAAGCAGTAACTAAGTCCACCCTGTCTAAAATACTTTGCAAATCCGCCATTAGGGGCCGTGTCATCTGCGTATAAATATAGTATTGTTTACCGACTGGCTGGTCATACATACATTTGTTTATTTTCTGGACCAGTTATTTGGCATTTCTTTGATCTTTTTGTGGAGGTTAAACTAGTCGGACTTCTTCTCCAGGATATACCTACATTTGCCTTCAAGCTATTTTCTTTTCATCCTCCGGATTTCATTTTTATTCTTGATGTTGACTTGTTTACACTCATTTCCATCCTTTTTCTCACTTATCCATTCGCTTTGATTTTTGTGGTTTATCCCTTTGTAAGATATCTCTGGCTGGTTTTAGTAGGGCTTCCTTAACTGTGGTCTAATGTTCGTCTATATCGAGTTCCCTTTTGTCCTCTTCACTCGCGATTCTATCAAATGTGAAAACTTAAAATATTCATGGCAATGGACTTTTGGGCTCAGGAAACAACGGAACAATGGTTTATTATTTGAGGAAAATTTTCGGCCTCGGAGGTTTTTCTAATCCTCCGTCATCCCCCTCCCTCCCAACTACACTCGTACCAGCAATTTGTTAGTTTTTAGGATCTACTGTGTACCATTGACGGTCCGAAGGTTGGGCCATGGACGTGAAATTCCGATCAAACGCCTCAATCCTTGTTTATTTGTTGTCATTGTTTCAACTTATTTCAGACAGAAGAGTCTAGAAGATTCAACTGTAAATAAAAAACAAACGTACCCCAAGAACCAGCCTTACATTGTTAAACCGGAAATAATTGAAGAAAAACCTGAAGATAACCTTAAAAATTCTTCTTCAGACAAAGTTGGAAAACTGAAGGGGAGGAGTTTTGTACAAACTCAAGTTGAGAAATTGAATAAGTTTTTGAGACATACGAGAATTCCTCCACCGAAATTGAGTAGACCTCCGCATTTTGATGGCGGTTATCAGAAGAAGGTTGAGGATGTTCGAAGTTTTATGGGGCGGGGTGATTATTTGAGAAGAGGTGAAGGAATACAGGATTACAGTGATATTATGAATACAATTCGAAGCAACGTGCCTGTAATGGAACAGTCAGATAACTATGATAGTCTGGGAAGCGGTAAGAATTTCCTTTTATTAAAGTGGGTACATACAGCGATGGTGGGTATCGCCACGTCACGTCTACCACATATTACAGAAAACTCAAGAATTTATGTAAAAAATATAAATTTCAATCTTAAATTATAGTAATTAAAACCGTCTATGTTTTAATCTTGCAAATCGTCCAATACGTCCAAGCAAAAAGTGAGTAAGATACTCCAGTGAATGCTCAACTATTTATTATTTCTTTACGAAAGTATACTGGGTCCTACGCTATTCTATTTTTTTTATTATAGCGGTATTAATAAAATTAATATTTTTTTTATTTTTAGATCATGATTGGTCGGACTCTGGACCAGAAATTAATCCCGAACACGTCCGTTTTCCAAAAGAGACAAAGACTGCGATTGATCAGTCTCTAAGTGAAAGAAAGAATAGGATTTCTTTATCCAAATTTACTAAATTTCACGACAGTAACTTTAGACCAGCCTTTCCACAAAGAGAAGAACACTTTGAGGACGTTGTATATGATTATTATGAAGGTATCGTCCGATTCAACAAATCAATAGTGACAAGGTTGATCTGGTAGTTTGAAACATACAAATCTAAATTTAACCAAATAGATAGATAGATAGATATTAATTGGTCTGGGCACGTCGACAGGTGGGTCATTTAGCGCCTCTTGTGTATGTTGAGGAAATTATACTATGAAGTTAGTTTCTCTTAGGTAGCTTGCGAGACCTGTCTTTATTGTTTCAAAATTGTCAATAGTTGTTTTTAAGCTGGCAGGATATGTGTATATATATATATATATATATATATATATATATATATATAGCTTATATATATATATATATATATATATATATATATAATCGGTTTTTTAATATTTTCCGTCTTCCGATGCCTAATTTCCACTCCTCCCGGTTTCGTCATCCCTCCTCCTCTAGATCTCTCTCTAGTACTTCCTTGTTGATTCCTGCTCTCCAGCTTTGGCGTGGTCTTCCTCGCTTTCTTTTTCCATGAGGGTTCCAATTGAAAATCTTTTTAGGTAGTCGGTCTTGTGACATTCTCTGTACATGTCCGTACCATACCAACTGTTGGGTTCTGATTTCGTCCACTATATCGTGCTTTATTTCTAAAGCTCGTCTTATCGTGTCATTTGGTATGCGGTCTTTTCTGGATTTTTTGGCTGCTCGTCTCCAGAAATCCATTTCTGTAGCTTTTAGTATTTTTTCTGTTCTTTCCTTCAATGGCCACACCTGGGAGCTGTAAGTTATTATACTTTTCACTATTGAGTTGTAAATTCTCTTCTTATTTTCAATGCTTATGTTTTTGTCCCATAGTATACTATTAAGCATTGCAATCTTTTCTTCCTTGGATATTCCTCTCGAATATTGCTTCTTACAGTGTTCCGTCCCTAGATATTCTCGTTCCCAAATACTTATAACTGGCACAGTGTTTGATGGTGTGTCCTGTGGCCAGTTTCAAGTCCTGCTGTTGTCCTCCGACGCACATGTACTCGGTCTTTTTAATATTGACTTCTAGGCCCCATTTTTCATATTCCTCCATAAGTTTTCGTATCATGTATTCCATATCATCGATGTCCTCAGCGACTACTACCTGGTCGTCTGCAAATGATAGCGTGTACAATGTAGTATCGTCATCCAGTGGTAATCCTATACTGCTGCACTTCCTTTTCCAGTTCTTCAGTACAATCTCCAAATAGATTTTAAATAGCGTTGGGGATATACAGCAGCCCTGTTTGAGACCCTTTGTGACCTGGAACCCTGTTGTTATTACCATATTTGGTTTTCACACTACTTCTTGCGTCTTGGTATACGGATTTTACGGCTTTAATTATTTCGGGGCTTACATTACTCTGTTGTAGTGTTTCTCACAATCTCATTAGGGCGCTGTCGTAGGCCTTTTTAAATCAACAAACAAGACATGGACTTCCTGATCAAATGCGGTTTTCTTTTCTAGGATTTGTGTCTAGGAGATGGTCTATTGTGTCAGTGTACTCTAAAGCCTGCCTGTTCTTCAGCTTCTACGTCCGCGTATTCCGTTTCTATTCTATTTTTAAGTATTTTTCCCGTATATTGTGCTAATAGATCCTGTAACCGTTATTCCCCTATAGTTATCGGAATTATTTTTGTCTCCTTTCTTATGAATTGTGATATGTATGATATTTTCCATTCCTCAGGTTTCTGATGTGTTAATGCATCTTTGGAATAAGTTCCTCAAAGCGCTAAATAGCTTTTCAGTTCCGTATTTTACTATCTCTCCTGAGATGTTTTCTGGTCCTGGAGCGCTACCATTTTTTAGCGTTTTACATACTTCTTTAACTTCTGATTTTGTTATCCTTATTGGGGATCCTCGTATAACTATATTTGGGTTTCCATGTTGGGTACTTTTGAATTCTCGTCTATCTTCTGTTAGCATATTTGTAAAATATTGGTTCCATTTTTCTGGTGTTATTGGTGAGAAGATTTCTCTTTTCCGTTCTGTTCTCATATTTTTAAGAAGTCTCCAGCTTTCTGTGCTTTTTCTTCCTCCTATGTAAGTGTTGAGTCTTGAGCATGTCTTTTCCCATTGGTTGTTCTTTTTGTCACTAATCATTTTGCGTACTCTAGCTTGGGATTCTTTGTATTTTACTTTGTCGTTTGTGCTCTTTGAACTTAAATATTTGTGATAGCTTTTCCGTTTTTTCTTCAATTTCGTATTTAATTTCTTCATCCCACATTGTGTTTATCTCTAGTAGGTTTAAAATGTGTGGCCTCGATTAGGTGAGCCACTGTAAGGCAAGATCCACAGGTGGAGCAGGAGAGAGCTAGCTCGTTTTTTAATAAATAGCAGTGGGTATTATGGGTGTGTTCGATTGCTAGCCTCCGCATGTGTAGATTTTCCCTTCTTGTCATATTGAGAGAGTTCAAGGCAGGATACACTAGTGGTTTAATCGACCACAGTTTATTTTCCGGGTTAGTTAGATCCCAGCTAAGTTGAAATAATGTGAGATATATGTGTTTCAGATGGTTTTTGACGTCTTGTAAGTGGTTCTCTCCCTGTCCTGAAATACCTTTAGTTATGGCTTGTTTTGCATATAGATCTGCTTTATCATTTCCTCTAATACCAGAGTGGCTGGGTATCCAGAGGAATGAGATGTAACGATTTTTCAATTTAGTTGTGTAACAGAGATCTAAGATTTGGCGGACATGATTGTACTCGAGATTTCTGGATTTGATGGAGGTGAAAGCATGTAAGAATCAGAAATGATTAGAGATCTTGACGCTGATTTGATTGGGAGTGCGTGTCGCATGACCTCCTTGATTGCAAGGAGTTCGGCAGAAAAAATGGACGAGTAGGAGGGAAGTTTGAACATTTTGATGGCAGTTGAAGCTATGTATGATGCACTTACACCATTTTCTGTCTTTGAATCATCTGTAAAGATGAGGGTAGTTGGTAGAGATTCTCTCGAGGAATATTTTGTTTAGTTGGATATTGGAGTACTCAGATTTCTTGTATGAATGCATGTAGAAGTCTATGGGTGGGGTAGGAGAGAGCCATGGGGGAAATGTGGTTAGAAGAGGATAATCATAATTTGGTGGGTGAATATTGTGCAGAGAAAGCAGGGTTGATACTCTGCTGGGTATAGAGTTTTTTGGGAAGATTTGATTTGGACGGTGTACATGGGATGGGTTCAAGGGATGCTTGTTGTTTGGGCGGTATAATGAGGAGGAGTAGACCAAATATTTCTTTCTCTTTTTAACGACGCCACGCTTTTGCTACAGCAGACTCTATACTTTACCTTCTCTATTCTAATATCTCTATGCACCAAACAGCGTTCTGAATCTTCGTACGTTGCTGTTTTTGATTAATCGTGAGAGTGCTCGGCAACCATCGGGCACAGAGCGTTTTTATTAGCAAATAATCATGCAAAATATATTTCACGTGTTCTGTGGATATCTGCACGATGTCAGCTATCTCTCTTACTTTCACTTGCGGTCATTCAAAATAATGGTGAATTTTTTTTGTTTTTTGGAGTCACTGCCTCATTTGGTCGACCAGAACTTGGTCCATCGTTGATGCTTGTCCGATTGCATTAAACCATCGATACATAGTTTTCGCTTTCGACGGAGCAGATGTGCTGTTACACTTCTTAACCATTCTTGGGTTCTGGTTGAATTTTTTCCATCAAAAAGCCGTGTTTAGTCAACACGCGAGATTCTTTTTGTTCCATCAAAGATCAAACGTAGCGTCCCTCAAACAGTTGTAACTTGCAAACGAATAGACCAAATATCATGAAAAGTTTGCACATTCTTCTGAGAGTTGATACTAACTGAAAATCATATGGTTTTTTGTTTGTGCTGCCATCTCTCGGGAAGTCTCGGGACTTTTCACCTCATGTAGTATATATTATATATTACGAGTATAATATTTTAGTTTAAACCGTATAGAGCTAAAGTAACTTTCCCACGCTCTGTCTATAGTTGTTCGAGACATCTCTAGGAATATTGAGATTTTGAGAGTGAAACATTGAATGGTTTGAAGTTTAATTTCTAAAGTAGCTACAATGCAATTCTATAGCCTAAATTTATGTTAAATGTTAATATTTTAGGTTATTGTCCTCAAAATATTCAGACGGACCACAATGTTCCAGCCCCAACAAAAAATCAACCCTACAGAAATAATAGAACCATAAGAAACAGTGGTTCTGCGCAAACGAAAAAATGCGTAAATGTTCCGTGTAAGAAAAATTTGCTTTGTGATAAGGGAGACCAACATTCGGGACCATGTGGATATACTCATAACAGCAATAAAGTTATCTATTAACAAAGTCATCTGTTTTAATTAAATCAAATACACTCCTGGACAAAATTAACGCAACAATATATTAAATCATACAAATCTCTATAATGAATTAATTTTAATAATTTTTTATAAACATTGGTTACACTAAAAGTTATAAAAAACTTATTCGGATACTTTAAAAGTGAATTAGCTACCAAATTTCTCTATAATATTCGAATTAAAAATTATTCTTAAGACCTAATAACAAAATCGTTGAGATTATGTAAAATGAAAAAAATAAACTGGGATACTAGTAGCAAAATTAATGGTGTAACTGGGACACTAGTAGCGTGTGTTGCCTCCTCTACTTCGGATGACAGCGTTTATGCGCCTAGGCATGCTTCTAATTAAATTTTGGATAAAATCTTGAGGAATTTGCTCCCATTCTGTGATAACTGCATTTTCAAGTTCCCTTAGGTTTCTAGGTGCAGGTATATGACGTTTCACATTTTCCTTAAGGTGATCCCATACATGTTCTATCGGATTCAGATCCGGGCTTTTTGGTGGCCATTGCATAATCGGTATATCAACTTGATTAAGATAATCGAGCTACGTGAGGTCGACGTTGTCTAGCGTAAATTGGGCCCATAAAATGACCGAAAGGCAACACATGTTCTATTACAATATTCTCAAGTTAGTAGTCACCATTCATGGATCTCGTACGGACAGGAACTAACTCTCTGTGCGAGCATCAAAGCAGATGCCACCCCAGAACATAACAGAGCCATCGCCGAATGGAATCCTTGCAGAGATATTGCAAGGAGCAAACCTCTCTCCTGGTCTTCGCCATACTCGCTCACGACCATCTGGATGTTTTAGACTAACCCTAGTTTCATTTGTGAAGAAAACTTGTTTCCAATCATCCACAGGCCAGTTTTCGTGATTTCGAGCAAAACGTATCCTGGCAACTCTGTTCTCTCTAGTAAGCAAGGGCGCAGTGGCTGGTCTCCTACTGTTTAATCCAGCTTCATTTAACCGTCTTCTAACTGTTTTAGAAGAAATTGTGACATTGCGAACAGCTTCGACTTCGTTTCTTATTATAGAACTAGTGACAGTCCTGTTTCTTAAAGCATATTGTCTTATAAAAACGTTCATCTAGGTCGCTAGTGCATCGTTTTCGCCCTTGCCTAAGCCTTCTAGAATAAGTTCCTACTTCATTCAAGCGTCTTACCATACGACTTATTGTGGAACGATGTTTGCCTAACAAATTGGCAACATAACTCTGACAATATTCCTCGTCCAATATAACTGAGGCTCGCACTACCTCGTGTTCAGTTAAATTCCTTGTTCGATTCATTTTTTTAATTCTTCGGGGTCAAAAATAAAACACCACAAAAACGTATTACTTTGAAAAAGGGAACAATTTATAAGCTTACTTTTAAAGAAAATCTATCGAATTATTACAGAAAATTGTTTATCTTCTAAAAAATTCTTTAAAACTATAAATCTAAACGAATTGTTTTGATTTCTGTCATGAACAACGAAACAAAAAATGCATAGCCTACTATTCAAATACTGACATAAGAAAAAGATAAATTAATTTTTAGATTGTTGCGTTAATTTTGTCCAGGAGTTTATATACATATATAGCATATCCTGAGCTAATTCTCTTAAAACACAAAATATTTTACCAAATATTGTCTTCATCCGCCACTTTTGTGAGGCGAATCGTTTGTAAAATCTAGTTACTGTTCTTGCGATATTGACTGCCAACTGTCTCTCCATCTCTTGGGGGGCCTTCCTGTGGTCTGCTATCCTCTGGTTTTCCCATCCTAGTGTCCGACATTCGAGTCACATGTTTATTCCAACCACGTCTTCTCGTTCTCACCCATAGCACCACGTCCCCAATTTTGCATTTCTCTCTTTTGTCGAATTGTGGTCGATTAAACCCATTGTTTACGCCCTTCTTTACTCTTATAACATGAACAGAAGGGATAACGTTACTAAATGCAGATTAGCCATTGGACATACCTGTGGCACCCACGCTTATTTGTTAAAAGGTGAACATCAGCCAACATGCCCCAACTGCATGAGCCCCTTCACCGTAAAACACTTCTTCGAGGCAGCACATTTTCAAAACTTGAGAACCTTACTCAGCATATCTTCCAATCTAGTCAATGTCATCAACTCTTATGAGAACAACAAAGATAACATCAGTCAATCTTATAGTATAACTTCAAAATTCGTCACAGCTAATTAGCACATTGGGGCGCTAAATAACCAAGATGTTGACGCGATCTAAACCCTAAATATCGATCTATCTATCTCTTTTGTGAGTGTTTCGTTGTCTATTCCGTATTTGTATCCTGCGATTGTTGTGAGAGTCTTCATTTCTGTTGTTCTCATTTGCCTTTTTGTCACAATATTGTCTGACGTATATTCTGGATTTACAGTCGACGGTTAGATGTTCGTTGCCAACAAACTCCATCGTTTGTTCAATTGAGGTGTTATTCACGACCAATTTGCATTGTAACAGTTCTCTCGAGATTGTCATTGCTCTAGTGTTTGTTGTGGAAATTTTCATATTGTTATTTTCTCCTGCGTTCTTAAATGTATGAAGTAGTCGTCGTAGATCGTGTTCAGACTCAGCCAACAGGACTGCATCATTCGCGTAACGCAAGACTCATGTGGTGATTACAAGTTTATATCCCAAGCCACGTGATTTCACAACATTTATGTTCTTATCAGTGATAACACTGAATAATAGTAGGCTGAGACCGTCTACTTGGCGAATTCCCGTTTGCGTTTTTATTTTTGGACCTAGCCTTTTGACTACTCTTATTTTGGTTGTGTTGTAGGTGTTCAGATTTTTGATTATTTTGATGTACTCTCTGGGTACATCTTTTTTTTCCAGTATACTAACCATGTCCTTCAAATTTATGCGGTTAAATGCTTTAGTGAGATCTTTAAAACAGATATTATTATTTATAACATTCTTTAGCCTTTTCTAAAATCTGTCATAAGATAAAAATGGCATCTATAGTTTCTGCGAAAACCCTATTGTTCCTCGCTCATGGTTATAACTAGAGACCGGATTATACGCAGCATAAAAATCTTGAAATATGCATGCAAATATGCATGAAAAATGTTTAAAATATGCATGAAAAGGGTCAAAATATGCAATATTAAATAATAATAAAAGTAGTAGTTAGTTTTTTATTTCAAAATCAGCATAAAATTAACAAGTTATCGACGATGTTTAAATTTAATTAACAATTATTTAACATTTTTTAAAATTATTTAACATTTGTATTCTTGTACGCGTAAACAATAAGGTATTGTTCCAAATGTTGGGTAGTAAGATTGTGTCTTCGATCACTTAAAATATTTTTATAAGTGGAAAAAGACCGTTCCACATCCACTGAGGTAACGGGCAGAATTTGAATTTGGGTGCTATGTTAGCACTTATTGTTTCTGGCAAAAGTTCACCCGTCCCATTAATAAAACTATCAATTTGACACAAAGGTTCAAAGCCTGGGTTTATTGCACAAAATGTTTTCAAACTTTTCTTTAACTCTACGCGGGAATACATCTGGCAATGTGGAGTTTATTTGACGGATTTTATTCATTAACTGAATTGATTCGGTCAACGCCAAACCTCGAGTTTCATGCTTTTTAATACCCGCAGGTATGTGAGAAAAGTCAGTGTTAATCAAAGCTATGTTTTTTTTAATATCAAAATCGTTAAATGCTTCCTTGGATTGACGAACTCCATAGCCTCTGCACTATCGAAGTCATTTATTACACCTTTTATGGCCTCGAAATATTCATTGTAAAATAGTACAGCTTCAACCCATGTTCCCCATCGAGTTACCATTGGTTCGGGTGGTAAAGGCACATTTGGCAGTTTTTCTTTATAGGCGTTATTACGAGCAGGTGCCTTAAGAAACACTTTCTTTGCTGATGAAATCAGTTTATTTACATTTCCAAACGTGGATCGTACTTCTACAACGAGTCGATGGACTCCGTGAGCAAAGCACGTCACATGAATTAAATTTGGATAAAATACTTGGATGACTTTGGCTGCCTTGATCATATAGGGAGCAGCATCTGAGAGAAATATAAACACTCTCTCATCTACAGAAGATTCAGGAAATATTTTTTTAATACCTTCATTCACAAATCTGGCGATCGTAGAATGATTTGTCTTGTCAAGTTCTTTGCAGGCCATCAAATAGGAAGAAGAAGAAGGCTCTAATCTTAATGCACCCACAAATTAAATTCGCAATATAGCTACCGCAACTGTCGGTAGTTCAATGCTTCCCATAAATCCATGGTAAAGTGGTTTTTTTGTTTGCCTATAGAAGTGGAATCACTGCTACTTGCTGCTGTTATAAGTTGTTGTTGTCGTGGCCTTTTTTTCCAGTCCTGCGATATGAAGACTTGTCTTGACATGCTGGTCAATTTGAAACTTTTTTGTGTACCAAACATTTTTCTCGCAAACTCGACACTATAAAACATTTCCGTCGTATGTAAATGTTCCAGGATAATCAGCTACCCACGAAGACACTTTTTTTGCGGGTGGCATGGTACACGTTAAACTTTAACACAATACGTTAAAAATTGCAAAAAGACTACACTGATGCAAGCGCGTCAACAATAATGTTAAAACTGATATCTTGTTTTAAAATAAAAATTCGTCTTCGAGAAAATTGTTTATTGGATCCACACTCAAACAAATATTCTTAGAAACTAATTACTTATCACTTAATATCCCGACCAAGAAACAAAGGAATAAAATACCGTCGTAATTTTGGGTATTCCTTTGGCATTATAACCTAATCGATGTTTAGACTATTGCAGGTAATGTTCCGGCGATAAGATCGGTTCCAGACGGCAACATTAACAATACCCTGAGCAATTCAATTGCCTAGTAATACCGAGAAATATTTTAAATATAGGGAAAATATGCATCATTACTAGATTTTGGGTAAAATATGCAATAATCGGTGAGAATGGTCTAAATATGCAAATGCATATGAAAATATGCAAATGCATATGAAAATATGGAAATGCATATAATCCGGTCTCTAGTTATAACATTACATATTTCTGTTGCTAGTATACAATCAAGCACTCACTGGTATAGTATTTTTCAAGATCTAAGAAAGTGATTTGGCAAATTGATGTAATAAAGACATTAAACGACCGTTAGGATCTTCGCACGTACCTGGCCGTAACAGGGTCGTAATTGATATATGTATATATATATATATATATATATATATATATATATATATATATATATATATATATATATGTATATATATATATATATATATATATATATATATATATATATATATAGATATATATATATCAATCTAACATTTTATTGGCTACCTCGTGTTTATAAATATAAAGAATATTCTGCATTTTATCTGCAGTATTATACTGAAATAATGTGTATTATAAAGTTCAATAGTGTCTTTTTTTAGTGTTCCGTACGGAACACTTATAAGATCACTTCGGTGTCTGTCTGTCTGTCTGTCTGTCTGTCTGTCTGTCACACCCGATTTTCTATGAAATTATTTGACATAGAAAGGTGAAATTTGGTAATAATACAGGAATTGATGGCCTCATCAGAGCCATGTAGTTTTGAGAATTAAATTTTGACTTAAGGGGTTAGTTTTGGGGGGTGAAGTCGGAAGTGAAAAAAAAATTTTTTTACTAGGTCATCGAGTGTGGTGTCAAATGAAAGCTTGTGAAAACACGAGTAAAAAAATACATATATAATATTATGCTTGCGTGCACTTTTCTTTGTATTATTTTTAAAAATTCGCGAAAAATCGCTGTCCCGGGCCTTATCTCGAAAAGTACTTACCAAAAAATTTCGAAAAAAATTCTGGAATATTCTCCACGGGGTGTAGATTGAACGAAAATTATCACGCGTGCATTACCTTTAATAATTTATATGGTATATAAAAAAAACAAAAATTTCAAGGTCATCAGATTTCAGTAAAGATTGGAAACAAACTTTGTTGAAAACTCATTTGGGGTGTGTTTTGTGAAGTCACTGATCATTTTATACCACCGTAACATAAATTTTGACTTAAGGGGTTCGTTTTGAGGGGTGAAATCGGAAGTGAAAAATTTTTTTTTTTACTAGGTCATCGAGTGTGGTGTCAAATGAAAGCCTGTGAAAACACGAGTAAAAAATACATATGTATTGTAATACTTGCGCACACTTTTCTTCGTATTACTTTTAAAAAATCGCTGTTCCCTACCTTATCTCGAAAAGTACTGATCAAAAAATTTTGAAAAAATTCTGGAATATTCTCCACGGGGTATAAATTGAACGAAAATTATCACGAGTGCATTACCTTTAATAATTTATTTGGTATATAAAAAAAACAAAATTTCAAGGTCACCAGTTTTCAGTAAAGATTGGAAACAAACTTTGTTGAAAACTCATTTGGGGTGTGTTTTGTGAAGTCACTGATCATTTTATACCACCCTAACAAAAATATTTATTTCAAAAATAATCAACGTACGGAACACTAATTGTGCAAGTTCAACTTGCACTTGACCGGTTTTTTTTTTATAGGTCTAGCACACGTGCTACAGGGAAGTCCCTAAAGCGCTACAGGAGCGACACGTGTGCGGAGAAAGCGATTCACGTTGATCTTAAATCGCTGTAAATTGTACTCGGTGGGAAACACAGTCCTGGGCAAATTATTCCAAAGGGATGATGTTCTCCATATAAATGACTGCTTGAAAAGCGTTGTACGAGGAGTAACAAGCTGAACCTCATACGCATGTGAAGTATTAGCGTGACGTGTACTTCTAACATGCACCGCTCTGGGAGGAATTAAACGGGCCACATCCTTTGAACACTTTCCATGAAAATACTTGTAGAATAGGCTCAAGTCGCCAACCGTTCTTCGATGTTCCAGCGAATCAAGGTCACCTGTCAGTTCCGAGTCTCCAATCAGACGAACAGTTCTTCTCTGAATAGAATCCAACAAATGCAGTGTATGTTTGGGAGCGGAGCCCCAAACGTGGGAGCAGTATTCCATAGTTGGTCGAATTTGGGCTTTGTAAAGAATTAAAAGTTGTTGTGGGGTGTAAAGCTTTCTGGTTCTAAATAATATTCCCAACTTTTGAGAAGCTCTCCTTGCTATGCCTGCAACATGTTCATGCCAAGACATATTTGCTACCAAACTAACGCCCAACAAATTGAGCGACGATGCTAGGGGAATGGAGTGCCCCGACATAACTATGTCGGGTTCAGCAACGTTAACTTTTTTAGAAAAAACTGCCGCCTGGGTCTTTGTAGCGTTAAATTCCACTTGGTTACTGTCACTCCAAGATAGAATTTCTTCCAGGTCTTTGTTAAGTTGAATGACTTCCTGCTGTCTGCGGATATTCGTCTGAGTAGCCGATGTCCGAGCATTCAAAGTGAATGAAGAGATAAGTGTACTGTCATCTGCAAAGCTGTAGATTGGATTCTCGGTCTTTTCCAGCAGATCGTTAATATAAATGAGAAAGAGAGTAGGAGACAGTATGGAGCCTTGGGGTACGCCGGCGTTGATAGTGAAGGTGTTAGAAAGAAATCCGTCGACTGCCACTCGCAAAGAACGCTCTCTGAGGAAACATGAGAGCCACAAACAGAACTTTTTAGACATTCCATAAGAACGTAGCTTAGCCAACAGCCCATCGTGCCATACACGGTCGAATGCCTTGGATATGTCAAGAGTAACCGCTCGAGATCCTCCAAAGTGTTCAGTTGTGTTGTTCCAAACATGTGTTACATAAGTCAGGAGATCTCCTGTTGATCTATTTTTACGAAAGCCATATTGGTGATCACTAATAATGTTGAATCCTTCAAGATATTTTAGAAGATGCTGATTGATAGCCTTTTCCATGACTTTTGATATTATTGAAAGCAGTGCGATTGGTCGGTAGTTATTTGGCAAGATCTTCTTGCCTTTTTTAGGTATTGGCTGAACTGTGGCACATTTCCAGCAGGAAGGAAATATTCCCTTTCTGTAAGATAGGTTGAAAAGTCTACAGAAAACTGGTGTTAGTTCCCTCGCACAGTTTTTGAGAACTATGGCAGGTATTCCGTCAGCGCCAGAAACCTTTTTGGTGTCTAGCTTCATCAAAATACGTTTTATGATACGCTGCCTGAAGACAATATCGGGCATCCTTGACTGCACTATGGGAATATTAGGTGGTGTTTTTCCTTAGAAGTCGACAGTCTTAAAATGTATGAAGCCCTTTCCATCAGAAGCCGCAAATGTTTGCCCGTTGAGACAAAAGTGATAGTTAAAAGTGGCGTATTCTACGTCATTTGGGGTTTTTGTTCAAAAAATAGACAAAAGGTAAGTTATAATGGAATCATGGCGCTTACAACAACTCAGAATGGAATATCTTGAAAAAATAAATACAGCTAGATCAGAAAATCGAACGATAATCTACCTAGATGAGACTTGGTATGACATCCACGACACACCCAGTAAAGGAAGGATTGATAAATCCAAAAAATGCCATCAAATAAAGGTAAAAGAATAACTACTTTACATGCGGGATCAGAAGAAGGCTGGATACCAGAATGTCTATTTCTAGCAGCCAAGAATATTTCAGATTCCAGCTTGGATTATCATTGTGTTACAACCGCTGAAAATAAAGTCTAATATACATGCTCACAATAATACACCCACTTTAAACAGTATTGTGATTGAGTTGATAAAGACAGAAGTCAAAAATGTAACCGTTGAAAACTGGAGAAACTGTCTTCCACACGTCAAAAAAATTGAAAATTCATATAGATGTATGTACATAAATATAAATAGTTTAGAACCTGTAAAAAAACTTATTATTGATTTGCAAATGTACGCGAGGACACTATGCACTGTTTTAATATATTTGTGTAATTATTATATTGTGTATTATTCAGTACATAAAACATTAAAATTCACATATTACAATAAAATTTAAAACCCAACAATTATACGATTAGGTATAGTGCGGCCCTGCACGATGCCTTTTGAATTTTGTTGAATTTTAAATGGATATAGGTAGCTAAGTCACTTCCTTAGATCGTGAAAAATACTATACCACCATCAACGGCGTTAACATAATTAACAACAGATACGCTGATTAGTTATCACTAATATCGGGAAAGATCTACAAAACTCGAACTACGAAATCTTTCATCTGATTTTAGAGGGAAAGATTCCAGGCAGACGTGGTCTCCTTGCAATTTTAGGTTAGTTTTCATTCTGTGACTTACAATTCCGGTAACAATCGGGGTCTCGTCATAGTTCGTACTATTTGTTAAGTTTTATAATTTTATAATGTTAATGTAACGATGGATCGTAGGTAGTAGGAAGGTAGTAGATTGATACGCAAACGAGAAATAAGGGAAAAGAGAACTCGACATTATCCTTCAAATGACAATCAGATCGAACTCAGCTGTAAAAAAGTTAGTACACGAAGAAGTTGACGACGCTTTAGTGCAGGGGTCGGCAACCTATCGCACGCGTGCCATCTCTGGCACGCCAAGCAATTTTGAATGGCACTCGTACCTATTCAAAGTTTACACATTAATTCTGTAATCTGTGACATGTTTCGAAATTAAGTAGATAATCGAAGACAGTATTACTTTAACGATACAAACAAAAACGATATATTATATAGGTCACTAGATATTATTACCAAAAACTACAAAATATATATTTTGTAATTTATAATTTTACTGAATGCATTGGTTTGGCTTTAATTTCGGCAAGTATTAAAGACGGCAAGCCTCAAAATATAAGCCTAGGCAAAAACACAAATAAACGTCCTCAATTCAGAACAAAAGAGCCGCTATAAGGCGGTTTTTGTTTGACTTGACTTCAATCGTTCCGACGCGCGCTGCAACTCTTTTTATATTGCCGAACTTTAGTTTTTGTTAGGTTTAACTTCTAGTCGGCCCTTTGATTGCAATGGGCGCGTTGTAGATAATAATTTTTGTTCTAAGAAATTTCATAAACGTAATTATTGGAATTTTTTGGAAACATTATTTTTCTATATATAGCAAGCGGCTACACGTTTGGATCATTTAGTATAGAAGTAACATCCGTTCCAGTCAATAGTCGTCGAAAAGTTTAAAAATTAAAATTACGTTGCGTTATGGCCGCGAAGAAACAGAAGGTAGACATTCGATCATTTCAAACTTCATGGACAACAGATTACGATTTTGTACAGCAAAACGATCGGGCCATTTGTATCCTATGTCGGAAGAGCGTAGTTTTCCGGACATCTAGTGTTCAACGACATTTCCAGATAAAACATGAATCGTCATTTAAAGATAACGTGATAAAAGGGAGGCAATACAAAGGACAAGTAAACAATACGAGAAACAGTCAACATTCTTTAGCAAAGTTTTCCAAGGAAAAAATCAGGTAACTGAATGCAGTTTCAAAATTGCACAATCGTTGGCACAAATGGGTAGGCCGTTTACTGACGGAGAATTTATGAAGCAAACGTTTTTGAGTACTGCGAAATTTTATTCGACGACTTGCCCAATAAGAATACAATATTGGCCAGGATTAGGGATATACCAGCATCAGCGCGGACCATCGAGAGACGAATTACCGAAATGACACAAAATGTCCACAGCAGAGAGACGCTATCAAACGGAGTTTTGTATTTAGTGTAGTATTGGATGAAAGTGTCGATATTAATGACATTGCCCGTCTGGCAATCGTTGCGCGATACTTCGATGATGGCAGTGTGTATGAAGAGCTGATTTGTCTGCTCCCATTGCAGGTAACTACAAGAGGAGAGGATATATTTTCAGAATTTGTTAAACATTTTGAAAAGCGGATCATTGATTTAAATAAAAATTTTGCGTAACGACACATGGCGCTCCTGCTATGATTGTGAGACATAAAGGATTTGTTTCCCTTCTTATTGAACGCATGGTCGATTAGTTTTGAATTTTCATTGCATAATTCACCAAGAGAGTTTGTGCGCTAAAATCTCCGCTGGAAGTTTAAAATTCGTGATGGATAGGGTGGTTAAAATAGTTAACTACATTGTCGGTCGTTCTTCACTGATCCATAGACAATTTAAGGCGTTTCTGCAGGAATTAGAAAGTGCATATTCAGATATACCATTGCACAATAATGTGCGCTGGCTCAGCCGTGGTAAAGTGCTCTCTAGATTTGTGCAATGTCTGGGCGAAATTA
Organism: Pachyrhynchus sulphureomaculatus; assembly: GCA_019049505.1. Lineage (NCBI taxonomy): Eukaryota > Metazoa > Arthropoda > Insecta > Coleoptera > Curculionidae > Pachyrhynchus > Pachyrhynchus sulphureomaculatus. The sequence goes on along the minus strand of CM032455.1, from coordinate 177,728,858 downwards.
AATCGTTCTTTTTGGAAAAAAATCAAGTGGATGCTTATCCTGAACTAGAAGATAAGAACTGGATCTGTATGTTAATGTTTCTTACTGATATTACAAACCATCTCAGTGAACTCAACTTAAAGTTACAAGGTTTAGGCAAAACAGTTCTGGATTTATACGAATCCTGGAAATCATTCAAATTAAAAATAGATTTATTTATCAGCGATATTACTACAAACACATATAAATATTTTCCAAATTTAAAAACTTATATATCCAGTGTCGACGATGGTGCACTAATAGACGAAATTCTTAAATATATGACTAATTTAAAAGAGGAGTTTATCGAGAGGGGTCTGGATTTTGATAAACTTGGTCCTATGTTCGCTTTTTTAATCAAACCAGATTTAATGGATTTTTCCAGCAGGTGCTTTAACATATCTCTTTTCTCATGGATGGACATTAATGATTTTGATCTTCAATACATTTAATTTAAAAGCTCCGAGTTATGGAACACGAAATTTGTAGAATTAAGAAGGGTATTAGAAGGTGACTGCCAGAACCATTCAAACGAGATACTCAGTTGTTGGATGAGTTTACCAGAGAAATTTATTTGTCTTAAGAAAGTACGTTTGCCATGCTTACAGCTTTCGGATCATCCTATATCTGTGAACAACTTTTTTGCCATATGAGAGTGATTTTAAACCCGTACCGAAGCAGGCTGACAACAGACAACTCGGAAGCATGTGTGACACTGAAAATAACCAGACATGAACCGGATATAAGAAAACTCTCTAAAGCACAGGGTTCACACTAGGTCCTAGGACTAGTATAATAAAATTATTTGTTAAATGTTAAAATTTTTTTGTAATTAAACCTTCTAAAAGCAATATTTTAAGTTAATTTAAGTTCATTTTTGTTAATTTTAGTTGTAGTAAGTACCTATGTCGGAACGCAAAATGTTGTATGGATGAAAACTGGCACCCCTTAGTTAAAAGATTGCCGACCCCTGCTTTAGTGTATCCCGCGATTTCTTATAAACTAATAAATTTCAGAAAATGACTTTTTTTTTTTAACGATCACTCGGCTCCCTTAAAATCAAAATTCAAATATATTTTATTTTGCACATGAACAAAAAACATCCTAATTAACATCCAAATAAGTTAATGAGCCAATAGTCTTGTATTTATTAATATAAATTATGTGTGTTTTATGCTCTAATATTTTAGGCTTCTTAATGTGTGGCTTTACTAATTACTCACCGTTAATTAGTTTAACTACGATTATCTGTTATTTTTTTTTAACGTTCATCCCAGCATGACTTAAACTTGTTAACATTATTTAGTGAGATAATCAAAAAAAAATTATTGGTGTTTTAACGGTTTTAGTCTAAAAGAGAAGTATAATATGTATCAGCGGTTCACTTGGCTTCACATACGTGCTGACAGGGTTTCTAATGTCACATATACCCTTTGGAATCTCTCTTCAGTCTCAATTCCTTCCAGGGAATGTAGTGGTCATTTTGTTGCGTTGTGGGATGTTCTTCTCAACATTTTTCTATCCTGCGCTTCGTGGACTAGTGTGTGAATATGCAAGTGCAAGATGGATAACTTGGTCCACCCAACGGGACGGAGAACGTCCTCGAGATCTTTTTTTTATTGAAAAGTAATATCGGGTCTATTGGCGTGGATTGCTTTATCTGTATGGATACTGGTGTCCCAGTAGAGCTTGTAATCTTTATTTTCAAGTGTGGATATTGGTGTGTATTTGTAGTAGGGATCTGTGATTTCTATGAGTTTGTATATTGTGGCTAATCCTTGGTGAAATATGGCCGCTGAGTTATGTCTGGGTGTATTCTGTTCCGGCTAATATTTCACATCAGCTTGTTATGTATTCGATCGTTTCTTTATGCTGGTGGCATTTCAGGTATCTGTCTTCTGTAACAGTCTGGTTAATATAACTTTATCCTGGATGGCAAGTAAGAAGCCTTCTGTTTCAGGGAATAGCTGTCCATCCTGTAACCAGGTGTATGATTGTTTTTTATTTACGTGGTCCGGTTCTATGTGGTATTTATGTTTTCCGTGGAGTGTTTTTTCTGACCCCGTTTTCATCTTTTCCTGTTGTAGTAGGGTGTGACTGTGTGTGTCTAGTGGGTGGTCTGCCCGGGATAAGTCGAGAGGTGTGTAGTTTTTGTCTGCTTTCATTGTTGCTGTGTGGAGGCTGGTTTGCTTGGTGTGAAAGAATTTCCTAAGTGTGGTAAGTCTTTCTTCGCATGCATTGGGGTATAATTTCTTGTATTTGGTGAATTGATAACGTATAAGGATGTGAATGTTTTCTGTGTCTGTGCGTGACCATTTGATGATACCAAATGAATATGTGAGTATAGGTGTACAGCGAACCTATTGATGGCTTTAGTGAGATTTTTGGAGTTGACTTTATGAATTCGGTTCTGAGCTCTATTTTGATGTAAGTGTGGTTGAGTTTGGTACTTTAATGGAAGAGTATTTGATTATTGATGGTTTCTGTTCCATGGTGGCCTTTTCATTGGCTTTTGTTGATGTGGAGTTTACATTTACTTACACCAAATTCCATATTGATATCTAAGGTGAATATGTCTGTGATTTTGAGGAGTTCTTTCAGCTGTGTTTCTGTGGCAGCCTAGAGTTTTATGTCATCCATATATAGGAGGTGGTTTATTTTGTGTCGGTTCACTTTTTGGTGTCTGATGTAGAAGCCATGATCTGTTCTCTTTAGTGTATTTGGGAGTGGATTTAGTCATAGGCAAAACCATAGAGCGCTGAGCGAGTCTCCCTGAAATATATCCAGTTTGATGTATAGCTCTTCTGTTTGGATGCGTTCGGTTTGTGTTTTTAGGTGGATTTTGGTTTCCCATGTTTTCATAATTTGCGCGAGAAATTGCCTGAGGTTTTGGTTGATTTTGTAGATTTCTAGGGCTCTGATTAACCAGCTGTGGGGTATGGAGTCGAAGGCTTTTTTATGGTCTATGTAACCGGTGTGAAGGTTTCTGTGTTTTTTTTTGGTTTGTCCCATGATTACGCTATCTATGACCAGCTGCTCTTTGCATCCTCGGCTATTTTTCCTACACCCCTTCTGCTCTTCTGTGAGAATATTGTTCTACCTGGAACTCTTCGTTGAATGATGAGTTTTTCTAAACGTTCCTGATTTTTCCTCATGATATGGCCGAAAAAATTAACTATCTTCGTTTGGATAAAACTTGAAATACGTTGCTGGACAAGGAGCTCTGATATAATTGAGTCGTTGGTCCGTTGTACGGTCCATGAGATCCTAAGTATTCTTCGCCAGTAGTACATTTCTGTGGCATCTAGTTTTTTTTATTTTCGACTTTCTCAATGTTCAGGACTCACAGCAATATGTGAGAATAGGAAAGACAAGACATAGATGGCAGCATTGGTATAGCAACTAAAATTGAAACGAAAAGAATCGTATTTTCAGAAGTTACCATCTATGCATTCGAGCAGTAAGCTCAAGAAAGGTGCGTTTCTGCAATAAGTGCCAGCCGTGCTGTGCCGCTCTGCTTAAATAGACTTAGTAAGTCGCCGACAGAGTGCAGTATAAGCATCTATTTGTTATAGTTTTCCGTTAAAGACAAGACAATTTACCAGTCTGATTTTGACTCGTTTGGATATGTGATTGTGTTGCCAGATTTTCTTGCGCTTTTGCACAGCAACTTTACCAGAGCACACCGGCATTACTAATTAGGGATCCAAAGTATACATACTCACTAACAATCTCAAGGCGGTCAATTTGTCTGACATCTCGTCTATTGTTATTTTGCCTATCCACAATCATAATTTTGGTTTTATTTGTATTCAGTTCAAGTCCGAGTTCTACGCTTTCTTTTTCTACCCTCTTAAGTATTTATAGTAATTCCTTTTCGCTCCCAGCCAGAAGAACATCTACAAATCTCAAATTACTAATCCTTTTACCGATAATTGATATCCGTCCTTGCCAATCATCCAAGGCCCTTCGCATGATAGTATATTCGCTATTTGGAATAGTGCATAATATTTCCAAAAAATAACCTGAATACAGAGAGAGACAGATATCTGACTGGGACCGTGTTTTAAAAATTAAATAGAAGAGATGAGGCTAGCTCTAATAACGATGCTTTGTTGTTGCATGATTGTAGGATCCACAAGGCTCGTAGAGTTCAAGCCATTCCCAAAAGCTGTGGATTCATCGAGTTGAAGTAAATCCCAAGATATAAGATCCTGCCTTTTTGTTTTTTCAATGGGGCAATAAACGACCCTATTAAGGTTTTGTGCTTAGTTGCCAGGTACTGCGATAAACGTATTTTTATTTTACCTGCTTTGTATACCGCCCTCACTTGTACCTGCAATCATATTGGATCTATTTTTACCCATATATTTACTACCTGGCAACCCGGTTTGGAGCCCTTTAAGTATTTGATAATATAGGCCTAATGACCACAGGTTCCCATTAAGATTCGAAAGATACTTTTTATTATTTTTATTTTCAGTTTTACTTACAACGTAACGGTTATATTTTAATTTTGTGGCGTCCGTGGGAAAATTGTAGTAGTGGCAATCGCAAGAGAGAACATTTACCACTTGACGCTAAACAAATAGTGAAAAATGTTTACGACAGTGTGGTAAAAAGAAATTTGAATAAACAAAGTGCTTTGCAAGAAACCAGTGAACTAACAAAAACCCCAATTTCTACGATTAAGGGTATTGTAGGAAAACCATCACTCAAGAACAGGAAAAAAACGGAAAGATTTTCAATTGCATCATGTAGACGATTGTGAAAAAGACGTCGTCAGAAGAAAATATATTCTATGTATGAAGAGCAGTTGGTGCCGACGCTAGACAAAATAAAATTAAAACTGGTGCAGGACGGGACCAATATATGTTATGGCTGGTCAGCCCTTCACAGAATTCTCTTAAGAATGGGATTCACGTTCCGAAAAATCAACAAAAGGCAAGTAGTGATGAAGTCACAAAGATTACGAATCTTGCGACATACTTATTTACAAGAAATTAAAAAGTATCGATTAGAGAATTGGCCAATAATTTACCTTGACGAAACATGGTTCGATACCATGACACTCTGCAAAAAGGGTGGGTTGACAGCAGTATAAAATGTCAGACTAACGCACCTTCAAATAAAGGTAAACGAATAACCATTTTGCATGCTGGATCTGAAAAGGGCTGTGTTTCAAATTGTCTACTATTATCTGCAAAAAACATAAAAGATTCTAGTTTGGACTATCACGAAGAAACGACCGCAGAACGTTTTGAAAATTGGTTTCAAAATTCCCTTTTGTAAAATATTCCCGAACAGAGTGTTATAGTTATGGACAATGCAAGTTACCATAGTCGCCTACTAAATAAGGTTCCTAATGCAGCCAACACCAAATCGGAAATACAGGAATATATGTTAGAAAATGACATTTATTTTGACTTTAGTTATAAAAAAAGTGATCTTTTGGAAGTTTTGAAAGACTATAAATTGAAAAAGAAATATGTTTGTGATAGTATGGCTGAGAAATTGGGACACACTGTTTTGCGGCTTCCTCCTTATTATTGTCTGTTTAACCCAATTGAACATATTTGGCATCAAGTTAAATCAAAAATAAGGGCAGAAAATGTTTCTCCTACTTTAAGCGTGTCAGTGGTTGAATTAGTAAAAAAAGTTATAAATTGTGAAAGCTAGAAGAATTCCATTCAGCACGTTGTTAAAGTTAAAGATTCATATATTTATGTAAATAATATAAAACCACTGAAAATTACCTCAGCTGATGACAGTGATAGTGAAACCGAATTAGGCTTAAGTTAAAATATATTTTTATTTATACAATATGTACCCTCTTGTAAACCCCATTCATTGAAACTGTATATTTGTACTTTTGTACTATTTGTTTTTACATGCATCTGTAAATAAACATCTCCAAAAACACTTATAATTTTATTTATTTGCAATAATGAATAAAATTCTTAAGTCCATCTCTGCCACCTATCATAAACAAAAGGTCAGAATTTTTATATTGCTCTCTTAAAACTTCAAAAATCAGGATCTTATATTCTGGGACAGGTTATACCACTTTTAGTTGCGCCTTCCTATTGTTCAGACATCTGAAGACATACCTAAGGGGTCTGGAATTTCCCTCAGTAATAAATTCAAAGCCCCAGTATTGTAATCATCGTAAAAAATGAATCAACTTTAAAGTTATCTAGAAAAGAGAGATTATTAGAGCTAGAAGGATTACAGAGGCCGACAAAATTGGACTAAACTCCAGACCCTGAGACCAGATTATACTTTCCCAAAGGTTTTTGGTGCGCTCAATCCGAATCCGATCTCGGAATTGCTCTATCATATCAGGTTTTCGAGATATCCTAACCTAAAAATGAAAAAAACACGGTTATTCGTTATATTATTATTTACATATTTGTTTATATTACACCGCAAATTAATTTATCTCCACAAGACTCGTTGCGGCATATAAAAAAACTCATCCCGATCAAAACGCATTTTGAATTTTTCAGATATCTTATTTCTTCTCAGAGAAATCATCTTTCTAGTAGCAACATTGTTTATTTATTATACATGGTATCCCATTTTAATGTACCAAGCTTCTTAATTTCTTTATATCAAGTTTTAATAAAAAAGTTTCAGACAACAGTTGGAGGGTTTTGAAGGGGCAATAAAATGATATCCTTGAGAAGGCGTCCCAGCACCCCAAACCGTGCATCAGGGACGCCTTCCGACTCCCTCCTCAAGCTAGCCGCCAGTTCCCTAGACCGTCGGACCCGCTGCTGCTCTCGGACGAAGACGATGACCCCCTCGCCCGCCGTGACAAGAAGAATGTCATTCTAGGTTAAGTTTAAACTAGTCCTAATTTAAGTCTTGTTACTTCCTAGTTTAAGTTAGCGTAAGTCTTAGTCTAAGGTAGTTTTAGTCTTAGTTCTAAGTCCTAGCTTTAAGAAACTTCATGTATGTACCAAACACATTTCCTAAGTTGAGTTAGTATAGGATTCCTATTGTAAGAACTTAGGTTAAGATAGAATAAGTTTACATTTAGTATTAGAAATTATATATTTATACTTTCAAAATTATAAGAAAGAGGCTTTGCCTAGCTTAGAAATCAATAAAGACAGTGAAAATGATATAATCGTGATGACCTTGGAAGATCATTTTGAAGGTTATTTCAAGGTCAACTTTGATTTTTATATGGAAACCCATATTTTTTATGATGGCATCATGTTTTTCTAGCAAAAATACACAACTATTGTTCGAAAAACTTTTCTCGTGAATATTCCGTTCTTCGATACTTCATTGATAAAAGATATTACCCTCTTAATCCCCAAACAAGCATAAAGGCAAATGAACCCAACATAACCTCAGATGTCGAGTGAAAATTCATAAAAGATATTACCTCTCAAATCCTAAAAAAATCAAAAGTTAACACAACAGAAAGGCAATTGTAACAAACTCTTAACCAAATTGGTATGGTTTTAACGAAAACGCCAAACTAATTAATTTCAACGGACGATTTCCCCGACAAGAAATAAAATATCTAAAAATCCAAAATGCGTTTTAAAGCGGAAGAATGGTAGTTTCAGATGCTGTAACGAGTTTTCTGGAGAAAAATAAATATAATCCCGAATATAGTATTCTGTATTTTTTGTATTTTTAGGTTAGGATATCTCAAAAACCTAATTCTGAGGTCGTACTTGGATTCAGTGCACTAAAAACCTTTGAAAAAGTATAGTTTGGTCTCAGGGTTTAAAAAATGTTGGTCTATTTTATCCTTGGGATTCTCATTAAATTAATGGCTGAGATTTTTTCCGCATTCAATTTTAACAAATTATTTATACCTTCAAAGAGCACAAATGATAAATTAAAATACAAAGAATCCCAAGCTAGAGTACGCAAAATGATTAGTGACAAAAAGAAAAATCAATGGGAAAAGACATGCTCAAGACTCAACACTTACATAGGAGGAAGAAAAAGCACAGAAAGCTGGAGACTTCTTAAAAATATGAGAACAGAACGGAAAAGAGAAATCTTCTCACCAATAACACCAGAAAAATGGAACCAATACTTTACAAATATGCTAACAGAAGATAGACCAGAGTTTAAAAGTACCCAACATGGAAACCCAAGTATAGTTATACGAGGATCCCCAATAAGGATAACATCAGAAGTTAAAGAAGTATGTAAAACGCTAAAATATGGTAGAGCTACAGGACCAGGAAACATCCCAGGAGAGATAGTAAAATACGGAACTGAAAAGCTATTTAGCGCTTTGAGGAACTTATTCCAAAGATGCATTAACACATTAGAAGTACCTGAGGAATGGAAAATATCATACATATCAACAATTCATAAGAAAGGAGACAAAAATATCGGGGAATAACGGTTACAGGATCTATTAAAAATAGAATAGAAACGGAATACGCGGACGTAGAAGCTGAAGAACAGGCCGGCTTTAGAGCAGGAAGATCCACAATATACCATCTCTTCTCACTGACACAAATCCTAGAAAAGAAAACCGCATTTGATCAGGAAGTCCATGTCTTGTTTCTTGATTTAAAAAAGGCCTACGACAGTGTGTCCCTAATGAGATTGTGGGAAACACTACAATAGAGTAATGTAAGCACCGAAATAATTAAAGCCGTAAAATCCTTATATCAAGACGCAAGAAGTAGTGTGAAAACCAAAAATGGTATAACAACAGGGTTCCAGGTCACAAAGGGTCTCAAAAAGGGCTGCTGTATATCCCCAACGCTATTTAAAATCTATTTGGAGAGTGCACTGAAGAACTGGAAAAGGAAATGCAGCAGTATGGGATTACCACTGGATGACGATAGTACATTGTACACGCTATCATTCGCGGACGACCAGGTAGTAGTCGCTCAGGACTTATGGAGGAATATGAAAAATGGGGCCTAAAAGTCAATATTAAAAAGACCGAGTACATGTGCGTCGGAGAACAACAGCAGGCCTTGAAACTGGCCACAGGACACAACATCAAACACTGTGCCAGTTATAAGTATTTGGGAACGAGAATATCTAGGGACGGAACACTGGAAGAAGCAATATTCCAGAGAAATATCTAAGGAAGAAAAGCGATTGCAATGCTTAATAGAATACTATGGGACAAAAACATAACCATTGAAAATAAGAAAAGAATTTACAACTCAATAGTGAAAAGTATAATAACTTACAGCTCCCAGGTGTGGCCATTGAAGGAAAGAACAGAAAAAATACTAAAAGCTACAGAAATGGATTTCTGGAGATGAGCAGCCAGAAAATCCAGAAAAGACCGCATACCAAATGCCATGATAAGACGAGCTTTAGAAATAAAGCACAATATAGTGGACGAAATCAGAACCCAACAGTTGGTATGGTCCGGACATGTATAGAGAATGTCACAAGACTGACTTGACTACCTTAAAAGATCTTAAATTGGAACCCTCAGGAAGAAGAAAAGCGAGGAAGACCACGCCAAAGCTGGAGAGCAGGAATCAACAAGGAAGTACTAGAGAGAGATCTGGAGGAGGAGGGATGGAGAAACCGGGAGGAGTGGAAATTAGGCATCGGAAGACGGAAGACGTTATAAAACCGATTGATATATATGTATATATATATATATATATATATATATATATATATATATATATATATATATATATATATACGAGGCTGGTTTGAAAAAGTCCGTGCAAAGTCCGAGAGATGGCACCACCGGCGCGTATCGAGGTCATGTTTAGTTAGTAGCATCTCTTGAATGAACGCACACCAAGTTTCAGCCATATTGGTCTATTTCTTTGTGTTTGGCATTCGTGTGAATCAAGGAAGTCGAGTGATTTTCAAGAAATGGATGAAAAAGAATTTCGTGTGGTGATTAAACATTATTTTATGAAAGGCAAAGCGCCTCAGGAGACTAAAGAGAAGCTTGATAAACATTATGGTGACTCTGCACCTTCGATTAGAACAGTTTATAAGTGGTTTCAAAATTTTCGGACTGGCCATATGGACACAAGTGACGCTGAACGTTCTGGACGGCCTGTGGAGGTTACGACTCCAGAAATCATTGATCAAATCCATGATATGGTGATGGATGACAGAAGAGTTAAGGTGCGTGAGATTGCTAGTGCTGTGGGCATCTCGACTGAACGGGTACATAATATTTTGCATAAACATTTGGACATGACAAAGCTATCCACAAGATGGGTGCCGCGATTGCTCACGCTTGACCAAAAACGGAATCGTGTGAAGTGTTGCAAGGATGGTTTGCAGCTGTTCCAGAAGAATCCGGAGGACTTTAAGCGTCGTTTCGTCACTGTGGATGAAACATGGATACATTACTATACTCCTGAGACCAAATAACAATCTAAACAATGGGTTACCCAGGGGAATCTGCACCAAAAAAGGCGAAGACCGTTCTTTCGGCCGGAAAGGTTATGGCGACTGTCTTTTGAGATTCGCAAGGGATAATCCTCATCGACTATCTGGAAAAGGGTAAAACTATTACAGGTGAATATTATACATCGTTATTGGACCGTTTGAAAACCGAGCTGCAAGAAGAACGCCCGCGATTGGCCCACAAGAAAGTCCTTTTCCATCACGACAACGCACCAGCACACACCTCAGCAGTTGTGGTTGCAAATTAATAGAAATAGGATTCCAACTCGTTTCACATCCCCCTATTCTCCAGACTTGGCTCCCTCGGACTACTATTTGTTCCCCAATTTGAAGAAATGGCTGGCGGGACAAAGATTTTATTCAAACGAGGAGGTGATTGCAGACACTAATGGATATTTTGCAGACTTGGACAAATCCTATTATTCGGAAGGGATCAACAAACTAGAACATCGTTGGACGAAGTGTATAAGCCTAAAAGGAGACTATGTCGAAAAATAAAAAAGGTTTACCCCAAACACATAAGTAGTTTTCTAACCAGCCTCGTATATATATATATATATATATATATATATATATATATATATATATATATATATATATATATATATATATATATATATATATATATATATATATATATATATATATATATATATATATATATATATATACCGTATTAAAAAGAATTTGCTTCATTAACGAAATTTATCCCATATACAAAGTTTTTCAATTTATAACATAAAATGTTAAAGTTTACCGTATCGAATGCTCAACTGTAGGCTAAAGAGAGGCCAAAGGAGTTCGGTCATTGTAATTTCGATTTAACAAAGCAGTGTTACCGTAGTAACATGATTTTGGTTGTCTCAGGACGCTCAAAAAATTTGTTTACAAAAGTTTGACTAATTGATTTAGCGCTTTAATGGTCCTGTCTTGAGATGGAAAGTCTCCACCAATATCTGTACAAAAATCGATTTTATTCTTCAACATAGAATCAAAATAGTTAAAGAATAAATCTCAAAACATAAATAAGAAACAAAGGCTACAACTGATAATAAAAATCAGGAGTTCTATCTTGTGAATATATGATGATATTTTGCCTTAAAATCAGTGAAAAAGCCACAAGAATTGCTTCAAATCATCCACTCTCTAAGACTCCCCAACCTACCGTCACTTCTCCTTTGTAAACGGGACTTTTTCATCCCCCCCCACTACAACAATTCTTGAAACCCGACGCGGAGTATCAACCAACGCTTATTCTCCGGAATTCGTCCGGTAAACAAGTTCATTTCGTCCCACTGTGTGTCTGCTAGAAACCGTGTTTTACTCGTGCCTCTAGTCGATAATACGTGTGCGCGACGTTGAATCGCCGTCGTCTCTTATCGAACGGTTTGCCGGCATTCGGGTGGTTTCTCTCTCTGACTCAGGGTGGTTTGTAAAGAGATTTTCAAGGATTTTTTTTTGGGGAGATTTTCGGTGATTCATTTGGAGTTTCAGTTACTGAATTTATAGAACTTGTAGAAGAGAAGATATTTAGGTAAGTTTAATAACTTAAAACTTATAGGTTTTTATGGACGACCTGAAAAATAAAAAAAATTACGGAACGTTAACGTGGTCGAATGAATTTATTGTTTGTTTTTTTGATGTTTATGTACCATACAGAATATGCAAATTCACGGTAATATGCAAAATTCCTTTTATTAAATACGTTTTTTATAGTTTTTTTTTTCTGAATTATTGATAAGTATATTCGGTGATGATTTCTTTTATTTGACTGATATGATTTGTTTAATTTTTAATATAAAAGGTAGAGTAGTTTTAATTTATTAAACTGTTTTTTCTATCCAAGTTTACTAGCTTTTTAGTGTTCCTTGCGGAACACTTATAAGATTATTTCAATGTCTGTCCGTGTGTCCCACCCGATTTTCTCTCCGAAACTATTTGACAGAAAGCTGAAATTTGGCACTAATATAGAAATAGATGGCCCCGTCAGCGCCGTGTAGTTTTGAAAGTTAAATTTTGACTTAGGGAGGGTTAGTTTTGGGGGATGAAATCGGAAGTGAAAAAAAAAAAGTGGGGTGTCAAATGAAAGCCTGTAAAAACACGAGTTCAAAAATATATGTAATGTAATATTTGCGCACACTTTTCTTTGTATTTATTTTTAGAAAATCCCGAAAAACACCTTATCATGAAAAGTACTGATTAAAAAATTTTGAGAAAATTCTAGAATATTCCCCATAAAGTGTAGATTCAGCCAAAATTATCACGCCGGTTGTTTTATTATAAAAGATAGAGTTTTAGTTTCTTAACACTGTTTTTATATCCTAGTTTACTAATTTTTTTTTCGTCTTCTTGAATTCTATACATTTTTTTTGTTGGGTTTTTTCCTACATGTAGTTTAAAACCTCAGAGAGAATAACTTATCCTGTTATTTTAAGGCACTCGGTATCTATAAATAAAATTGGTATATTGGTAAAATCATAATTCTTGAGATACCGGGTGATGAATTATTATTGGTAGCGTAGAATCGTGACCGACACCTATACACAGTTTGGTTTAAGACTTAAGTGCAAATAAAACAAAATACAGTCGACACTCTATATAGTGAAAGACCAAAATGTTGACCGAAATTTCACTATAGAGAGTTTTTCACTATATAAAGAAAAAATCCATATATATTGCTATGTATGTAAGATATTCTAGGTCTTGAAAAAATTGCACTATAAAGAGTTTTTCACTATATAGAGTTTCACTATAAACAGTGTCGACTGTATATGAATATAAGCAAAGAATCTGATATTGAAAATGGTGATATTACAGCCAGTGGCACAAATACGGGGAGCCCCAGTATTCTGTGTACATAAAGTTACTGTGGATTTCTGGGATCAAAATATGACTATTTAAATCATTAGTCCTAAAATTCGTAATTTTTGAGATACAGGGTGTTAAAGATATACTTTTATTTTAATGGTTCTTAAGTAGCTTTCTTAATAATTGTAATATTTGTACAAGATTCGGTGCAAAGGGGTTTTCTGAAATGAGAAATCGAAATCAGCTCACAGTTTTCTTGTAAATTGTAGAGGGTGCCACTTATTGCACTGTGTATGCTTTTAAATTGTCATAACTTTTTTAGACTACTCTGTATGATATTTTTAATTAAATATTTGTATTCTCTGCCTTCTCCTGTCTAAAAAAAGCTCTCGTGGTAAATGATGCTTCAAGCAACAGTTTCTGAGATAGTGCGATGTTTTTATTTATTGATTACAAATTTATCAATTTGTGGGTAATCTTTTTTGCCTTTAGCTAATTAGTTTTTACATTCTTGCTGTTGTTGGCCCGTTGGTCTTTAAGTTTATTACTGTTGTAAGCCTGTTTGCCTTTAAGCATGCTCCAAATTTCAAAAATTATTCTTTTCGACCTGTCCTAAACCTGGATGAAGTGTGGATGGAATTAAAAAATGGAAATAAACATCCCATTATCTCAGAAACTGTTGCTCGGAGCGATATTTACCAGAAGAGCTTTTTTAGACAGGAGAAGGTGGAAAATACGAATATTTAATTACAAATACCATACAGAGTGGTATAAAAAAGTTATGACAATTTAAAAGTATACACAGTGTAATAAGTGGCGCCCCCTACAAATACTACAAAACTGTAAGCTGATTCCGATTTCTCATCTTAGAAAACTCCTTAGCACTGAATCTTGTACAAATAGTATAATTATTAAGAAAGCTACTGAAGAAAAACTAAAATAGAAGTATAACTTTGATACCCTGTATTTTAAAAATTACAAATTTTTGGACTGAGGTAAGTTGTAAATCTACAGGAGCACTCCGGAATATTGGGACACCCTGTATATATATATATATATATATATGTTATATATATATATGTATATATATATTTCATATATATATATATATATATAAATAGCTCTATATATATATATATATATATATATATATATATATATATATATATATATATATATATATATATATATATATATATATATATATATATATATATATATATATATATATATATATATATATATATAAAATATATAATATATATATATATATATATATATATATATATATATATATATATATATATATATATATATATATATATATATATATATATACATATATATATATATATATATATATATATATATATATATATATATATATATATGTATATGTATATGTATATATTATTTTAGCTACACAGATTTTTAAGTAATACAAAAAGAATCGTTTGTTTTCTGATAGCTTAAATACGGAATATGCCGCAATAATGGATCGATAAAAATAGTTTTGCATTCTTATGACCCGTCCTGTATATGGTTTTAGTCTCCAAAATCCCAGCGAAAAATTAAGTTTTCTGAAATTATTAAAGTCTATAACTGTCGAAATGCAACAACGATTAGCGTAATGAAAATATTAATCTTTAATATATATAAAACGCAACGTCTCTCTGTCTGTCCGTTACACAGTGTGACCATTCGAGTAGTGTTGTTTCAAAAATACCTATGAGTCTCAGGATGCATCCATTTTAAATATTTGCGGAGCCCTATTTTTAAAAAAGAAACCTAACCTAAATTAACCTAACGTAACCTAATCTAATCTAACATAAAGTAAAATAATGAAAAATTAGGAAATGGAAAGTAATAGTCTCTGAATCTGAAAGGCTTAAATATAACCTAACACGACTTAACCAAACCTGATCTAACCTAATCTGAAATATCCTAGCCAGCAAAATATAAAATAAATATATGTAAGGTACGAAATGAAAAATAATAGTCTCTCTAAAAGCCTTAAATACAACCTAACCTAATCTAACCCTACTAACTATACGTATGGTTAGTAAAGTTAGGTTAAGTTGTATTTACGGCTTTTAGATTCAGAGACTATTATTTTTCATTTCCTACCTTACATACATTTTACAGGCTAAGCTAGTTCAGATTATGTTAGGTTAGATCAGGTTTGGTTAAGTCGTGTTAGATTAGATTAGGTTATGTAGGGTTATATTTGAGGTTTTTAGATTCAGAGATTATTACTTTTCATTTCCTAATTTTTCACTGTTTTATATTAAGTTAGGCCAGATTAGGTTATATTAGGTTAAGTTAGGTTAGGTTTTTTTTTTAAATCGGGCTCAGAAGACTTAATATAAAATAGTGAAAAATTAGGAAATGGAAAGTAATAGTCTCTGAATCTGAAAGGCTTAAATATAACCTAACACGACTTAACCAAACCTGATCTAACCTAATCTGAAATAGCCTAGCCTAGCAAAATATAAAATAAATATATGTAAGGTAGGAAATGAAAAATAATAGTCTCTCTAAAAGCCTTAAATACAACCTAACCTAACCTAATCTAACCCTACTAACTATACGTATGGTTAGTAAAGTTAGGTTAGGTTGTATTTACGGTTTTTAGGTTCAGAGACTATTATTTTTCATTTCCTACCTTACATACATTTTACAGGCTAAGCTAGTTCAGATTATGTTAGGTTAGATCAGGTTTGGCTAAGTCGTGTTAAATTAGATTAGGTTATGTAGGGTTATATTTGAGGTTTTTAGATTCAGAGACTATTTCTTTACTTTTTCATTTCCTAATTTTTCACTGTTTTATTTTAAGTTAGGCTAGATTAGGTTTATAAAAAAAAGATTAAATTTGATCAGGATTATTTTAAAAAAAAATTATGTGGATGAATCTTGAGACCTGTAGGTATTTTTTGAAACAATATCACTCGAATAGCCACACTGTGCGTTAGTGCACCAATCACTCGAGGACCACTCATCCGATTTACAGTGCCGATAATAGTGAATTAAGTTGGAAAAAAGTTTGCCGCCAGCGCGCTCTCTTCCAAAAAAACCTAAACAATAATTCTGTAGTTCCCGCGAGCGGAGCCGCGGGCACAGCGTAAAATAATAATTTAGCGAATTCATCACTGCCTTATAACCATTATAAATCTATTTTTTCTTAATCGATATTGTTTATGGCAGTACGTATTGTATAAGGCGCGTTTTTTAAGTAAGTACCGTTTTGAGATATGGTCTCTGCAGCGTTGAGGCCGCCGTTCCGCACATACACGTTGAGTACTTGCATCTATTGTCTAGCCACAGACGCCATTACGGGAGTGTTTGTCCAAGTTTAAGTTTGTTTATCCGTGTTTAAAATGCCACAAACCGTTGAAAATCCCTCAGATTGTGAAATACGCGCTGTAGTTTGTTTCTTATATGCAGGGTGCTTGAAGCGATAAAAATTCATCGGCAAATTAATGGTAAAAACCGGTCAAGTGCAAGTTGAACTTGCGAAATTAGTGTTCCGTACGTTGGTTGCTTTTAAAATAAAAAATTTTGCAACGGAAGTATAAAATGATCAGTGACTTTACAAAACACATCCCAAATGAGTTTTCAACAAAGTTGTTTCCAATCTTTACTGAAAATTGATGACCTTGAAATTTTTGTTTTTTTGTAGACTAGATAAATTATTAAAGGTAATGCACTCGTGATAATTTTCGTTCAATCTACACCCCTTGGAGAATATTCCAGAATTTTTCCAAAATTTTTTGATAAGTACTTTTCGAGATAAGGCGGGTGGACAGCGATTTTTTGAAAATAATACAAAGAAAAGTGCGCGTAAGTATTACATTATATATATATTTTTTACTCGTGTTTTCACCAGCTTTTATTTGACACAACACTCGATTACCTAGTAAAAAAATTTTTTTTCACTTCCGATTTTCACCCCCCAAAACTAACCTCTTAAGTCAAAATTTAACTTTTAAAACTACATGGCTCTGATGAGGCCATCAATTCCTATATTATTACCAAATTTCAACTTTCTATGACAAATAGTTTCGGAGAAAATGGGTGTGACAGACAGACACCGAAGTCATCTTATAAGTGTTCCGTACGGAACACTAAAAATGCATACTATGAGCGATGGAATTGTAGAAGTAGAGCATTTAAAGGTGTTTTGGGATAGGCAGGGGTTTTGCTAAGAGATATTGTGAAATCTTAAATAAACTGCCCCGTGCAGTCCAAAACAAAAGGCGTGGCATACTCAGGGGTCATTTGCTTCACGACAATCCCCGTCCACTCATATGGCTGAGAACAATTTGATCACCCTCCAGTATAGCCCTAACTTAGCGCCCACTGACCACCATTCATTCCTGCATTTAAAAAAGCGGTCAGCGCTATAACACCGATGACGACACCAAAACGGCCGTGCTGTAGCGGTTAACAAACCAGACGCCAGGTTTCGGTGAGGATCGAATACAGAATGAACTTACGAGTGCCCTTTAATATAGGCGGAAATTATGTTTAAAAGTAGATTAAGGTCCTGTCATTCATGTAAAAATAAAATTGTTATAAGAAATGGCCTTGTGTGTTTTTGAAACGGTATTTACTTTAAAAACGAGCCTCGTATAAATAATATAATGCCAAAGTTCGAGTAATAAAAATAATGACAAAGTTCTGGCAGAAATTAAAACTGAACATTAGACAAAGACTACATATATGAAGGTCCACGTATGTCCTCCCGTTTAAAGTTGAAAGGCAAGTTCAAGGCCACCAGACCATCAGCAAGGTCTAAAAATATCACTCAGTCATTTCGGTTCACGTCGAAGTTGAGAACTGGATATAAGCGTGTGGGTTATTCATGGAAAAATTACAAGAATTCCAAATAAACGGAAAGTTATTTTACAACATCGAACAATCGGGCCAACAGAATTCGGGAAAAGGAAAAAAAGACACTTGAAAGGTGAATGACACGGCGAAAATACGGACAGTTTTAGTAATTGTCGATAATAATTTGGCGAAAATATTTTTGAAACAGGTGAAGCAAAAAATCTTTGTTAATATTAAGGTGTTTTACCAGCTACAGCAAACGCCCTGATTTTTTTTGTCTTACTTTCACTGCTAAAGTATTTATGAAAAATTACACTGTGAGATTTTTTTCATTTTTAGGGTCCCCTAGATCACAAAAAAACATGGTCATTTTTCGTCATTCTGTCGGTCGATAACTCTTGAATAAAGTGAGGTACCAATTTCAAACTTGGTACATAGACATTATCTAATGAAAGGATGGAGCCTATAGTTTTTGGAACGATATCGCTTTAGGCCGAGAGGCCAAAAAATTGTATATATTTTAGTAGCAATATGGCAACTTTTCCTGTTTTTTTTTTGTTGAAATAATAAAGTTTTATATCCAAATCCTTATAGTGAAACATATAAAGGATAAAAACCGACCAAGTGCAAGTCGGACTTGTGCAATTAGTGTTCCGTACGTCGATTGCTTTTAAAATATTTTTTTTTTACGGAGGTATAAATTAATCAGTAACTTGACAAAACACTCCTCAAATGAGTTTTTAACAAAGTTTTTTTCCGATCTTTACTGAAAACTGATGTCCTTGAAATGTTTACTAAGTTGGGAATGTGGAATCTTTGGCACAATGACACTACTCAGTATATATCACCACTACCCAAACACTTTATTTTTGCACTCGACGCGCGTTTCGCTAACCATGTTACCTTCATCAGGAGCGATGATTAACTAACGCTAAATTACAAATCTACCCTAATTATACTTAGCCTAACCCTTGAATTACTCAGGCGGAACTAATGGAATATGCTAGGCCATCAGTTCCGGTCAAGTAACCAGTAGAAGGGACTATAAGGAATAGGCCCTCTGTCTTTATTTAAACTACTTTTATATTTTATAATTTCCATACTTTTGTATGCGTTCAACAATCTCCTATCAGATACATTTTTAATTAATCTTAAATTATCTAATGTTACAATATGATCAGCTTCAAGGGCATGTTCGGCAATGCTAGACTTTTCTGTTCTACTGTATTTAAATCGTGTTTTAATTGACCTTTTAGTTTGCCCAACATACTTTTTGTCACAATCATTACAACTAATTTTATAAATTCCACTTTTCTCACAATTAGGAATCTTAACTTTGGGATTTCCTAAGTAATTCAAGGGTTAGGCTAAGTATAAATAGGGTAGATTTGTAGTTTAGCTTTAGTCAATCATCGCTCCTGATGAAGCTAACATGGTTAGCGAAAACGCGCGTCGAGTGCAAAAATAAAGTGTTTGGTGTAGTGATGATATATACTGAGTACTTGAAATGTTTTTTTTTTTTTTTTAATGTTCTGTACGGAACACTTATAAGATGACTTCGGTGTCTGTCCGTCACACCCGATTTTCTCCGAAACTATTTGTCATGGAAATTTGAAATGTGGCAATAATATAGGAATTGATGGCCTCATTAGAGTCGTGTAGTTTTGAAAGTTGCTAAATCAGGACGCGCATGTTTTGTTAACTTAAAATACTCACCTGCTTATTGATATAAGAATGGAGGAAGGACTTGGCCTTCTATACCCACATGAAGAGGAAAAAATACTTTAACCGAGAGCGGATATAACTCATTTTTCACAAATTTGGACTTAACACCCTTTGCGCTGCAAACACAGATATATATATATATATATATATATATATATATATATATATATATATATATATATATATATATATATATATATATATAATATATAATATATAATATATAATATATAATATATAATATATAATATATAATATATAATATATAATATATAATATATAATATATAATAATATAATATATAATAATATATAATATATAATATATAATATATATATATATAATATATAATATATATATATATAATATATAATATATAATATATAATATATAATATATAATATATAATATATAATATATAATATATAATATATAATATATAATAATAATATATAATATATATATATATAATATAATATATATATATAATATATAATATATAATATATAATATATAAATATATAATATATATATATAATATATATATATATAAATATATAATATATAATAAAACTTGCGCACAGTTTTCTTTGTATTATTTTTAAAAAATCGCGAAAAATCGCTGCCCCCCCCTTATCTCGAAAAGTTCAATTGATCAAAACATTTTAAAAAATTCTGGAATATTCTCTACGGGGTGTAGATCGATCGAAAATTATCACGTATTACCTTTAATAATATTATATAAAAAAAACAAAAATTTCAAGGTCATCAATTTTCAGTAAAGATTGCAAACAAACTTTGTTGAAAACTCATTTGGGGTGTGTTTTGTGAAGTCCCTGATCATTTTATACCTCCGTAATAAAATTTTTTATTTTAAAAGCAATCAATTTACGGAACACTAATTGCGCAAGTTCAACTTGCACTTGACCGGTTATTTTATATGACGTTATAACTCGTGTTTTTACAAGCTTTAATTTGATACCCCATTCTATGACCTGGTAAAATTTTTTTTTCACTTCCCATTTCACCCCCCGAAACTAACCCCTTTAGTCAAAATTTAACTTCCATAACTACACGGCTCTGATAAGGCCGTCATTTCCTATATTAGTGCCGAATTTTAACTTTTTATGTCAAATAGTTTCGGAGAAAATGGTGTGTGACAGACATACAGACGGGTAGACGGGTAGACGGACAGACAGATGTCCAGACATCGAAGTAATCTTATAAGTGTTCCGTACGGAACACTAAGAAGAGGTAAGGGAGGAGATTAGATGGATTGAGTCGTATATGTCTTGTTATATGCCCTTTTTAGGGCTTTTAAAGTCAAATCCAAAAATTAGGTTGTATTTTCATTGCTGTTAATTTTAACTCATGAACGGGCTGAAAGGGGCGGAAGTTCTTTAATATTGTATAATTTTAACAGCGTTTTGAAATATTTGCAGGTTTTTTGGAGAAATTTTAAAATATATTATTTATAGTAAAATATATAAGGGGTTAAAGCGGTGAGGTAGAGGGGTGAAAAGGGTTGCTTCTTATGTATGATAATCTGAAAATTAAGTCAAAATATCAAAAAAAAACTCAAGCAAAATGATATTACAATACTTGACATAGAAATGAAACCTATTGTTTTTGAGCGATATTATTTCAGGGGAGGATGTAAAAGGAATGAGACTTGTTCAATGATGTATAATTTCAGTAGTATTATGAGAATTTTTCCTGGTTATTGGTTGATGTGATTGACAAATTTTAAGCCTAATGAATTATAGTCAGACTCGTAAGAGGGAAAGAGGTGGGCAACGATATCAGAGAAGTGGCTTCGTATAAATTGTGTTATACGTTTTGGAAGATTTGCGACGAATATACTAACAATATATGGCTTTTTCAGAAGAATAACTTTCTTAACAAGATGACAATGGTTCTACATTCTTTACAATTTCATAAAACTAAACAACATTCCAACATTTCTTGTCTAAATTCAAATTCTCCTTAGGTCAAGCTTTGTGTCAGTTTGTTTTCTTCATTAAAATAATTACGAGAACTTTTGCAATTTGCAGCTGACACTGTTATATTTTAGAAAAAAACCGGTCAAGTGCAAGTTGAACTTGTGCAATTAGAGTTTCGTAACGTGATTGTTTTTAAAATAAAATGAAATTCTTACTTAGGCTAAGTTAATTAGGCCCTGACATCTTAGGATCCAATATGTATTCAGATGTTTTTTCTTAGTCAATAATGTATAATAGTTATGGCATCTTAGCTACCTAATCGCCAATCATTCTAGCTGAATCTAGAATCTAACAATAAAAGTGCAAAACAAAGATTTACTGCCTAAATATTTGTTTATTTATAAACAAATTAAATAAACTTATTTTGTTTCTAGAGGAGCGACGCACAATGGGAATTAAGTGGAAAAAATCCTAAATTTAAAAACACTTTTAAAAATTATTATTTCTAATTTTATTGTAGTTTAAATCCCAAATTTTCTTACCTCGACAAGCTTGTTTCCAATAGGCCTCTAAACGGCCCCCAAAGTAGACCGAACCAGAGATCACTGCTTACACACGATTTTTTTATGGAAATGTTCCTTAGAGATAGTGAATTCTAAATTGCTTGCAACATTTTTCAGTGGTTTTTAGTGTTCCGTACGGAACACTTATAAGATCACTTCGGTGTCTGTCTGTCCGTCTGTCACACCCGATTTTCTCCGAAACTACTTGTCATAGAAAGTTGAAATTTGGTAATAATATAGGAATTGATGGCCTCATCAGAGCCATGTAGTTTTGAAAGTTAAATTTTTACTTAAGGGGTTAGTTTTGAGGGGTGAAATCGGAAGTGAAAAAAAAATTTTTTTACTAGGTAATCGACGGTGGTGTCAAATGAAAGCTTGTGAAAACACGAGTAAAATATATATATATATATATATATATATATATATATATATATATATAACACATGGGCTGAAAAGTCCCGGGCCTAACAAAGAAAACGCGGTTTTTTTGGTTCAAAATTAGCTTTATTCATCAACGTAATCTCCATCAAGAGCAACGCAATCATTCCAGCGCCGCTCTAACAATGGCCAAACACTGCTCAGAATCATCAACACGTTCTTGTTTTTGATAAACAGTGAGCAAACGCGGCACCCACTTTGAACAGAGCTTTCTCATAGTCAAATGCTCATGCAATATAAAAAGCCAACACGTTCTTTTGATATCTTTACGATGTCAGCTAACTCACGCAACTTCACTTTTCGATCATTCAAAACGATTTTATGGATTTTTTTATGTTTTTCTGGTGTTACCGCCTCATTTGGACGTCCACTGCGTTCTGCATCATCGGTGTCTCTACGACCACGTTTGAAGTCAGCAAACCAACGTTTTATTGTTGTTTCTGATGGAGCGGAGTCCCCATAACACTTTTCTAGCCATTGCTTCGCTTGAACGGTATTTTTTCCCATCAAGAAGCAGTGTAAAATTAAAACACGAAATTGTTTTTTGATCCATTGTTTTGAAAATAACAAAAGTAGCGTCACTCTTAGCACAATAACTCACAAACTAATGAATTTTTTTTTTTTTTTTTTTTTTTTTTTTTTTTTTTTTTTATGGGTCTAGCACACGTGCTACAGGGAAGTCCCTAAAGCGCTACAGGAGCGACACGTGTGCGGAGAAAGCGATTCACGTTGTTCTTGAATCGCTGTAGATTGTACTCGATGGGAAACACAGTCCTGGGTAAACCATTCCAAAGGTATGATGTTCTCCATATAAAAGACTGCTTGAAAAGCGTTGTACGAGGAGTAACAAGCTGAACCTCATACGGATGTGAAGCATTAGCGCGACGTGTACTTCTAATATGCACCGCTCTGGGAGGAATTAAATGGGCCACATCTTTCGAACACTTTCCATGAAAGTACTTGTAGAATAGGCTCAAGTCGCCAACCGTTCTTCGATGTTCCAGCGAATCAAGGCCGTCGGTCAGTTCCGGGTGTCCAATCAGACGAACAGCTCTTCTCTGGATAGAATCCAACAAATGCAGTGTATGTTTGGGAGCGGAGCTCCAAACATGGGAGCAGTATTCCATAGTTGGTCGAATTTGAGCTTTGTAAAGAATTAACAGTTGTTGTGGAGTGTAAAGCTTTCTGGTTCGAAACAATATTCCCAACTTTTGAGAAGCTCTTCTTGCTATGCCTGCAACATGTTCATGCCAGGACATATTTGCTCCCAAATTAACGCCTAACAGATTGAGTGACGATGTTAGAGGGATGGAGTGCCCCGACATAACTATGTCGGGTTCTGCAACGTTAACTTTTTTAGAAAAAACTGCTGCCTGGGTTTTTGTAGCGTTAAATTCCACTTGGTTACTGTCACCCCAAGATAGAATTTCTTCCAGGTCTTTGTTAAGTTGAATGACTTCCTGCTGTCTGCGGATATTCGCCTGAGCAGTCGATGTCCGAGCGTTCAAAGTGAATGAAGAGATAAGTGTACTGTCATCTGCAAAGCTGTAGATTGGATTCTCGGTCTTTTCCAGCAGATCGTTAATATAAATGAGGAAGAGAGTAGGAGACAGTATGGAACCTTGGGGCACACCGGCGTTGATAGTGAAGGTGTTAGAAAGAAATCCGTCAACTGCCACTCGTAAAGAACGCTCTCTGAGGAAACATGAGAGCCACAAACAGAACTTTTCAGACATACCATAAGAACGTAGCTTAGCCAACAGCCCATCGTGCCAAACACGGTCAAATGCCTTGGATATGTCAAGAGCAACCGCTCGAGATTCTCCAAAGTGTTCAATTGCGTTGTTCCAAACATGTGTTACATAAGTCAGAAGATCTCCTGTTGATCTATTTTTACGAAAGCCATATTGGTGATCACTGATAATGTTGAATCCTTCAAGATATTTTAGAAGATGCTGATTGATAGCCTTTTCCATGACTTTCGATATTATTGAGAGTAGTGCGATTGGTCGGTAGTTATTTGGCAAGGTCTTCTTGCCTTTTTTAGGTATCGGCTGAACTGTGGCACATTTCCAGCAGGAAGGAAATATTCCCCTTCTGTAGGATAGGTTGAAAAGTCTACAGAAAACTGGTGTTAGTTCCCTCGCACAGTTCTTGAGAACTATGGCAGGTATTCCGTCAGCGCCTGAAGCCTTTTTGGTGTCTAGCTTCATCAAAATACGTTTTATGATACGCTGTCTGAAGACAATACCGGGCATCCTTGACTGCACTATGGGAATAGTAGGTGGTGTTTTTCCTTGGAAATCGACAGTAGAATGTGAAGCAAAGAGTTCAGCCAACAAGTTCGCTTTCTCAACAGGTGTCGTTGCAATAGAATTATCTGGCCGTGTGAGTGGTGGTATGGTGGACTTGGTGAAATTTTGACTAACTGCCTTAGCGACTGACCAAAAGGACCTAGAATTGCCGGGACAAGCGAGAAGTTTGTTTCTAATCCGTTGATTGTGTACCTCCTTGGTTTCGTCGATAATTTCTTTGCATCTGTTCCTGGCACGAACAAAGATGTTACGATTTATGGTGTTAGGATCTTCACGCCACTGTCGGTATGCAAGATGTTTAGAAGCAACAGCTTCTTTGCATTTTAGGTCAAACCAAGGCTTGCCGTTGGAAGGGCATTTCTTCGAAAAAGGGATGTAAGCATCCATACCGGCCAAAATAACATCGGAAACCTCCCTGGCGCAGTCAGATGGGTCGTCGGATCGAAAACAAACGTCCAACCAAGGGAAAGTTCGAAAATATTCCATGAGATCTTCCCATTTAGCAGATTTGTAGTGCCAAATCTTGCGCGGTTTGGGCGCCTCTCTGTCACTGATTGGTATAATACTCGATGTCGAAAGTAGTTTATGGTCGGAAGAACCTAACGGCGGATTTACGCTGACCGTGTAAATCTCCGGATTGGTGGTTAAAAACAGATCAAGAAGACTGGCGAACTCTCCGTCTCGATCAGGGATCCGTGTTGGTTCATCAATAAGCTGAGTCAAGCCACAACTGATTGAAAATGATTCGGCTTCACGACCTTGTTCGTCGGTAGTATTTGAATATTTAAGCCAGTTGATGTTGTGGACATTAAAGTCGCCCAGAATGGCAATTTCGGCATTTGGATAGTTAATTTGTAAATGATCTATGGTGTCTGCAAGAGAAGCGAAAAGTGTTCTAAAGTTTGTATCACTTGGTGGTCGATAGAGGATACAGACGAACCTTGTGGTTGGTTGAGTCGTTATTTTTAACCACATAACATCAAAGTTTGGGGGCTCCAGAGCCTCTTCTCGTTGGCAAGAGAGGTCGCTTCTGACATAAAGACAGATTCCAAAGTTACGCCTAAATCGGGAATAGAAATCGTACCCAGGATAAAGATAGTTTATTGTGCTGGTCGATGAACTGACCTTAGTTTCACAGAGAGCGAGTACATGAGGTTTATTTGATTGCAGGTGTTGGTGCACTGAATTTATGTTCGAATTTAAACCTCGTATGTTGCAAAAATCCATTTTGAAATTCTGTTCTCTGCATGACGACGCCCCTGAACCAGCCCCCACCCGGAGATCCGAACGGGGGGCTATTTTACCTCCGGAATTTTTTGTATCCAGGTGCCTCATCATGCTATTTGGTCCCACAGACCGGGACATCGGCACAGCCACGAAACGTTAAGCAACTTCACGCAGCTCAAGCCGATGCGATGGTATCACACCGGGCGATGCTGGTGGGATCTGGGCATCTACCATCTAGAGTGTTCTTTAAGTCGCCTCCTACGACAGGCAGAACATACCGGGGGAGATATTCTATCCCGCCCCCCCACAGGTGGGGGGGCGGGATAGAATGAATAGAATGAATAGAATATCATGAAATTTTAACAGCTGTCTTTTGAAGGTTAGTATTAACTGAAAAAAAGGTGACTGCAATAAAACTAGCTCCATCTATGTGTTAGGCCCGGGACTTTTCAGCCCATGTGTTATATATATATATATATATATATATATATATATATATATATATATATATATATATATATATATATATATATATATAATGTAATACTTGCGCGCACTTTTCTTTGTATTATTTTTAAAAATCGCCTTATCTCGAAAAGTACTTATCAAAAAATTTTGAAAAAATTCTGGAATATTCTCCACGGGGTGTAGATTGAACGAAAATTATCACGAGTGCATTACCTGTAATAATTTATCTGGTATATAAAAAAACAGAAATTTCAAGGTCATCAATTTTCAGTAAAGATTGGAAATAAACTTTGTTGAAAACTCATTTGGGGTGTGTTTTGTGAAGTCACTGATCATTTTATACTTCCGTTACAACATTTTTTATTTCAAAAGCAATCAACGTACGGAAAACAACTTGCACTT
The DNA here is from genome assembly GCA_019049505.1 of Pachyrhynchus sulphureomaculatus. Lineage (NCBI taxonomy): Eukaryota > Metazoa > Arthropoda > Insecta > Coleoptera > Curculionidae > Pachyrhynchus > Pachyrhynchus sulphureomaculatus. Next base: position 177,701,723 of record CM032455.1, on the reverse strand, counting down.
GACCGGTTATTTATTCTTCACAGGACTCGTCAAAATTTAGCAATCATACAGCTAACATGAGTAAATTATCGTATATACGAGTATTATATTACCGATTTTTACTTCCGTGAAAATGGATGTATGGTGATAGTTTTTCTGTTCTTTGAGTTTTGAAGACTAGCTCTACTCGCCTCCAAAGAACCTCTTGTTTGCTTAGATAGTCGATACTATGAGGTTCGATTTCCTGCAAAGAAAGCCGCCGAATATCATCGAATACAATTTCAGTTGATAGTCCAATAAACAGGGGCCAAAAGTAGTCATTTTAGGAAAAAAATATAGAAGTTTTTTTTTCTTAACTGTTCTTTATTTTTTGGGGTGCTGAATTCGAATTTCAACTTTGCTACCTCGTAAATGTTGTGAGTTTTTAGTTAAATGCAGAAAATGATGAAAATACTATCTTTTCTCAATTTTTCGCTTATAACTTGAAAATTACGCACTTTTCGATTGAAAGCATCCCCGTACAAAAAAATAAACTATAAATAACATAATATAAATTTCCAACAAAATATGTTCTATAGGTTATATGGTTTAGCCGCAAGAGCACTTTGAAATTTAGTTTTTTTGGACATAGCTCTAAGCTAAGAGCACTCCCTCTTTTCTTGCTCGGGGCTCTATTTTTACGATATTCTTATTTCAATTTAGGTAGTTGATATTTAGTAAAATCATTAATCTACATTTGTGACTAGAAAATAGAGCTCCGAGCGAGAAATGAGTCTCTTGACTTAGCGCTATGTCCGAAATTTTACTAAATTTCAAAGTGCTCTAAACGGTCTGTCTGACAAAAAAATCTATAGGATATAATTTGTAGAATATCTAATGTAGTTTATTTTTATATAGGAATACTTTTCTCGAAAATGCTCGACAAGCTTTTTTCCAATAGGCCCTCAACGGCCCCCAAAGTAGATCGAACCAGAGATCACCGCTTACACACGATTTTTTTTATGGAAATGTTCCTTAGAGATAGTGAGTTCTAAATTGCTTGTAACGTTTTTTCAGTGGTTTTTATTCCTCACAGGACTCGTCAAAATTATATTACCTATTTTTACTTCCGTGAAAATGGAAGTAAGGTGATAGTTTTCGTTTTCTTTAAGTTTTGAAGACTTTCTCCACTCGCCTCCAAAGAACCTCTTGTTTGCTTAGATAGTCGGTATTATGAGGTTCGATTTCCCGCAAAGAAAGCCGCCGAATATCATCGAATACAATTTCAGTTGATAGTCCAATAAACAGGGGTCAAAAGTAGTCATTTTAGGAAAAAAATATAGAAGTTTTTTCTTAACTGTTCTTTATTTTTTGGGGTGCTAAATTCGAATTTCAACTTTGCTACCTCGTAAATGTTGTGAGTTTTTAGTTAAATGCAAAAAATGACGAAAATACTATCTTTTTTTTCAATTTTTCGCTTATAACTTGAAAATTACGCACTTTTCGATTGAAAGCATCCCCGTACAAAAATAAACTATAAATAACATAATATAAATTTCCAACAAAATATATTCTCTAGGTTATATGGTTTAGCCGCAAGAGCACTTTGAAATTTAGTTTTTTTGGACATAGCTCTAAGCTAAGAGCACTCCCTCTTTTCTTGCTCGGGGCTCTATTTTTACGATATTCTTATTTCAATTTAGGTAGTTGATATTTAGTAAAATCATTAATCTACATTTGTGACTAGAAAATAGAGCTCCGAGCGAGAAATGAGTCTCTTGACTTAGCGCTATGTCCGAAATTTTACTAAATTTCAAAGTGCTCTAAACGGTCTGTCTGACAAAAAAATCTATAGGATATAATTTGTAGAATATCTAATGTAGTTTATTTTTATATAGGAATACTTTTCTCGAAAATGCTCGACAAGCTTTTTTCCAATAGGCCCTCAACGGCCCCCAAAGTAGATCGAACCAGAGATCACCGCTTACACACGATTTTTTTTTATGGAAATGTTCCTTAGAGATAGTGAGTTCTAAATTGCTTGTAACGTTTTTCAGTGGTTTTTATTCCTCACAGGACTCGTCAAAATTATATTACCTATTTTTACTTCCGTGAAAATGGAAGTAAGGTGATAGTTTTCGTTTTCTTTAAGTTTTGAAGACTTTCTCCACTCGCCTCCAAAGAACCTCTTGTTTGCTTAGATAGTCGGTATTATGAGGTTCGATTTCCCGCAAAGAAAGCCGCCGAATATCATCGAATACAATTTCAGTTGATAGTCCAATAAACAGGGTCAAAAGTAGTCATTTTAGGAAAAAAATATAGAAGTTTTTTCTTAATTGTTCTTTATTTTTTGAGGTGCTGAATTCGAATTTCAACTTTGCTACCTCGTAAATGTTGTGAGTTTTTAGTTAAATGCAAAAAATGACGAAAATACTATCTTTTTTCAATTTTTCGCTTATAACTTGAAAATTACGCACTTTTCGATTGAAAGCATCCCCGTACAAAAATAAACTATAAATAACATAATATAAATTTCCAACAAAATATGTTCTATAGGTTATATGGTTTAGCCGCAAGAGCACTTTGAAATTTAGTTAATTTTGGACATAGCGCTAAGCCAAGAGCGCTCCCTCTTTTCTCGCTCGGAGCTCTATTTTTACGATATTCTTATTTAAAATAATTTAGGTAGATGATATTTAGTAAAATTATTAACCTACATCTTCTCCAATACTCCATCTCTACCGCGTTAATTTTAGATTTATTTCTTTTGTTGATCGTCCATGTTTCTGACCCGTATGTCATTATGCTTTGTATTATTGATTTGTATATGCCTGTTTTGTTTCTCTTTGTAATGTGCTTGTCCCACAAGATCGAATTTAATTGTCTTATGCATGTCCGCGTTTGTGCTAATCTAGCTTTAATCTCTTCTTCTGATGTTGCATTTCTTGAAATGATGGTTCCTAAATGTTTAAATCTATCGGTTCCTCTGATTATTGTTTCGTTATCCACTTCTAGATTCTCCACATTTCCCTTCTTTGTTGTTAGATATTCCGTTTTATCAAAGTTTATTGCTAATCCTACTTTAGTGTATTCTTCTTTCGGTTTTCTTACCATATAACTGAGGTCTTCCTCATCTTGCGCTACGATTACTTGGTCGTCTGCGAAACTTAGAGTATATAAGTAATCTTCTCGTATTGGGACTAACATTCCACTGCATTTTTGCTTCCATTTTTTTAATGTTTGTTCGAGGTATATTTTGAATAATGTGGGGGATGTAGAGCATCCTTGTAATAGGCCTTTTGATGTTTGGAGTCTCTTCCCTATTTTGTGTCCTATTTTTATGTTCACTGTGTTGTTTTCGTAGAGAGCTTTTACTGCGTATATTAGTTCTTTGTCAATGCCTATTTCTTTCCTTGTGTTCTTTGTCTTTGTAGTGAGTCATAGGCTTTCTTATGTCTATAAAGGCTAAATGAACTGTATGTATTGGAGAAGATGTTGTAGAGTGACACTTATGGAGAGAATACGAAATAAAGAAATAAGAAGCAGAATGAACATCAAAGAGAACGCAATAAACACCATTGAAGGAAAACGATTAAAATGGTATGGACACATAAGACGGAGCGAAGATAATAGGTGGATAAAGAAAATAACGGAGTGGAGCCCTATAGGGAGAAGAAAAAGAGGAAGACCCAGACGATCGTGGAGAGACGATGTGGACGAGGCTATGGAGGACAGGGGTCTAACAGATGGAGACTGGAAAGATAGAAACGGATGAAATCAAAGGCTGAGAGAAGGAAGACAGCGTCAGCTGTAGAAAATCCTTGATATATATATATATATATATATATATATATATATATATATATATATATATATATAAACCTCAATTTGTGGCCAGAAAATAGAGCTCCGAGCGAGAAATGAGGGAGTTGCTCTTGGTTTGGCGCTATGTCCGAAATTTTACTAAATTTCAAAGTGCTCTTGCGTCTAAACAGTCTGTCTGACAAAAAAATCTAGGATATAATTTGTACTAATGTAGTTTATTTTTATATATAGGAATACTTTTCTCGAAAATGGCGCAGTTTTTAAGTTATAAGCGAAATACTGAAAAAAGAGCATTTTTTGGCCGTTTTTTTGCATTTTACTCAAAACTCACAAAATAGCATTCGGTGATATTTGGTGGCGTTCTTTGCGGGAAATCGAACCTCATAGTACTTACTATCTAAGCAAACAAGAGGATTTTTGGAGGCGAGTGGAGCTAGTCTTTAAAACTCAAGGCAAACAAAAAGTATCACCATACTTCCATTTTCATGGAAGTAAAAAGGGGTAATATAATATACATATACGGTAATGGACTCATGTTCGCTGCACGATTGCTTAATTTTGACGAGTTCCGCGAAGAATAAAAACCATTAAAAAATGTTATAATCTCAATCTCAAAAAATTTCCATACAAAAAATCGTATGTAAGCAGTGATGATTGCTAGCTAGATAAAAATGCCTGGTTTTGAAATAATATTCTTTTGATATTAGTTTATCCTGGTGACACTAAAATAGTTTGATTAAGTATGAAAATACATTAATTTTGAAATTATTCAGAAAAACCACGTTATATGGGTTGAATAAATTGGTATAGTATGCAGCCAATTGGTCCTATCGACTTGAAAATTATTCTGTTTGATTCAGCACGAAAAAATACATTGAAATTGGCACCATCAATTAAGTACAGTAGAACCCCGGTTATCCGAGGTAACGTGGGGGGCACCCTCCTCGGATAACTGAAAACTCGGATAATCCGGATTTGTTTTTTTATTCATTTAAAAAATAAACGCCAATACTTTAAACCGATGTATTAACGTTTTTAACATATAAATAGGTACATACATTATAAAACAGTGAAATAGGTATCTATGCGCTTCTGTTTCATATTGCATCTTCTTTTTCTCGCTGCAATGTTTCTCCATCTATTAAGAAGAAGCAAATCCGCTGGGGTTGCCTCTGGTTGTTGTTCGATATACCTCAAAGCTTTTTCCAAAGAAGCAAAACCTTCTTGATGAGAGATCTTAGTGGGAGACTGTTCATCCACCGCCGCTTCGTCATCGTCATCGTCATTTGATTTTACGGTTTCCTGAAAGGCATTCGTTATTTCTTCAATACTCATTTATTCTTCTAAATCATCTGCTGTAATCTATTCAACATCTTCTCTTGTCACATTTTCGCAACCTTTTAATTTCTGCATTAATTCAAATAAACTTTTTTCTTTTTCTTCTATCTTGCTGTCAAAATTTGAACAGGGCATTTCTCCATGGCTTCTCAGTTTCAAAGCTAATTCATTTAATGGAGTATCATCTTCACTGTCATTATAGTCCTCAAAATCAATAACTTTTGACCAAGATTTTTGAATATTGGTAGTATGCACAGAATCTCAAGCTTGACTTATCCATTAAATAACATTTTTCAGTGTAACCTTTCTCATCCCATTGATAATATCCTCCTTTCCTGTGTATTCTACCAGATGTTCAAGATATAAACGCCTATAATTTTTTTTAATGTTTTCGAGGATGCCTTGATCCATTGGTTGCATTATGCTGGTTACATTTGGAGGAAAAAAATTTACAACAATTTCGCCTACATGAAGTCCTTCTCCGGTTTCTGTTCAAAAATTTAGTCACAGATGGCACGAACTCTTCTTCAAACCAGTTAGTAAATAAGTTCGCATCCATCCATGCGCTCTTCTGACTTTTGTAATAGACTGGTAGAGCTTTGGGTGAAATGTCTTTTAAAGCTCTTGGACGTGCAGACTTACCAATCACCATCAGTGGGATTTTCTGCTTGCCAGATGCATTGGAACATACCATTATAGTTAATTTTTCCTTACTTCATTTGTTCCCAGGAGCTGATTTTTCTTGTCGAGATGCCAATGTTTTTGATGGAAGCATTTTATAATTCAGACCAGTTTCGTCACAGTTGTAAATTTGATCACATGTGTATCCACAATCTTCGATTTGCTTAAACTTCTCAATTGATGACACATCAGCAGAAAGTTTTTCACCACGTATAGTCAGTTGTCGTACACCGTACCGTTTTTTCCAGCGGTCAAGCTATCCAGAACTGGCGGTAAACTGATCTATCTCTGGGAATTGCCTACTAATCATTATTGCTTTCTGTTGTAAAATTGGACCTGACAGAGGCACACCTTTTGATCTCTGTTGGTTAAACCACATGAATAAAGCTTCGTTAGCCTTTTCATAGTCGCCGGTTTTCATTGATTTTCTGCCTGAGGACGAGGAGGCTTGATTTATACACCACTTTTCTATTTTTGTGCGGTTTCTTTTCCAATCTCCAACTGTTACCTCACCTACTCCATAATCTCGTGCTACAACTTTAATTGTCTCTCCTGCTTCAATTCTTCTGATGGCTTTTAATTTTTCTTCAATTGGAAAGACGATTCTTTTACGCTTGTTTTGCTCCATTATAATACGACAAACAAAAATTTAAACAAAGCAGTTCGTATTAATTATACTTAACCACCAGAACTTCAACCAAATAAATTATGTGAGTATACTCGTACTTCTCCGTAGTAAACGCTATAACGCACTGCATTCACGCAAATTTACATGCTGAAAGAGTCCAAAAACATAAATAGGGGAAACCCTCACACGGGCCAAGAGGATTCCCCCAAGGCCTCGACGATTTTAAATGGAAATATGTACATACATATTTTAGAAGCTCGTTAATACGCAGCATAGACGCGCGTACCTCGGATAATCAGGTTCTTAGAATGGCTCGGTTAATCCGGAGCTTGGATAATAGCGACTCGGTTAATCGGGGTTCTACTGTACCTGATATTACTGAAGTATTTTAGGAGGTTTTTTTTCCATTTTTCGGGTGTTTTATCCTACTCTCCGACGACGCGGAACTGAAAATATATTTATCTCCACCATACTTTTGGAAAACCTCCTTAATATTTTCAAGGCGCATAGTTTTTTCTATGTCAGATAAATTACCAAATAATAGACTCGTGATAATTTTCGTTCAATCTACACTTTATGAAGAATATTCCAGAATTTTTTCAATATTTTTTGATCAGTACTTTTCGAGGTAGGATGCCCCCCCATCCCCAGAGATTTTTCAAAATTATGTTAATACAAAGAAAAGCGTGCGCAAGTATTACATCATATATATTTTTGACACCCTACTCGATGACTTTAGAGAATTTTTTTTCACTTTCTCCTACAAGCTAACCTCTTAAGTAAACGTTAAATAACTTTCAAAACTACACGGCCATCAATTCCTATATTACTGCCAAATTTCAACTTTATATGTCAAATAGTTTCGGAGAAAATTGGGTGTAACAGACAAACAGACAGACGGACACCGAAGTGATCCCATACGGAACACTAAAAATAACAAATACGGTAAATGCCACTCAACCGGTGAAACCTATTATATAGTGGTATTCTTCTCTGCAAATGCCAGTATTTTACTAAAAATATAACAGTTATTTGGTAATCATACTATAATACCACATATAATATCTTCGGTATTGTTTGTAAAGATAGGTATTTCTTATGGTACTACTGTTACACATCTGAAGCATATATTCAAAGGTGAATGACTACCAGTTTCTATAGAAGGTCAATACCAACTGTCTGTAAGAGAGACTACAGACGATTTGAAAGAAATTGATTATTCCGTAATATCATTATAGTCGATTATGGTGAAGTAAGAAACGGAAGGACCTGTTATTTTCGTTTATCGAAATTATTTTCAACGTTCCTTCAAATGGAAATGGAATATTGTAGTAAAACTAGATCATGATTAGATAAAAAATGTAATTTGTCTATTTAACTTATTCATTGTTTAAGAGAATATACCTAGTTATGGAGCCGAAAAAAAAACGTTTTTTTAGGAATTTTTTTAGCAAAACTATTCATTGTATGGATTAGGTTGTGAAATTTTAATAAAAAAAAATAATAATAAAAAATGGCAGCCCTCTAACCGTTCCTCTGCGACCCCTTTTTTTTAAGGAGCACACACATACAATCAGTCTAAAAGTCTCTATACACCACCTGTTTTCTATAATATTTTTCTGTTATGTTTAACTAATTAATTGGAACTATGAGAAAACATTACATCATTGTTATAAAAATGTAAACAAAATTAATGTCAAAAAAGTCTCCATACACTCAAGAACTGCGTTGAAAACAACACGTTATCTATCTCTTGCTTGCTAAACTGAAAACAAATAAATCATTTTCGGTCATCTATAATATATATAAAATGCAACGTCGTCTCTCTGTCTGTCTGTCTGTCTGTCCGTTAGTGCGCTTATCACTGGACAACCACATATCCGATTTACGTACTTTTTTTTTTTTAAACATACATATGTTCTCTGGCCAGGTTATAGGCTATATTTTATTATGATAGGTAGCATAAGAAATGAGCAGTGACGATAATAGTGAACGAAGTCGGAAAAAAGTTTGCCGCTAGCGCGTTCCCTTGCAATACACAGCCTAAACCATTAAATATGGAACAATATTATGTAGCAGAGAATATCTATAATCTATTAATAATACATATAAAATGCAATGTCTCTCTGTCTGTCTGTCCATTAGTGCGTTTATCACGCGAGAATCACTTATCCGATTTACGTGTATTTTTTTAAATTCATACATATATTCTTTGGCCAGGTTATATAATAATAATCTATATCTATAATATATAAAATGCAACGTCTCTCTGTCTGTCTGTCTGTCTGTCCGTTAGGGCGCTTATCCCTCGAGAACCACTTATCCGATTTACGTGATTTTTTAAATTCATACCTATGTTCTCTGACCAGGTTATAGATATATATTTTATTACATTTATAATATATATAAAATGCAACGTCTCTCTGTCTGTTTGTGCGCTTATCACTGGAGAACCACTTATCCGATTTACGTGTTTTTTTTTTTTTTTAAACATGCTAAACCATTAAATATGGAACAATATGATGTAGCAAAGAATATCTATAATATATATAAAATGCAACGTTTCTCTATCTGTCTATCCGTTAGCGCGCTTATCACTGGAGAACCACTTATCCGATTTACGAGCTTTTTTTTTAAATATACATATGTTCTCTGGCTAGGTTATATGATATAATTTTATTACGTTAGGTACCAAGGAATACGCAGTGACGATAATAGTGAATCAAGTCGGAGAAAAGTTTGCCGCTAGCGCGTTCTCTTGCAATACACTGCCTAAATCATTAAATACGGAAGAATATCATGTGGCAAAGAATATAATATTTATAAAATGCAACGTCTCTCTATCTGTCTGCCTGTCCGTTAGTGCACTTATCACTCGAGAACCACTTATCCGATTTACGTGTTTTTATAAATTTATACATATGTTCTATATAATTGGATATAAGCCTAGATAATGGGAGATAAGGTGAGGTAATGGGAGATAAGTATAAATAATGGAAGATAAGGAGAAATAATGGGAGATAAGCAGAGATAAGTCTAGATAATGGGAGTTATGGTGAGATAATGGGAGATAAGGAGAACTAATGGGAGATAAGGAGAAATATTGCGAGATAAGTCGAGATAAGCCTAGATAATGGGAGATAAGGTGAGATAATGGATGATAAGGGGAAATAATGGGAGATAAGGAGAAATAATGGGAGATGAGTAGAGATAAGCCTAGATAATGGAAATTATGTAGAGATAATGGGAGATACGGAGAAATAATGGGAGATAAGGGGAAATAATGGCAGATATTTTATTACGTTAGGTAACATAAGGAATAAGCAGTGACGATAGTAATGAATCAAGTCCACGCGAGCGGAGCCGCGGGCACTGCTAGTACTTTATAATCGGTCACTTGTTGCTAGTAATTTTGCAGTGGGTTTTCAAAGTAGTATTAAAAATGAGCGAGAAAAATTGTGAAATTGTATTTCAATTTCGAAAGATCATAATTGATTTGTGGAAAGATAGAAAAACGTATAGGAATATACGGAAATATATAGGAAAAATTGTTAAAAAGTCGCATGCCACTGTTCAGTACATTGTAAACCAGTATAAATCAACTCCATTCAATTACGAAGTTGTAGCCTTAAATATGACCTGGCGTCGGATTGGGAATGCTACCTGTTTCCAGATATTATATGCAATTTTTAATATTTTTTAACTTTTTTTTATTAATTTTAACAATTACTTTTTCTAATAGACAATTTTTTAAAAATAATTAAACATAAATTTGCATACTAAAGTTTAAAACACTGTAAATTTTTTATTTCTGAAAAAAAAAAACGCCGTCAAATTTTTTTAACTACTACATTATTTTATAAGATTGATTTTTAGTGTTCCGTATGTCTGTTTGTCCGTCTATCTGTCACACCCGATTTTCTCCGAAACTATTTGACATAGACAGTTGAAATTTGGCAATAATATAGGAATTGATATCCTCATCAGAGCCGTGTAGTTTTGGAAGTTAAATTTTGACTTAAGGAGTTGGTTTTGTGGGGTGTAATCGGAAGTGAAATTTTTTTTTACCACGTCATCGAGCGGGATGTCAAATGAAAGCTTGTAAAAAGACGTGTTCAAAAATATATATAATGTAATACTTGCGTACAATTCTCTTTGTATTATTTTTAAAAAAGTGCGAAAAATCGCTGTCCCCTCACCTTATCTCGAAAAGTACCGATCAAAAAATTTTGAAAAAATTCTGGAATATTCTCTACAGGGTGTAGATTGAACGAAAATTATCACAAGTGCATTACCATTTTATCTGGTATATAAAAAAACAAAAATTTCAAGGTCATCAGTTTCCGCTAAAGATCGGAAAAAAACTTTATTGAAAACTCATTTGGAATGTGTTTTGTGAAGTCACTGATGATTTTATACTTCCGTAACGAAAATTTTTATATTAAAAGCAATCAATCTACGGAACACTAATTGCGCAAGTCCAACTTGCACTTGACCGGTTATTATTTTTGCATATTGGATTATTTTTTGTTAAGTTATCTTGTAGAGAAGGAGGCGCCATAGTTTTCATCAGTGGTCCATTTAACCTTACAAAAAAAAAATAAATAAAACATATTAAAAAAAATTCCTATTAAAAGTACAATAAAAATATATCGCCATTTTTTTTGTATTATTCGCTTAATATTCTTTTAAAATATTTTTTTTAAATATACATACTTTTTGCAGCGCCCAGGTAACCCTTTAAACTGGATTCAAACAGATGTTTTTATAATAAAATTTAGAATATAAATAAGAGTACGGAATAGGGAGGAAAGTTAATCGTTTTTGGAATTTTGAAATAGCTTTTCGTTTTTATTGGTTTCACCATATATAAAAGCCTATTTTCTTCTCTCGAGCGCCTCAGCTTCGTTACTTTAGTTGGCTCTTTAGTGAACCAAGCAGTTGTTGCCTGTATTTATAATGCAAAAACATATCGTTTGGCTGAAGTGAGATCGTAATCTCACATAACTTATTCACGCCACGTTATCTTTTGACCAACCATATGATTAAAAATAGAAACGAACCTTTAGTTTAATGCTAATCCAAATGATTCATGAATATTCCAAAAGAATCAACACTAAAGGCAGGATGTTCACAAAAATAATACGTCTCTTATGGCGATTAATGTTTTACTATAATTTATTTATTTTTTGATAATAAAAATAAACGAATCATTGTGCCGCAGTGGGGGCATATGCATTTTAATGCGTCTAAGAAAAGCTCTTGTCAAATCAAATTTTTTTTCTTTTTCGATTACTTTTTTGGCTCTTTCTCTATTCTTTTGGTTTGTTTTAAGTTCTGTATATATCAAACGGTTTTATAACGTCTTCCGTCTTCCGATGCTTAATTTCCACTCCTCCCGGTTTTCTCCATCCCTCGTCCTCCAGATCTCTCTCTAGTACTTCCTTGTTGATTCCTGCTCTCCAGCTTTGGCGTGGTCTTCCTCGCTTTGTTCTTCCATGAGGGTTCCAATTGAGGATCTTTTTTGTCTTGTGACATTCTCTGTACATGTCCGTACCATACTAACTCTTGGGTTCTGATTTCATCCACTATATCGTGCTTTATTTCTAAGGCTCGTCTTATCATGTCATTTGGTATGCGGTCTTTTCTGGATTTTCTGACTGCTAGTCTCCGGAAATCCATTTCTGTAGCTTTTAGTATTTTTTCTGTTCTTTCCTTCAATGGCCACACCTGAGAGCTGTAAGTTATTATACTTTTCACTATTGAGTTGTAAATTCTCTTCTTATTTTCAGTGGTTATGTTTTTGTCCCATAGTATACTATTAAGCATTGCAATCGCTTTTCTTCCTTGGATATTCCTCTCGAATATTGCTTCTTCCAGTGTTTCCGGCCCTAGATATTCTCGTTCCCATATACTTATAACTGGCACAGTGCTTGATGGTGTGTCCTGTGGCCAGTTTCAAGTCCTGCTGTTGTCCGCCGACGCACATGTACTCGGTTTTTTTAATATTGACTTCTAGGCCCCATTTTTCATATTCCTCCATAAGTTTTCGTGTCATGTATTCCATATCATCGATGTCCTGAGCGACTACTACCTGGTTGTCTGCGAATGCGTGTACAATGTAGTATCGTCATCCAGTGGTAATCCCATACTGCTGCATTTCCTTTCTAGTTCTTCAGTGCACTCTCCAAATAGATTTTAAATAGCGTTGGGGATATACAGCAGCCCTGTTTGAGACCCTTTGTGACCTGGAACCCTGTTGTTATACCATATTTGGTTTTCACTCTACTTCTTGCCTCTTGGTATAAGGATTTTACGGCTTTAATTATCTCAGTGCTTACATTACTCAGTTGTAGTGTTTCCCACAATCTCACTAGGGGCACGCTGTCGTAGGCCTTTTTTAAATCAACAAACAAAACATGGACTTCCTGATCAAATGCGGTTTTCTTTTCTAGGATTTGTGTCAGTGAGAAGAGATGGTCTATTGTGGATTTTCCTGCTCTAAAGCCTGCCTGTTCTTCAGCTTAACGTCCGCGTATTCCGTTTCTATTCTATTTTTAAGTATTTTTTCCGTATATTGTGCTAATAGATCCTATAACCGTTATTCCCCGATAGTTATCGCAATTATTTTTGTCTCCTTTCTTATGAATTGTTGATATGTATGATGTTTTCCATTCCTCAGGTACTTCTGATGTCTTAATGCATCTTTGGAATAAGTTCCTCAAAGCGCTAAATAGCTTTTCAGTTCCGTATTTTACTATCTCTCCTGGGATGTTTCCCTGGTCCTGGGGCTTTACCATTTTTAGCGTTTTACATACTTCTTTAACTTCTGATTTTGTTATCCTTATTGGGGATTCTCGTATAACTATATTTGGGTTTCCATGTTGGGTACTTTTAAACTCTGGTCTATCCTCTGTTAAAAGTATTGGTTCCATTTTTCTGGTGTTATTGGTGAGAAGATTTCTCTTTTCCGTTCTGTTCTCATATTTTTAAGAAGTCTCCAGCTTTCTGTGCTTTTCCTTCCTCCTATTTAAGTGTTGAGTCTTGAGCATGTCTTTTCCCATTTGTTGTTCTTTTTGTCACTAATCATTTTGCGTACTCTAGCTTGGGATTCTTTGTATTTTAATTTGTCGTTTGTGCTCTTTGAACTTAAGTATTTGTGGTAGCTTTTCCGTTTTTCTTCAATTTCGTATTCATTTTCTTCATCCCACCAATATGGTTTTTTGCTGTTTTTTCCCTTTTCTCTTGGTACCCTAATGCTTCCAATGCGGCTGCGTGTAGGCATTCCTTTATATACTTATATTCTTCTTCTATATTAACAAATCCCGTCCTTTGTATCTTTTGGTCCAGTCTACTCTTGTATAGATTTCTTATACTTTCATTTTGTAAGCTGTTAAGTTCTGAAATTGCCTAATTGGATGACTAAAATAAAGGTTAGTGTCATTTTGACGGTCTCTTGCACTCTAGCTTTCTCAACGGACCCCCTACATTCTCCCAGGGCTTTGTTATTTCCCAGCTAATTAAGACTAAAGTGTAACTTTAAAGGATTGGAAACATATAGTGACGATATCGTCGAGTCGTTTTCCAATATGGAGTCTTCCATGTTTGCAATTATCGAAAGCGGAGGGTACTATTAAAAACTTAATTGCATTACTCGAAATGCAAATAAAAACTGGCGATTGATATCACGGAAAGTAGGTAATTGAAGAGCAAGGAGGCGTTAATGTCACTATTCATATCTGTGTGACTTCTCATCGATTTCAAATCAAATAGAAAAAGCAAACTCAAAGAGGTTACAATCATTTAAAATATCTATTTTAATAAAAAAACCCGTTTAATAATAGAAAATAACCGGTCACGTGCAAGTCGGACTTGCACAATTAGTGTTCGGTACGTTTTTCGATCTTTGTTGAACACTGATGATCGTGAAAGTTTAGTTTTTTTTTATATACCAGTTAAATCATTAAAGGTAATGCATTCGTGATAATTTTTTGGTTCAAGTTACACTCTGTGGAGAATTTTTTCAAAATTTTTTGATCAGTACTGCGCAAGTACTAGAAAAGTGTGCGCAAGTACTATTTATATATTATTTTTGAACTCGTGTTTTCATAATCTTTCATTTGACATCCCACTCGATGACCTGATATTTTTTTTCACTTTCGATTTCACCCCCTAAAACTAATCCTTTAAGTTAAAATTTAACTTTCAAAACTACACGGCTCTGATGGGGCCATCAGTTCCTATATTAGTGCCAAATTTCAACTTTCTATGTCAATAGTTTCGGGGAAAATCAGTTGTGACAGACGGACAGACAGACAAATGGCAGACAGACAAACATACGGGACGGACAGGTACCGAAGTGATCTTATAAGTGTTCCGTACGGAAAACTAACAGTCACTGCTGAAGAAATTGAAATTAGAAGAAAGAAGAAGAAAAATCAGCCAATCAAGAAGAATCTATACTGTTACTCAACGTGAAGAAGACGAAATAACGTGGATGTCTACGTAAACCACCATTTCATAGAAAAAAGTGAGAATTGGTATTCTGTAGGGTTGATATCAATCTAGAATTATAAAGTAGTGAGGTGTTATGTCCTAAGTGGAGACATGAAAGTTAAAAAAATTGGATTTTTGAAAATTATAGATGTTTGAGCAATCGTTGTAAGCCAAATTCCTGAGAAAAACAAAAAAAATATAAATAGAATGAATATATTGGCACTGCATTATTTAGGGCACTTTATGCGGGGAAGGAAGTACTATTTCCGGCAGCTGATAGTACAAGTGACCAAGTAACCACAATATCAATCGTGAACTTTATATAAGTGCCGTACGATAATTATTTTTTCAGATTTGTACCACTATGGCAGAATATGCATTTCGTGCTGGAGTTAAAGCGAAGTCGGATAGTACTGACGAATGAGGCAAAAATCTTTTGTAATAATCCTTGCTTAAAGTATTATACTTGGATATATGTAGTATTAATACTTATTATAAATAAAGATATAAAAGTGCAATAAATATTGTAGATTTAAGAAATTTATTAAGTTAATTGCTGATATCATTAATGACTGAATTCCTCATCAATCAGTGAAAAACGATAATGCGCAACTGCTAATGAGCGCCTCCTTAACATTTTATTCTTGAAACAGATTGACTTTCACAAATTTTTATTTATTTTTAATAGTGCAGTAAAAAAAGCATTTGAAATTGCACAGTCTAGCATCAATGTATTCTCTCTGAGGTATCTCTGGGTTTTGTTTATAAACAATTTAATCTTTCAATTCGCGTTTTTTGAGCTTAAAATGGTTATATAAGTCGTATGGAGACAAATAAAAAATTAAACTCTTCGTAATGAAATTTCCAACAAATCTTCGTTTGGTTTAAGTCCCTGAAGTGCGTACATAACCTATAAAATTGAAAGAATCGGCAAAAAAACTTTTTTTTTCATTTTATTGTACAGGTCGACTAAGTGAATCGATCGCACAGTGTCTCGACTAGTACAAGCTAGCGGGACAATATTATTTCTTCACTTATTTCAATTGTTTATGTATATTCCAGGTATCTTAAGCTATTTTAAAGAAAAAAAAAGTTGAAAAATGTGTACTGTATGTGTATTAATCGAAATATGTAGCTGCAAGACGGAAGTGGTTTACTAATGTGTCTCATTTGTTCACTATTGTCGCTAATTGTTCTTTAATTAGCTACATACGTCTACCTACTCATTATGTGTGAAAAGCACAATCATGTTTGTTTAGAAAAAATTTCTAGGCAAAAAAAAAAAATCATAATGATAGTACCCACATTTATTAATTTACAAAATATTATTTCTTTTAAAATAAATAAGTACAATAACAGTATCTATATATCAATTATTTACAATAACAAGGTGTATAAGTAAAAGAAA
This sequence comes from Pachyrhynchus sulphureomaculatus, assembly GCA_019049505.1. NCBI lineage: Eukaryota > Metazoa > Arthropoda > Insecta > Coleoptera > Curculionidae > Pachyrhynchus > Pachyrhynchus sulphureomaculatus. The sequence continues at coordinate 177,685,389 of CM032455.1, read as the reverse complement.
TATAATATTAAATAACTTATATACTAAGGCATGAATTATAAGCAACTACAACACACAATAAAATAAGAATAATAATTACAATAAAAAAATACTTAAACCTACTAATCACCATCAGATGAGTCGTCATCACTGCTCTCCCCCATTCAGTAGAATATTCAGAGAGTAAATAATCCTCCTCATCATTTAATTCGTGATGATGACTTACTGATGGTGTTTCGGATGGCAATGAAGGTGGGATAATCAACTGCAGAACCTCCGATGGCAAAGAAGTAAATTTTCTTCGCGGTAATTCTCTATACGAGTTGATAACAGGATCAGACGTAATTAAAAGCATTTCAAAAGATCTGTATTTGTGGCAATACGTGACCGCTTCCTGGTGTGCCGTTCACGGAATCTACGACAGTCTTTATTTCTTGCCTCCTGGGCTTCTTCGGAGAGTTGTCCAATGGGAAGAAGAAAAGATTTTATAACTTCCGCGCTACGTACAAAAATTTTATGCACAGTAACGGGCATGGAATACCACGAATGCAGATCATGGTATAATTTTCTAGTATCAACACAAAACTTTTCGAATTCTATATAATTTATGTCATATCCCGATGACAAAGTTCTTAAAATTACATGAAATCTACGAATAAGGTTTACGTCTAATCCTGTAATTTCGCTGCTCAATTCAGCTTTGGAAAAAAATCTACGTGCTGTGTTTCCATCGTTTGTGTTACCATACCCAGGTTTTGGTTTATCTACAATGAGACCCATACGATCTTTAAACACTTTTTGTATCTCTTGTGAGCGTTGCTTCACAATAGCTTTGTCGTTATCTCCCCTGACTTGCCACTTTTTTATTTCTAAACGATAGCTGATGTGAAGCAAACATTCAAACGTGCGATCCATGCATGTAAAGTAGATAAACCAAATGCAAGGCGTTCTTCGTTGCTGGATTATTTCTTTGACTCCTCGTTCATAGTAGACGGGGTGGCACCGCAAATATAACACTTTTGTGTTGAACTTGTGTCTGTTAAGGCATTGCACACTTTGCCATCAGTCATTGTCAACAACAAATCGTGTTTAACAGAGATTTGAGATCCAGCAACGTTACATAATGTTGGAAGAAGCTGACTTACTTCATCTAAAATTTTAGAAGTTTCTTCTTTCGTAAACTCTTTTGTCTCCGTGGCAAAAATAAACTTAATAGGACGGCAATATAAAGTAGAGGAAGGTCTTGGATTTTGCCAGATCACAGTTTCGCCATCAAGCAGTCTCAAAGGGACAAATGAGTATACGAACAAAAATTCGTCTGTAGCGTTAGTGTTCTCAAATTTCTGCTTATACGTGCTATGCCCCGAACTCCCATCACAGCCCCATTTGCGTACCAACGTATAATATGAACGAGGTAACACACTTCTAATGACTTCCGTCTGAGCTTTAACTAATCGTTCAGCCGTTTTATCCAAAATCGCGTGAAGTTTAATTTCAGCTCGAGATTCAGTCACAGAAATATATTCGTCAGAAGGACAACAAGAAGCTTTGGACTTACCTAAACTATAAAACGATGGATACACTTGATGTCCCGCTTTCATTGACCATTTTCTTGTTTGTTTATATGAGTGAGAAGTCGATTTCGAGTCCACATAATAAGCTAAAGCTTCGTCTGGTGTTAACTGCCGACTTTGTTCAGAACACTTCTTCTTTTCTCTAGTTTCACTGACCGCGACGTTATGGATCTGTTTAGCAACACTTCGATGCCCTTCTTTTCGAGTAGCTAACTCAGCTGCTGTAATAAGCTCACTTGCACTTCGCGATTCCAAAAGATCTTCTACTCTCCGTCTCTTCGTTTTCGTTGATGAGTCTTCAAATGATTTTCTGGGTCGCCCTACGTAAAGAGCCGCTGATGATGTTGAAGTGCACGGCTGGTTAACATATATCTTTATTTCGATTCCGGATCCCTCTAACCAATCTTTATGTTTGATTAGAATCATTTCTTTGTTACACTTTAAAGAAGTCCACTTTTGATTGAATTTTGCTGAAGGGCTTGATATTTTCATTTTGAGTCGTTTTAGAGAACCGTCAGAAACATCAGACATATTGAATTTTTTACTTATATAATAAAAAATGCCACTGTTTCGTTCAGTTTTGTCATGTTTTAGCCATTCTTCAAAAAACTTCATTTTCGTCATAGTCACGACTCGTTCTGAAAAAAATAAAATAATTTTACTTTCGGGCCTTTTCGGGGTCTATAATATATACGAATCTGTGCCTGAATGTTGTAGGTATTACATATAGAAAAATCTAGGTGGATATATGTGGATAAAAAAAGTTGCTACTTTTAAAGTTTACAATTAATGTAAAATTTGCTGGATTTATCTATACATTTACAAATTGATATTACACCAAAAGTATACATATTTTTTATCAAAAATATAAGTCATAATAGAGTACATACCTTCAACAGAATATTCCATCACAAAAAACTCGTTTCACTTTGCTACCAATTTTAAAATATGTTATCACAAGTGTGCATAAAATGCAACTGATTTGCAAATGAAAATGACCTCTCTTATAAGGGTTACTTTGACCCCCTGATAAGATACCTTTATGAGGTGATAAACAAATTAATTCTTGGAATTCGTTAAATGGGGGGGGGGGGGGGGGGTTATTTACAAGTCGTTATCAGTGTTTCCTGGAAATTACGTCATGAATATTGTCCCGCTAGCATGTTCTTGCCGAATCACTGTGGATCGGCTTGAAACTTTCAGAAAAAATGCTTTTTGTTGTAGTAAGAATCTCAGAATTTTGGTACAAAAATATTGAACACAGTGGACACAATCGAATTTGTTATTTAAAATTTGAGTTGCCCGCCATTTTATGCCATTTGGTCCAAAATGGATCTTTTTTTTTTATCAAAATTAGGTCTCGACGCCAGCTTATCGATGCCATTAAAAAAAAATTTCGAGTCATTTTAAAATACCGTTTTTTTTTTTACATTTTATTTGTTAATCAAATAACAACGAATCCGTTTTTTCGGTCATTTAAAAAAAAAATTGAAATTTTTAATAAAATTGGTAGAGAGTCGCGAAACCTTTATTTAAAAAAAAAATAATAATAATTTTCATTAACCTGAATATGACCGAAAAAACGCAAAATATAAATATTAAAAAAAACAACCCTCTATTAGGATTGTCATGAATATTGAAAAAATAACAAAATTTTCATATGTTTACCTCTAAAATACGAAATATACGAGGCAACCTTTAACCCCCTGTCCTACCCCGTTAATCCCTTATATGTTTGAGCATGAATAATTAAAGATAAGGAAAAAATTACACAATTTTTAGATATTTGCCTTTAAAAACCCTAAAAAAAAGCATGTGGAACACGATATTTATGAAGCAACCTTATCCCACCTTTTTACACCTTAGATAATAATGCTTAATATTTATTCTTTATCACAACCAAAAGTCTAGAAAAATTATCATAATGATATAGAAAATAAAATAAAATCGATAAATCATCTTTTACCTCCTTCGCCTCAGACGATATCCTCCAAAGAGTATAGATTCTGCTTTTATTTCAAGTATTATCATCATCATCATCATCATTAACTTGTTCCATCCATAGTCGGATGTAAGCATCCCCAGGTTGTCTTCAATGGGCTTTGTTGTTTTCTTTTTGCATCCAATCGTTTCCCGCTAATCTTTTTATATCGTCCGTCCATCTTGTCTGTGGTCTACTTTTGCATCTTTTATGTTCTCTAGGCCTCCAAGTGTGTACGTGTACCAAATCTGAAATCACTACCTTATTTCATTTGAGAGTTATCGTGGCAACAGACAGGCAAACTGACGAAATTATAAAACTATGTTGATTGATGACTAACAGTTAGCTTCGAGCAGCAGCAACAGCAAGATTATAGTATCGAGTAGCAGCAGTCGTTCAAATTCATTGTTAGACGAACGGATTGAAAACCCGGATTTTTAATGTATTATATACATACATATATATTAATGTATTATATACATATATATATATATATATTATATATATATATATATATATATATATATATATATATATATATATATATATATATATATATATATATATATATATATATATATATGCATATGCATATATATATATGTATATATTATTTATATATATATATATATATATATATATATATATATATATATATACATACATACATACATACATACATACATACATATGTATATATATATATGTAGGTAGTATAAGCAACTATTTTGTGATTGGTTTCCGTTAGTGCCTGGATAAGGACTGAAATTGTGTTCTTTGTATTTGCCGAACCTAGTCCGACTGATGAGCCGTGATACGGCAAAACGCGTCCTGGGAGGGTCCGGCAAATACAAGGAACATTTTGGGAACTTCCGAAGTGTGGATCTTTCGATTCGCCTTTAGTTGCTTCATCAACGCCATCTATGCCTTCGGGCGGGAAGCTCGGGAAGGTGCGTTTCTGCAATTAACTGTCAGCCTTGCTGGTCGCTTTGTTTGGCAAGACTTCTATATATATATATATATATATATATATATATATATATATGTATATATATATATATATATATATATATATATATATATATATATATATATATATATATATATATATATATTTCTATTCCAAGAATTATCTGAAGATGCCTACGATAGAGGCATTCAATTTTACGATGTCATGATGGAACGAATCAATAATGCTCCTAACCTAATTCATAATATTGTTACCTAAGTTGGGAATGTGGAATCTTTGGCACAATGATACTACTCAGTATATATCACCACTACACCAAACACTTTATTTTTGCACTCGGCGCGCGTTTTGCTAACCATGTTAGCTTCATCAGGAGCGATGATGACTGCAGTCAATCATCGCTTCTGATGAAGCTAACATGGTTAGCGAAACGCGCGTCGAGTGCAAAAATAAAGTGTTTGGTGTAGTGGTAATATATACTGAGTAGCATAATATTGTTGTTTTTTTTTTTGACGAGGCCACATTTTGGCTTAACGGAAGAGTTAACAGGCATAACTGCCGGTACTGGTCTACTGAGAATCTTCACTGGATAATCGACAGTCATTCTCAAAGATCATAGAAGACAAACGTGTGGGCAGAGATTTGTGGACGTCATATCATTGGTCCCTTTTAAGAGCAAGTTACTCTAACTTGTGCAGGTCTTTTTCCCGACGAAAATAATTTGGACATCCCTAACAGGAATCTGTGGTATCAACAGGACGGAGCATCTCCTCACTATGACATCAATGTTCGTAGATATTTGGATGCGATTTCCTAATCGATGGATAGGCAGAAGAGGTGCTGTAGAATGGCCTGCAAGGAGTCCCAACCTTACACCACTCGGGTCATTTGAAAACTAAAGTTTACCGAAGTCGAGCTGAAACTGTAGAAGATTTACAACAAAGAATTCAATATGAGGTAGCACAGATCACCCGCGATTCTGTGCAAAACTCTGTTTAACCTGTTTATGACAAATTGGGTACATTGTCTCGCTCTTGACGGTAGACATTTTGAGAAACTGTTTCCTTAAAAAATAAACCTAGAGTAACACATGCAGTCACCTTTTTTTCAGTTAATACTAACCTTCAAAAGACAGCTGTTAAAATTTCATGATATTCTATTCATTAGTTTGTGAGTTATTGTGCTAAGAGTGACGCTACTTTTGTTATTTTCAAAACAATGGATCAAAAACAATTTCGTGTTTTAATTTTACACTGCTTCTTGATGGGAAAAAATACCGTTCAAGCGAAGCAATTGGCTTGAAAAGTGTTATGGGGACTCCGCTCCATCAGAAACAACAATAAAACGTTGGTTTTGCTGACTTCAAACGTGGTCGTAGAGACACCGATGATGCAGAACGCAGTGGACGTCCAAATGAGGCGGTAAACACCAGAAAACATCAAAAAAATCCATAAAATCGTTTTGAATGATCGAAAAGTGAAGTTGCGTGAGTTAGCTGACATCGTAAAGATATCAAAAGAACGTGTTGGCTTTATATTGCATGAGCATTTGACTATGAGAAAGCTCTGTTCAAAGTGGGTGCCGCGTTTGCTCACTGTTGATCAAAAACAAGAACGTGTTGATGATTCTGAGCAGTGTTTGGCCATGTTTAAACGTAACAAACCGGAATTTTTGCGTCGATATGTGACAATGGATGAAAACATGGATCCATCACTTCACTCCGGAATCAAAACGATCGTCATCTGAGTGGACAGCAACTGGTGAACCTCGTCCAAAGCGCCCGAAAGCACAACAATCGGCTGGAAAGGTTATGGCCTCGGTATTTTGGGATGTGCTTGGTGTAATATTCATCGACTATCTTGAGAAAGGAAATACCATCAACAGTGAATATTATATAGCGTTATTGGAGCGTTTGAAGGCCGAAATTGCAAAGAAACGACCGAATATGGCAAAGAAAAAAATTTTGTTTCATCAAGACAACGCACCGTGTCACAAGTCAATCAAGACAATGGCAAAACTACATGAATTGAACTTCGAATTGCTCCCATATCCACCGTATTCGCCAGATTTGGCTCCCAGCGACTACTGCTGTTCGCAGACCTGAAAAAAATGCTCGCCGGTAAAGAAATTTCGCACGAACGAAGAGGTTATCGCTGAAACTGAGGCCTATTTTGAGGCAAAAGATAAATCGTTCTACAAAAGTGGTATTGAAATGTTAGAGCGGCGCTGGAATGATTGCGTTGCTCTTGATGGAGATTACGTTGATGAATAAAGCTAATTTTGAACCAAAAAAACCGTGTTTTCTTTGTTAGGCCCGGGACTTTTCAGCCCATGTGTTATTTATTAATAGTTTTTTTTATCTTTTTTTTATTTGAAATGATAATAATTCCAAAACAATTCAATTTAGACATATGGTATGGTAGACAAATAGTATTTAGAAGTTTTAGTAGGACTCAAAAATAAAATAATATATAGGGCTTTCTATTTAAAAAAAGTCAAGATGGCGTAATTTCTTCGAACATTTTATTGTTAACTTCAGCATGTGCGGCGTATAAACACCCTATAACTTTTATTTAAACATTTTTTTGATACACTGATTATTAAATACTGTGGAATCATTATTTCATACATATGGGGCACCCTATATATATATATATATATATATATATATATATATATATATATATATATATATATGTATATATGTATATATATATATATACGAGGCTGGTTTGAAAAGTCCGTGCAAAAATAAAAACTACTTATGTGTTTGGGGTAAACCTTTTTTATTTTTCGACATTAGTGTCCTTTTAGGCTTATACACTTCGTCCAACGATGTTCTAGTTTGTTGATCCCTTCCGAATAATAGAATTTGTCCAAGTCTGCAAAATATCCATTAGTGTCTGCAATCACCTCCTCGTTTGAATAAAATCTTTGTCCCGCCAGCCATTTCTTCAAATTGGGGAACAAATAGTAGTCCGAGGGAGCCAAGTCTGGAGAATAGAGGGGATGTGAAACGAGTTGGAATCCTATTTCCATTAATTTTGCGACCACAACTGCTGAGGTGTGTGCTGGTGCGTTGTCGTGATGGAAAAGGACTTTCTTGTGGGCCAATCGCGGGCGTTTTTCTTGCAGCTCGGTTTTCAAACGGTCCAATAACGATGAATAATATTCACCTGTAATAGTTTTACCCTTTTCCAGATAGTCGATGAGGATTATCCCTTGCGAATCCCAAAAGACAGTCGCCATAACCTTTCCGGCCGAAGGAACGGTCTTCGCCTTTTTTGGTGCAGATTTCCCCTTGGTAACCCATTGTTTAGATTGTTGTTTGGTCTCAGGAGTATAGTAATGTATCCTCCAGATTCTTCTGGAACAGCTGCAAACCATCCTTGCAACACTTCACACGATTCCGTTTTTGGTCAAGCGTGAGCAATCGCGGCACCCATCTTGCGGATAGCTTTCTCATGTCCAAATGTTTATGCAAAATATTATGTACCCGTTCAGTCGAGATGCCCACAGCACTAGCAATCTCACGCACCTTAACTCTTCTGTCATCCATCACCATATCATGGATTTGATCAATGATTTCTGGAGTCGTAACCTCCACAGGCCGTCCCAGAACGTTCAGCGTCACTTGTGCCCATATGGCCAGTCCGAAAATTTTGAAACCACTTATAAACTGTTTCTAATCGAAGGTGCAGAGTCACCATAATGTTATCAAGCTTCTCTTTAGTCTCCTGAGGCGTTTTGCCTTTCATAAAGTAATGTTTAAATCACCACACGAAATTCTTTTTCGTCCATTTTCTTGAAAATCACTCGACTTCCTTGATTCATACGAATGCCAAACACAAAGAAATAGACCAATATGGCTGAAACTTGGTGTGCGTTCATTCAAGAGATGCTACTAACTAAACATGACCTCGATATGCGCCGGTGGTGCCATCTCTCGGACTTTGCACGGACTTTTCAAACCAGCCTCGTATATATATATATATATATATATATAATATATATATATATATATATATATATATATATATATGTATATGTATATGTAATATAAATATAATATATATAAATATAAATATATCCCCGCCCTCGGTATTCTATAGTTCTCTCCCGTTGCGTATTTGTTTTTGGGTGTCCCTTCTTTAGATATAAATTGCTTAGTATATATAAAACAGAATAAATAAATCCTCTTCACTCTTCAATTCCCTTTCCAATCCCTCTCTTCTCCTCTCAAGAAGAAAAATCATATTTCCCGTACGCCACTTAATTTCCATACCGTTGAAAAATATCGTTACTTTTTCCTTTTATACCAACATTCCAATCCAATGACGTAGTACCTAATTTGTACTTAACCGGTTCTTTTCTGATTGTTCAACTTTTTTCCCTTTTGTTTTGAGTGATCCCTTACTTCTGTCAGATAGTTGTCCTTTGTCAGCGCCTTGTCAAACTTGTCATTCTTTTCAGATCACAGGTGGTTAATTAATTTTGATTTTTCAGCATCCAAGGTTCCTAATGGCATCCTTGCTGTAAATGCCATATTTTTAAATTAATATGTTAGTGAATAGTGGCTGTTTTATTTCAGTGTCGGTCTTTGTTGTGACAAATGTTATTTATGGTCAATCTTGTTAGATTATTTCGCACACTGCATGTGACTCACTTGCAATTGTTTATTTTGGTACTCTTCATAACAATAATAATAATAATGTATACTTCTTTATAACAACAATACTTTTAAAGAACAATAAGAATTTATTAATAATTATAAAATTAAAAAAATTAAAAAAATAATTAAAATTAAAATTAAAATTAAACTTAACTTAACAATAATTTTCTGTGCCCGATTTTCCTTATTGTTTGCTTCGTTATCTCTTTTTCGGTTTGTGCCCTGATGAAGGTCCCAATCTAGGACCGAAATATTGGCTAAATGAATATTGTGTGAATATCTATTGTGCCCTTTTGCCGAGTTCCCCAACTATTTTCATATCTTAGGATTTTGTTAGATACGGCAACTTTTGCTTTCTCTTTCTTTATTTATATATATATTTATATATATATATATATATATATATATATATATATATATATATATATATATATATATATATATAAGAAAGAGGAAGGACAGTAACAGGGGCACTGGCAACAAACAATCCTAAGTTTAATTACTGGGAAACGCCCTTATAAGGAGAAGAGATGAGCAATCAAAGATCTAAAAGCTCTAGTATCTGCTTTTTATTTTTATTATCGAGCTTTCGCTGCCTAATGGTAGCTTTTTCTGGATTTTAAAAATGCAAACCAGGTACAGAAAATAAACCAAAACGTTCGTTTTTTAAAAGGTGATTAAATGAATTGTAAGACCGTATGTGAAATTACTTACAAAAATTTAGCAGTTAATTCATCTCTGGTGAAGACAATGAAATTTGTTGGCCAGGTAATATGTATGATTACACAAACATGATTAAAAGGCACTTAGAGAGTTACAAAAATATTAAAAATAAAACTTTGTCAATAAACATTAGTTAAAAACACTTTTTGAATACCGAAACATAACTGCAAGAAACACCATGATGTTGAAATGGTACTCCATCTTAAAATTTTGTGACGTGGAGTTTAGTAACTATTTAGTGATATTTGAGTCCGAACCGGATATTGTTGGTAGTCTATGTCGTCATCAGGTCGACAAAAAACCATAAATGTATTGAAGTTAGGGATGTGGTAAATTTTTTAGGTGGATGCTACTCTTAGATAAATTATTTATTATTAATGATATCTATTTTTCAGTTTTAATTTTATAACAAAGGGACTTAAATTTGATGAATGTTACTCTTCGACGAGTTATTTATTATTAATTATATTAACTCTTTAATTTTATAACCAAGAGATTCATAGGCTAATTTAAAAATTTAAAAGAGAATATTAATACTGGACGTTATTTATTATTTGTCAAATTTAATTTTTTAATTATTTATTTTTAATAAGAAGACATAGAAAAGCAACTGGTAATAAACAGCAAACATAACAGAAAGAGAAAAGAAACGTCAACTTTACTAGAAACTAGTTTTTTCATAAAAATCGTTCTTTTTTATTAGTTTGGTATAGTTGTGTGTTAGTAAGTAAGTAAAAAAAAAAAAAAATGCAAATTTCATTGTCTTCACCAGAATTAACTGCTAAATTTTTGTAAGTAATTTTACATACAGTCTTACAATTCATTTAATCACATTTTAAAAAACGAATGTTTTGGTTTATTTTCTGTACCTGGTTTGCATTTTTAGAATCCAGAAGAAGCTACCATTAGTCAGCGAAAGCTCGATAATAAAAATAAAAAGCAGATACTAGATAGAGCCTTTAGATCTTTGATTGCTCATCTCTTCTCCTTATAAGGATGTTTCCCAGTAGTTAAACTTAGGATTGTTTGTTATGCCCTATTACTATTACTCTTTCTTATATATATATATATATATATATATATATATATATATATATATATATATATATATATATATATATATATATAATAAACACTGAAAATAAAGAAAAAAAAGTAATGTTTTGATTTCTTGCCTCAAAAAACCCTGAAAATGTCCTAAATACGGTAAATACTATTGACTCCAAATCTGCCATAGTTGTGTTTTCTTTATTATTATAATTATCAATAAAAAAACGTGGCGATTTTCACCTAAGAGAACACGAAACTGACGTAGAATTTTATCAATATTTTTCTATTACAAACCCAACAAATATAAATTGTTAATACTCCTGATGCGTTTTTATATCCCTTATTAAAAAATCTTAATAAAAAACACACCTTTATAGTCGAATATCCAATACAAATAAAACGGCTAATCTCTGCATTTATGATAAAAACAAGGATTAAACCTATTTATGTGAATATACAAATTATGGCTTAATGTATGAGACCAATAAAATTAAATTAAGTATTTATGACGGCATTCATATCACATTACGTAAAATAAAAACTTGCGGTATCTCTTCAAAGACCCTAGTAAAGATCAATAAATTTAACAACACTGCGAGGTACTACCTTCATAAAAATACGCATAATAGCACTAAAGAAAGTGGTTTTATCGAATTTACGAGTGTTTTTGTGACAGGAAAAATTCAGCTATAATTTTATTAGTTTAATGCCCATTTCTCTTTCGTTGTTTTACTGGATTTACGGGGATCGTTTCGAAAGCTCTCGGCATAACACAGAAAACGTAAGATTAACAAACGCAGTACCCATCAAGTAGAAAGCCCTCTCTTACCCATTTGTTTTTACATGCATCTATAAATCAACATCACCAAAAACACTTATAATTTTATTTATTTGCATTAATGGATAAAATTCTTAAGTCCATCTCTGCAACCTATCATGAACAAAAAGTCAGAATTTTTATATGGCCCACTTAAAACGGCAAAAATCAGGCTTTTATATGTTGGGACAGGCTATACCTCTAAGGCCAACCATGTGCAGAAAAGTAAAGCAAAAAGGACTCTACTCTACTTATACCACTTGGATTCAGTAGAGTCAGAACCATACAAGTCTGATGCAGTTGCACCGTAATCTTTTATACAAAACATTCCTTTTGTGTTTATCTATAATATATATAAAATGCAACTCTCTCTGTCTGTCTGTCTGTCTGTCCGTCCGTTAGTGCGCTTATCACTGGATAACCACTTATCCGATTTACGTACTTTTTCTTTTAAATATACATATGTTCTCTCACCAGGTTATAGGCTATATTTTATTACGATAGGTAATATAAGGAATGAGCAGTGACGATAATAGTGAATGAAGTCGGAAAAAAAAGTTTGCCGCTAGCGCATTCTCTTGCAATACACAACCTAAACCATTAAATATGGAACAATATTATGTAGCAGAGAATATCTATAATCTACAATATATATATATATATATATATATATATATATATATATATATATATAATATATAATATATATATATATATATAATGCAATGCAATGTCTCGCTGCCTGTCTGTCTGTCCATTAGTGCGTTTATCACGCGAGAACCACTTATCCGATTTACGTGTCTTTTTTTCAATTCATATATATATATTCTTTGGCCAGGTTATATAATAATAATAATAATTGATATCTGTAATATACATAAAATGCAACGTCTCTCTGTCTGTCTGTCTATCTGTCCGTTAGTGCGTTTATCCCTCAATAACCACTTATCCGATTTACGTGATTTTTTAAATTTATACATATGTCCTCTGATCAGGTTATAGATACATATTTTATTACATCTATAATATATTTTATGTCTGTCTGTCTGTCCGTTAGTGCGCTTATTACTGGAGAACCATTTATCCGATTTATGTGCTTTTTTTTTAAACATACGTATCTTTTCTGACGAGGTTATCTATCTATATTATATATAAAAATGCAACGTCTCTCTGTCTGTCCGTTAGTGTGTTACATGCTTTTTTTTTAAAACATATATATGTTCTCTGGCCAGGTTATAGGATATATTTTATTGCGTTAGGTAACATAAAGAATAAGCAGTGACGATAATAGTGAATCAAACGCGTTCTCTTGCAATATACTGCGTAATACATTAAATATGGAACAATATCATGTTGCAAAGAATATAATATATACAAATTGCAACGTCTCTCTGTCTGTCTGTCTGTCCGTTAGTGCGCTTATCACTTAAGAACCATTTATTCGATTTACGTGTTTTTATAAATTTATACTTATGTTCTATATAATTCGATATAAGCCTAGATAATGGGAGATAAGGCGAGATAACGGGAGATAAGTATAAATAATGGGAGATAAGGGGAAATAATGGGAGATAAGCAGAGATAAGTCTAGATAATGGGCGTTATGGTGAAATAATGGGAATTAAGGAGAAATAATGGGAGATAAGGAGAAATATTGCGAGATAAGTCGAGATAAGTCCAGATAATGGGAGATAAGATGAGATAATGGGAGGTAAGGGGAAATAATGGGAGATAGGGAGAAATAATGGGAGATGAGCAGAGATAAGCCTAGATAATGGAAATTATGTAGAGAAAATGGGAGAAAAGGAGAAATAATGGGAGATAATGGCAGATATTTTATTACGTTAGGTAACATAAGGAAAAATCAGTGACGATAGTAGTGAATCAAGTCCACGCGAGCGAGCCGCGGGGCACTGCTAGTATTTCTATAAAATCTCCATACTCCTGATTGTTTACTTCCACTTAAGCATGAACATGATTCAACCTGTGTACTTTTGTAGTTATAACTTTCATTTAACCTCTTTATTTGCTATTTAGTTCCTTGAAAGTCTTATTTTTCCAACAGTTGTGCGGTTGCAATATTAACACAAACATGCATATCGTGCAGAATCTCAACAAAAACAATCAACTATTGTTAAAAAAAATTCAGACGTTTTAATAGTTTCTGGGTAATGTTCAGTCATTCGTAAAAAATGATGATTTCGCACTGTCCGGCTGGATTTGTAGTGTTAGATTTGTTCAGCAATAAAAGAACAGTACTTTAAAATAAAATATACAACAAAGCGTCGTTCTGGTAGGTTTGCATGATGTCGAGAATGACTATTTTGAATTTGCATAACATTCGTTTTAAATCGTAACCTTTTGGACTGTTGGCTACTTGCTGTCATCATCTGCACATAAAAGCAGCTGGTGGACATCTGTGGGTAATCTTGCAAACACATTAAAAGAATTATCTGGGGGCACGGTAGTGCCCCCGCCAAGTCGAGCAGAAAGCACAGCAGTACCATCCTTTTCTCGAAGCTACTCACGGCACTTTCGACCCCTCTGTAACTTCGTTGTGGATAAAGCTAGAAGCCTAATTGTCAGTGACCAAGAGGACATACTATACTAGCTATATTTCTAAATTACCTACTATTTATACCTTATGGTTTACGAACTATCGCCAGTCGAAGTTCTTTAATTTTGTTACTGACACACTCACCGATCATCAAAATTCTAAGGTACTTCTAACAGACACACAAACTTCAAATTTTGAATTTAGTTAGTGTTTAGCCTATAAAGGAAGAAAAACTGAAATATCCCGAAATTTTAGTCCCGTTTTCTAAATTGTACAGTCACTTAAGCCAAAAAAAGAGGGTCAACCTCGGAATGAGAGATAATAAGCTGTAAACTTGTATAAACTTTTATTTTTGCATTCTAAAAGTTGTCTCAAAAGTGTCATAAAATCTCGTGTCCGCATCTTAAGATATTCAAGGTCAAAGGTCACAAAAATCGGTTTTTCGCAAAAAACTCGTTTCCTATGGTTTCAATGATATTTGCATCTGTTATGAAAATTATAGAGCATAAAATTCTCTACAAATTTTGTTTTAAACATTTTTTAATATGCTTAATCGTTTTTGAGATAGAGCGCGGAGAGCGCGCAGCGCTCAGCCATACATAGCATAATGCAAGTTGAGTTCCGGTAAATAATACGTCGTATAAATAATAATCACTAAAAAATTCATAATTATGAATAGTTTGTATTATTTATTAATTAATATATTATATTTAATAATATTTTTCATCTATCCAATATATTCGTTTAATAATACTGACCTACTTCGTGTAATAAAAAATTGTTAAGTGAAATACTTTAAGTATATTTTAATTACAAAAAGTATGCAGATGATGCTTCCATGACAGCAGGACTAGAAGAGAATTTAGTTATTAAAATAGGAGCAAAAGTCATGTTAAGACGAAATATTGAGGTAAGTCTTGGCTTAGTCAACGGTTCTATCTGTATAGTAAGGAGTAAAGGTTGATCCTGAAAATATAAATAAAATTAAAAAAAAATACATATTACATTTAATAATGAACATCTTTACGAGCTTGGTCCAGGCAAAACTAAATTTGAAACTATTAATAGAGCTTGTGTTCATCGCGAACAATTTCCGATATGTATAGCCTATGCTATTACCATACACAAAAGTCAGGGGCTAAGTCTAAACAGTGCACTGATGGCCATCGGTTCTTCAATGTTCACATGCGGTCAAGCATACATGGCACTTTCCAAAGTGACAAGTCTGGGCGGATTATATCTAACTAGCCGGGCCCGCGGCTCCGCTCGCGTGGACATGATTCACTACTATCGTCACTGCTTATTCCTTATATTACCCAACGTAATAAAATATCTCCCATTATTTCCCCTTATCTCCCAATATTTCTCCTTATCTCCCATTATCTCTATATAATTTCCATTATCTAGGCTTATCTCTGCTCATCTCCCATTATTTCTCCTTATCTCTCATTATTTCTCCATATCTCCCATTATCTCACCTTATTTCCCATTCTCTAGGCTTATCTTGACTTATCTCCCATTATTTCTCCTTATCTCCCATTATTTCTCCTTATCTCCCATTATCTCACCTTTTTTCCCATTATCTAGACTTATCTCTGCTTATCTCCCATTATTTCTCCTTATCTCCCATTATTTATACTTATCTCCCATTATCTCACCTTATCTCCCATTATCGAGGCTTATCTCGATTTATCTCCCATGATTTCTCCTGATTTCCCATTATCTTACCTTATCTCCCATTATCTAGGCTTATATCGAATTATATAGAACATATGTATAAATTTATAAAAACATGTAAATCGGATCAGTGGTTCTCGAATGATAAGCGCACTAACGGCAGACAGAAAGACAGAGAGACGTTGCATTTTATATATATTGTATTCTTTGCTACATGATATTGTTCCATATTTAATGCTTTAGGGAGTGTATTGCAAGAGAACGCGCTAGCGGCAAACTTTTCTCTGACTTGATTCACTATTATCGTCACTGCTTATTCCTTATGTCACCTAACGTAATAAAATATATCCTGTAACCTGGCCAGAGAAGATACGTATGTTTAAAAAAAAGCACGTAAATCGGATAAGTGGTTCTCCAGTGATAAGCGCACTAACGGACGGACAGACAGACAGACAGACGGATAGAGAGACATTGCATTTTATATATATTATAGATATTCTCTGCTACATAATATTGTTCCATATTTAATGGTTTGGACTGTATATTGCAAGAGAAGGCGCTAGCGGCAAACTTTGACGGTTAAATGAAGCTGGATTAAACAGTAGGAGACCAGCCACTGCGCCCTTGCTTACTAGAGAGAACAGAGTTGCCAGGTTACGTTTTGCTCGAAATCACGAAAAATAGTCTGTGGATGATTGGAAACAAGTTTCTTCACAGATGAAACTAGGGTTAGTCTAAAACATCCAGATAGTCGTGAGCGAGTATGGCAAAGACCAGGAGGGAGGTTTGCTCCTTGCAATATCTCTGCAAGGATTCCATTCGGCGGTGGCTCTGTTATGTTCTGGGGTGGCATCTGCTTTGATGCTCGCAGAGTTAGTTCCTGTCCGTACGAGATCCATGAATGCTGACTACTATCTTGAGAATATTGTAGTAGTGTGATGTCTTTCGGTCATTTTGTGGGGCCCAATTTCCTGTTTATGCAAGACAACGCTCGACCTCACTTGGCTAGGGAGGTACTCGATTATCTTAATCAAGTTGATATACCGATTATGCAATGGCCACCAAAAAGCCCGGATCTGAATCCGATAGAACATGTATGGGATCACCTTAAGAAAAATGTGAAACGTCATATACCTGCACCTAGAAACCTGAGGGAATTTGAAAATGCAGTTATCACAGAATGAGAGCAAATTCCTCAAGATTTTATCCAAAATTTAATTAGAAGCATGCCTAGGCGCATAAACGCTGTCATCCGAAGTAGAGGAGGCAACACATGCTACTAGTGTCCCAGTTACACCATTAATTTTGCTACTAGTGTCCCAGTTTATTTTTTTCATTATTACATAATTTCACGATTTTGTTATTAGGTCCTAAGAATAATTTTAATTCGAATCTTATAGAGAAATTTGGTAGCTAATTCACTTTTAAAGTATCCGAATAAGTTTTTTCTAACTTTTAGTGTAACCAATGTTCATAAAAAATTATTAAAATTAATTCATTATAGAGATTTGTATGATTTAATATATTGTTGCGTTAATTTTGTCCAGGAGTGTATTAATTTAAACATGTTTTCTCATAGTTCCAGTTAATTAGTTAAACATAACAGAAAAATAGTAAAGAAAGCAGGTGGTGTATGGAGACGTTTTGGACTGACCGTATAAGTACATAAAAACTTTTTAACAAAAAAAACCAATTTCAAAAAAAACTGCACCCAAAATTTTGCCACTATGAAGTAAATGAAGTCGGTTAAGAAATTGACATTGACACAAACAATGGCCGCTGACTTCAAAAGCAAAAACATTATTTTTTTACTTGATAGTGGCAACATTTTGTGTGCTAGTTTTTTTGAAGTCGATTTTTTTTATTAAAAAGTTTTTTTTATTACTAAGCTTTGTATGAGACACTGGTATTGTTATTTATTATTATTTTTGGCATGTGCTATATTTATGTCAAGAAAAGTTAGACATAATTATTCGTTTTGATGTAATATTTTAAACTATTTGTACAGATTCATTACTGGCTAAATGTTACTAAATTTTAAATTACAAGATGAAATACTGTTATTGTAAGTTGAGTAAGATAGAAATTACTAGACATTTTCAAGAGTTTTTTTGAAAAATGCCCGCAAAATTAGCCCGTTTTTTTCAACCTCCATAACTTTAAGATACAAAAAAGCAAACTTAACGTAAAAGGTCTTAAAGCTAAATAAACATCTCGAAGAACATATAATTTTCCATTTAGGGGTAATTACCCCCTATTTTGAGGGTTAAAAGGGTTTTTAACAAAAAAAGAAAAAAAAATTATGACGTATAATTACATATTCTCTACCCAATATCGTATAGTCAGTCAAAAATCAGTCTCTAAAAGGGGGTAGCAGTTAATAGAGGATCCTGCTATACTCACAAACATGACTCCCTAGACTAGAAAAAATACAAAGAAATAATAAAAATATTGGACTTGTACGTCTCCCAAATTTGTCGCTAAGCGATTACCACCCCCTAAAAGAGGGTTAAAATCTATGTTGGTGCTATTTTAACCTAAGAAATAACATTTAATTTTGGGGCAAATTCCTATTTATTTTCACATTTTTAACCCCCAATATTCCAGGTGTACAAGTATGAAATGCGGATTTTTTTTCTAAAAAAACATGTTAAATTCGGAAGAATGATAAAAAGTGCTTTATTCAAAGTATGCTCCATCGCTTGTTATACATTTTTCCCATCTTTCGGGCAATTTCTGAATACCACGCCCCTCAAAATCTTCCCCCTTTTGCTGCGAACCATTCATGGACCCATTTTTTCACATCTTCGTACGAACCAAAGCGCTGCTCAGCAAGTGCGTGACCCCATCGATGCAAACAAGTAGTAATCGGAAGGAGCCAAGTCTGGTGAGTAAGCCGCATGGGGTAGAACTTTCCAGCTGAGTGCTTCCGACGTGTCGCGAACTGGTTTTGCCGTATGTCATGAAGCACTGTCATGAAGAAAATGACTTTGTGTTGCCTCTTGCGGTATTTCTGGCCTTTTTTCAAGCAGCAAACGGTTCAAATCGGTCAATTGTTGTTGGTAACGTTTATTATTAATCGTTTCCCCAGGTTTTAACAGCTCATAATAGACCACGCCCCCTGGTCCCACCCAAACACAGAGCATCGTCTTTCTGCCAAAGCAATTCGGTCTTGCGGTCGATGTGGATGGTACGCCTGAGTCTACCCATGATTTTTTGCGCTTGGGATTCTCAAAATGAATCCACTTTTTCATACCCTGTAACTATACGATGCAAAAACGACTTCCTTTTGTAACGAGCGAGCAAAATGTCGCGCGTGTTTTTGCGCATTTGTCTGTCGTTCAACTCCTGTAGTACCATCTACCGGTCTTCTGAATCTTTCCCATCTCTCGTAGCCGATTGGAAACAGCTTGTTGACTAACGCCCAATTGCTCGGCGAGTTGTCTTTGTGTTTGCGAATCATCTTCGTCCAACAATGCTGGCAATTCCACATCTTCGTATTTTTTTTGGCGGCTTTCCACGTTCCTTGTTTGCAACATCGAAGTCACCACTTTTGAAACGCCGAAACCATCGTTCACACGTATCTTGCGACGGAGCATGTTCACCATAAGCTTCTCGAAGTAATGGTATGATTCAACAGCAGTTTTCTTCAAATGAAAACAAAAAATTAATGCTGTCCGCGAATGCTTTTTGTTCGGTATAAATTTCGACATATTGAACACAAAAACACAACATTATGCACACACTTTTCCAATTTATCACTCGTGCGCGTCTGACACTTGTTGACACAACAAAATGGGCGCAATGTCAAATCTTTATAGCACAAATTGCATTAGTGCACCATCCGTTGTCTGAAATCCGCATTTGTTACTTGTACACCTGGTAGATAGTAGTTATCTCTAAATAAAAAAAATAAAAAAAATTGTTACTTAGTTTTAATTTAAGGGCTTTTACGTTAAGTTTGCTTTTTTTTTTTTGTCTCCAAGTTATAAAGGTTGCGAAATAGACTAAAATTCACCCTTTTTGCGGTTACTCTTTAATAAGACGAAATTTCGTAGGGACCAAGAAAGTTCTATTTTGTGAATCTTTCCATAACGTATTGGGTGTAGCAAATTAACCCACTATTAAAAAAATTAGGACTAACCAATTTTTGTAAAATCATTTAGACAAAAAATATATCCACCGTCTTTGATACCAGTTTTACAAGAAATCTGTTTCGAAGAATGACACCGTTTAATTTCCTTTATTTCCTACTAATTATATAGCAGATTCTTAAACAATCACACGACCTAAATAATTATTCGAGTGAAAAATTATAATTTTAAACAAATTTTCATAACATGATTCTGCCACAGCCCGGCGAGTTTTGTTTATTGATTTTATTTTTCTGTAAAATTTAAATTTAAGCAATAAACAAATAAAATAAATCACCTGGGTCAGTAACCTGCTTTTAGTACATTGCATGGAACTTACTTTCGCGATGTTAATAATAATGTTTGATTAAAGATACGTACGTTTGCTATATATAATACAAACTAACGATTTGTGGAGCTCTTTTATCTTATTGATACCTCAACCTTACCCTTACCAATCGTAACCTTTCACCCCCTACCCTTTTCCTCTATTACCTAAACTTCTCCGTACTTTTATAACTCCTC
>CM032455.1:177381976-177664631 GCA_019049505.1 Pachyrhynchus sulphureomaculatus | reverse complement strand
AAGTAGCGTCATTAAAACCACTGTAATTTGTAAACTAATCGTCGAAATGTCATGAAATTTTGACACGTATCATTTGAAGGTTAGTACTTCCTAAAAATCATATGAATTTTTTTGAAAAGGGTGACATCTATGTGGCGGACTAAAAAACTTTCAGCCTACGTGTTACTTATTAATTTTAATAGTATGTTACATGTGGTTATATGTGTCTCACAGTAAACAGAACTTTTTCAAAATAGCTAATGTTAGTGGCGCGACCTATTTGATATGATATGCGTTGAAAAGGTACATCTTTCACTGACATTATGTCTATATTTTCATGATAAGCGGATGAATAGAATATGGGACATTGCGCCTAAAGAGAGTGTCTTTTAGCTATCGATCGAAAAATGAACATCGAACAAGGAGCGAATAACACCGAAATTGTTCGTGAATTCATCTATTTTTTTTTTGTTTTTTTAAAAAAAAGAGCCGAAATCTTCGTTGCGATACATGGAAATGGAATTAAATATGTCCAGAGCTTCAGTCCATCGCATTTTGTCTAAGCCCATGGGGATTAGGAAGATATACCACATAAATTGACTGATAACCAAAACGCGCTTAGAATTTAGCATTGAAGGTTGTTGTTTCTTGTAAATACAATGTTATTTACTTGCTCCTCTATTAGCTAAAACTATAGACGATAATTTTATTTCATTAAATTAGATTTTTAATAATATAACGGAAACTGGTTAACCATTGAATAATTATTTTAAATTTTAGAAATCTGACAACATTTACATTCAACCAAATCGTAACTCATCGTTTTCAGTCGCCCTTCTTCGAGTTTACTGTTAATCTTGGATCGCGTTTAGATGTAAACGAACAGTCTTGGCTAATTCTTAACTGTCACCCGGTCGTCCATTGGACGATTGCCGACTAGACTGCTTCACCCATACGTCCATGTCCTAGTAGTATCACCATCATACAGTGTTGTCAGTTTGTGCTAAATGTAGTATATTTATTTATTTGTTTTTAGGTTTAATCTACCTTAGATCTCATCTGGATAAGTACTTAGCAGTAGATTCCTTTGGCAACGTCACCTGCGAAGGCGAAGAAAAGGACCCCGGAAGTAAATTTCAGATTAGTGTTGCCGAAGATGGTACAGGAAGATGGGCTTTTCGAAATGTCCAGAGGGGGTACTTCTTGGGCGCATTAGCTGATAAATTATGTTGCACTGCTAAGGTCCGTATTAAGAACATTTTAAAAATATAATAACAACTGTTGTAGCTCTTGATTTTCTCTTTTTTTTTTGGAAACACTAATTTGCGATATTTTTTTGCTTCAGGTTCCTGGTGATGCCGAATTTTGGCACATTCATCTCGCCGCCAGACCCCAAATGAATCTTAGATCGGTAGGAAGAAAAACGGTTTGCTCACCTTTCGGAAAATCTCGATGAAAATCCACGTGGACGCCAATATTCCGTGGGGAGAGGATACATTATTTACTTTGGAGTTTAGACAGGACGAAGGGGGAAAATATGCCATTCATACGTGTAATAATAAGTACTTGTCTTCAAATGGTAAGTTTCTTAGTTCTATATAGTACGGGCAGACTGAGAATTTTCTTATTAATTGGGCATTGGTCGATATTGGTCTACCTTTACTCGGAAAGCAACCTAATGGTCCCATATAATCGGCGCTATTTTATATTCAGTAGGTAATGACTCGGTATATATCACCACTACACCAAACCCTTTATTTTTGCGCTCGACGTGCGTTTCGCTAACCTTGTTACCTTCATCAGGAGTGATGATTGACCAAAGTTAAACTACAAATTTACCTTATTTATACTTAACCTAACATCTGAATTACTCAGGCGGAACTAATAGCAAGGACGAGGCCATCAGTTCTGGTCAGGCAACCAATAGAGGAGACTAAGGACTAGCCCCTCTGTCTTTATTTAAACTAATTTAAAATTTTATAATTTGCATAATGTCGTATGCGTTCAACAATCTCCTAGCAGATACATCTTTAATTAGATTATCTAATGTTACAGTATGATCAGCTTCAAGGGCATGTTTGGCAATGCTAGACTTTTCTGTTCTACCGTTCTTTAACAAGATTTAAAGAACATTTAGTACATTTAAAATACGACAGGCCTAACCGTTTATGTAACAAAGACAAAGGTAGAAAGCCTACAAGATAAATCAATAAAAAAACTCTACCAGACAAGATTGGAGAACGAAATAAATAAAAATCCAGTGGTAGATGAAGAAGACATAGAGACAGTTAGAGAAAGATCAAGGATAACATTATAAACGCAGTAAAGGAAGCACTCAGGGAACGTAAAATAAACAGAACATCAAGAAGACCGAATAATATACCTTGGTTCTGCGAAGAAGTGAAATTAAAATGCCAAGACAAAACACACACCTGGGCAACCAAACACGGCTATATTTTCTCCCCTCATAAATCTTCATCTGTTCACTTCTGCAAGCAGAAATGCTGTCTTAGAATGAATCCGCTAACCATTGCAAACATCTCCATCCCCTCAGCAGACCAACTAAAAATCCTAGGCCTAATATTCGATTATAGACTCACCTGGAAACCTCACATACAATCCCTTAAAACCAAATCTTTCTCTGACATCAATCTCATTCGAATGCTCTCTGGCGCGACCTGGGGCGCAGACTTTCATTCTCTCTCTCATCATCTATACAAGTCTCTTATCCTTTCAGAACCAACTACGGCAACTTCATCTATGACTCCGCAAGCCCTCATGTCAAGAAACCTCTTGAAACTATACAAAATTGCTGTCTGCGACTGGCCACAGGCGCATTCCGAACCACCCCAATCACTCCAACTATCTCGCCAACTCTCACTGTTAAAATTTTACTCAACTTCCCTACATCGACCTCATACCAGATCCTCACTCAACCTGGTCAATGTCCACAGACCAAACATTACATTCCCCACTGATTCTATTCCCCACAGAATCAACAAATTACTCATCCAGCACAATATCTCCCCCCCCTCATTACAACTACCCCCTCCAAACCACCTTTCCTCCCTGGCTCTCCCCAACATTGACCTAACTTTGCACTCCTATAAATAAATCAGAACATTCAAACATATTCTTTAACAAGCTCTTACTTGACAGACTATCCAATATCTATCCTAATCATTTACTTTTCTTCACAGATGGATCAAAGACGGAAAAGGGAGTTGGGGCTGTCTTCTTTTTTGATAATATCGTCCAAATGTTTTAATTACCTAAACATATCTCTATTTTCTCCGCAGAATTGTTGGCAATAAAGGAGGCTATCAGGTACTCCCTCCAAGCAAACATCCAACAACCAACTCTCATAATTTCTGATTCCCTAAGCGCTCTCAAAGCCGTCAATTCTAGAAATCTCAATTTCAAAGGAAATGAAAGAATTAATAGAAGTAAGGTACATCGAAAAAGATACATAGATAAATTATATAAAGCAATACAACAGAAAATTTGGCACCCGCAACGCCAGAAATAGTAGTCAACGAATCATCAGAAATAGATGATAAACAGGTGGAAGAAGCTCTCAAAAAATTAAAAAACCGAAACTCAGTTGGTAAGGACGAGGTACAAAATGAACTATTAAAGTACGGAGGAGTGAAACTGACTAAAGAATTGAGAAAGCTCATAACCAAAATAATACAGGGATCGCGAATACCAGAAGAATGGGGAGAACAAGAATAATGATACCACTTTAAAAAAAAGGAGAAAAAACTGATCCGAATAATTATCTAGGAATTAACCTCTTGTGCACAACTTTAAAAACTGACGACAAAAATTGTTACCAATAAAATAATTCCACTTATATAGCTTTCCAAAGAACATCCAAGGATTCAGGAGCGGAAGATCCTGTAACGACGGAGTATTTGTAATCAGAGAAATTACTGAAAAATCAATTGAGTATAACAGATCTGCGTTCTCATGCTTTATAGATTTGGTAAAAGCATTTGATAGAGATACAAAATCAGAAGAAGATCTACAGAATTATAAAGTCAAAAACGCAGAAACGAGGAGGATGATAAACAAAGAAAAGAATAAGAGATGGGAAAAAAATCGTGCGAACATGTAGAACAGTATATAGGAGGAACTAGAAGTACAGAGTCATGGAGAATAATTAAAGCATTAAGGACTAACAATAGAGAGAAGACGTATGTAGAGTACATCCCAGAAAGCGAGTGGGAAGAATATTATAAAAAGCTGCTAACAGAAGATGGACAAGAATTCCAAGAAGAGAACCCTGAAGAAGAGCAGAATAAGGAATTAAAAGAGATAGAACTAAGCTATGAAGACGTAAAGAAGTCAATAAAAACACTCAAAAATAATAAATTTGCAGGACCTGGGGGTGTGGTAAATGAAATGATTAAGTACGGGTCTAATAAATTACATCGAATGCTGAGAAACATGTGGAGAATCTAGAAGTCGATAACGAAACAATAATTAAAGGAACCGATAGATTTAAATATTTAGGAACCATCATTTCAAAAAACGCAACATCAGAAGAAGAGATTAAAGCTAGATTAGGACAAACGCGGACATGCATAAGACAATTAAATTCGATCCTGTGGGACAAACACATTACAAAAAGAAACAAAACACGCATATACAAATCAATAATACAAAGCATAATGACGTACGGGTCAGAAACATGGACGATCAACAAAAGAAATAAATCTAAAATTAACGTGGTAGAGATGGAGTATTGGAGAAGATGTTGTAGAGTGACACGTACGGAGAGAATAACAAATGAAGAAATAAGAAGTAGAATGAACATCAAAGAGAACGCAATAACCATGAAGAAAAACGATTAAAATGGTATGGACACATAAGACGAAGCGAAGATAATAGGTGGATAAAGAAAATAACGGAGTGGAGCCCTATAGGGAGAAGAAAAAGAGGAAGACCCAGACGATCGTGGAGAGACGATGTGGACGAGGCTATGGAGGACAGGGGTCTAATAGATGGAGACTGCAAGAACTAATTGAGAACATTTACAAGAGAAATAAAGTAGAAGCGAGAGTAAATTCGGAGTTGACTGAACCCGTAGGGGTAACAACTGGTATTAGACACTGTTTACATTACTATTTAACATTATATTAAATGAAATAATTAAACAGGTAAAAACAAGGCAATAAAGAGATACAATTATTGTGTTACGCCGACGATACTGTCCTAGTCGCTGAGAATGAAGATTACTTGCAGAGATTATTACACCAGTTTAATACAACAGTAAAGAAATTTCATATGAATATATCGGCTGAAAAAACCAAATTAGTAGTTATCGCCAACAAAGAACAAATAGTAAAAGTCAATAGAATAACAGGATGCTTGAATGACACTATTTGGAAAAATAAATTCCTTAAGAACAGATGTAATATCTCGTGTATATTAATCTGTAGTTCGACTAGTTATGACGTATACAGCAGAGACACGATCACAAACAGGCAAAACTCAGAGATACTTACGAATAAGTGAAATGAACACATTAAGAAGAATTGCAGGAAGAACACTTTGGGATAGAGAAACAAATGACAACATAAGGCACATATGTGAAGTAGAGGACATTAACATGTGGGTAAGAAACAGAAAACAAGAATTGACGATTGGGCCGAAGGAGTATAGCACGCTCACGAAAAACACTGAACAACAACCTGTAGCGACGATACATTAAAGAGAAACAGGCAGGAATGTCTAATATAAAGAAGAAGAAGAAAATACGGTTGAACAGAAAAGTCTAGCATTGTTGAGTATGCCCTTGACGCTGATCATACTGTAACATGGGATAATCTGAGATTAATTAAATATTATGTAAATTATAAGATGTAAAAGTAGTTTAAATAAAGACAGAGGGCCTATTCCTTATAGCCTCCCTACTGGGACCAGAACCGATGCCCTCGCTAATGCTATTAGTTCCGTTTGAACATCGAAGAACGGTTGGCGACTTGAGTCTGTTCTACAAGTATTTTCATGGAAAGTGTTCGAAGGATGTAGCCCGCTTAATTCCTCTCAAAGCGGTGCATGTTAGAAATACACGTCGCGCTGGTGCTTCGCATCCGTATGAGGTTCAGTTTGTTACTCCGCGTACGACGCTTTTCAAGCAATCTTTTATATGGAGAACGTCATCCCTTTGGAATAATTTGCCCAGCGCTGTGTTTCCTACCGAGTACAATTTACAGCGATTCAAGAACAACGTGAATCGCTTTTTCCACACTCGTGCCGCTCCTGGAGCGCTTTAGGGACTTCCCTGCAGCACGTGTGCTAGACCAATAAAAAAAAAAAAAAAAAAAATTCAGATGTTAGGCTAAATATAAATACGCTCGTCGAGTTCAAAAATAAAGTGTTTGGTGTAATGGAGATTTATACTTAGCAGTGTTATTGTGTTACACAAGATTCCAGATTCCCATCATAGTTTAGTAGGTAAGTTATTTGGCTGTTTTGATCTATGTAGCGTTTCTCCGTTAACGAAAAATTGATCTAAATGGGCTTTAATAATGAAAAATGAAATGAATGTTTAATATTTATTATTATCGTCATTATTATTCTTCCAGGTAAACTAGTAGATACATGCAATAAGGACTGCCTATTCTCAGCGGAATACCACAGTGGCCAACTCGCTCTCAGGGACAGAAGCGGCCAATATTTAAGTCCTATCGGTTCAAAGGCTCTCCTTAAGAGTAGATCAAACACCGTCACCAAAGATGAACTATTTTCATTGGAAGATTCTCTGCCTCAAGCCAGCTTCGTCGCCGCTTTGAATTCCAGATTTGTTAGCGTCAAGCAAGGTAAGTTTTTATTTTGTATTTGGCTATGGTGAAGTCACTGATGTTGGTGCTACATGAGGTAAAAAATCCTCAGATTTTTGAAGAAAAAACAATGTTTTTGCCGAAGATCGGTTTTATTCTTTAACATAGTTTCCTTGAAGTGTGATATACTTGTTCCAGCGATCTTCCAACATTTAGAAACCCTTCACTTAGTACGATTTGTCGAGCTCTCTACACTATGCTATTCGACTTCCTCATTTGAGCCAAATCTCTTTCTCTGGAGTCACCTTTTCAAAGTTGAAAAGAGGTAGTAATCGCTGGCGGCCAGATCTGGTGAATATGGCTGATGAGGAAGCAATTTATAGCTGAACTGGTCCAATTTCACTATCGAGTTTATGGACTTGTAGCTGATGCATTATCTTGATGAAATAACATCTTCACGAAATGCGGCCTTTTTTTCTTGATTTCACCCTTCAAATGGTCCAACAAACCAGCGTTATAGTTTCTGATGATTATTCGCCCCTTCTCAAAACAGTCCCTCAGTATTATTCCATATGCATCTCAAAAAATACTTGTCAAAACCTTTCAAACTGGTGTTTGTATTTTTGGGCGCTTCGGTCGGTTTTCATGCGGTTCTAGGCACTTTGCGGACTGCTGGTTGGACTCAGGCATGTAGTGGTGGATTCATTTTTCGGCCATTGTTACGAATCAACCCAAAAACTCCTTTGAATTACGGCGAAAGGGTGCTAAACAGCGTTCTGATCTTCTACACGTTGCTGTTTTTGATAAGTGGTGAGAGTGCGCCGCACCCATCGTACTGTGGTGTTGGAATTTAATTTTTCCTTCAAAATTATCTACAGCTCTTAATTTTCAACCGATTTGGATAATTTTTTTAAAATATACTCGTAACTAAGTTTCCAAAATATATCCCGTAACCGATTTTTGAATTATGGCCAGTTTTTGGTTGTGTTTCTACCATTTTTGGATAAGTTTTAGTATTTTTGATTGTATTAGCCGATACTTGTTGGAAATCCATTATGATAAAAATATAGAAACACTCTAGTTCAATTTCCAATTTAATTATTTTAACAACTTAACACTTTTTTCAAACACACAGTGTCTCATCATCATATCATTTAAAATAGTTTAGTCACTCTTAATACACTTCTGAAGAAGACACTGTGTGTTTGAAAAAAATGTTAAGTTGTTGAAATAAATAAATTGGAAATTGAAACTAGAGTGTTTCTGTATTTTTTATTATAATTTTCAGTAATTTTTTCGAAATTTGCAATATTTGAATGAACAAACCAAAGCAATTTATGTTTCTCGATCCATATAATCGGAAATTTGTTGTTTCATGACCTAAAACTCGCAAGGTGAATTAACATAGCCGTTTTTCGGCCATTATTTAAACATATTTTCCCCAATTATCATCATTTTAGCCAGATTACGATATTAATTAGAACGAACCAAAGCGATTTATGCTTGAAAAATGGCTTTGTTGATTCATTTTGCAACTTTTAGGTATTGAAACAACAAATTTCAGATTATGTGGATGGATCGGGAAACATAAAATGCTTTGGTTTGTTCATTCAAATATTGCAAACTTCGAAAAAATTACTAAAAATTATCCAGAAATTGTCGAAAAATAATCAAAAATTGGCCATAATTCAGAAATCGGTTTCAAGCGTTTTTTGGAAATTTAGTTACGGGTATTTAAAAAAATATATCCAAATCGGTTGGTAATTAAAACCCGTAGATAATTTTGAACCATCGACATATAGTTCCTTTCGATGGAGCAGAAGTGCCGTTACACTTCTCAAACCACTCTTGGGTTCTGGCTGTATTTTTTCCCATCAAAAAGCAATGTTTAATAAACTCACAAAATTCTTTTTGTTCCATCGTTTAGCAAATATCAAATGTAGCGACACTGAAACAGTATAAGTCGCAAACTAATAGACAAAATGTGATTAAAATTTTACACGAATCTTCTGAAAGTTGACACTAAATGAAAATCATAATTTTTTTTGTTTGTAGTAATGTCTTATTTATTTTATTTTTTCTTTAGTAAGAAAAATAAATATCTTCCGCCGCTATATGGTTATTTGTTTGTGCTGCCATCTCTCGAAAAGTCTCGTGACTTTTCACCCGATTGTATTTAGACCTGCTAAAACTGGGGTGCTCAAACTGTCGATCGCGATCGACAAGTTGATCGCGAGTGCTTTTTGAGTCGAGCAAAAAATTCCGATATAGAACTATTCACAGATTTTGTTTTAGGTAACTAAAACAAAATGTAATGAATAAACTACTAAAATTTATTCGATCCACAATTAGGCCAGAATAACCCCCTCATCACTTTCTTTTATCGTAATAACCCCCTGCTAGCGGCAAAAGGCGGCTTTATCAAAGGAACGCGCGGTACTTGTCAAAGAAAAGCCGCGTTTTTGATTCCCGCCGATTTTTCTAGAAACTTCGGGCGGCGTGTTTGACGGGAATATTCGAGACTTTGTTCGCGCCGATATAAATGTTGCGCCTGCAGGAATAGGAGTCAGTCTGAGTTGTAACTTGAAGACGATACATCGATACAAAGTTTATTAATAAATAGTCCAAAATGAGCGCGGCGAAGAAAAGTAAAACTTATTATTTTAATAACGATTGGGAGGAAGAATTTTTCTTTTGTATGGTAAAGGATAAGTGCATTTGTCTCATTTGCCCTGCGTCAGTTGCAATACCTAAGCGTGGGAACTTAGAGAGGCATCATAAAATGGTTCATAAAAACTATGAAAACGATTTTCCGTCACAGAGTGAGTTAAGAAAACGAAAAAGTACCTGATTTGATAACTTGTTTAAAAAAAGAACAAACCATGTTCACAAGACCAGCCAAACAATCAAAAGCTGCAACGATCGTGTCATTTAAAATATCTCATATATTGGCGAAACATAAGAAACCGTTTGATGATGGATTGGTTGTGAAGGAAGCATTTATTGAAGCAGGTGATACTTTATTTGGAGATTTTAAAAATAAAACAGAGATTATGTCTGCTATTAGAGAACTTCAGTTATCTCGTCCGACTGTCACAAGGCGTGTTGAAGTCATGAGTCAGGACATGGCAGATAAACTAAAACATGATATCATGGAATGTACATACTTTTCTTTACAGTTCGACGAATCCACCGATATGACAGACACTGCCCAGCTGTGTATTTTTATTCGAATGGTATTCAATGACATGTCGGCTAAGGAAGAGTTTTTGACAATGATTCCTCTGAAAGGAAAGACCCGTGGCGAAGATATATATGACGTTTTCTTCAATTCTGTAACAAATTACAGGCTACCAATATATAAACTAGTGTGCATTACAACCGATGGAGCACCAGCAATGACTGGAAACAAAAACGGTTTTGTGGCATTGTGTCGAGCTAATGATGATTTCCCTTCATTTTTCTCCTTCCATTGCATTATACATCAACAAGTTTTGTGTTCAAAAGTTCTAAACATGGAGGAGATTATGGGCATTGCAATAAAAATTGTGAATTCTATCCTTGCACGTAGCTTGCAACGACGGCTCTTTAAATTGCAGTTGGAAGATAGTGAGTCAGCTGAACACACTGATTTAGTTCTTCACACGGACGTCAGGTGGTTGAGTCGCGGAAAATTCCTAGAAAGGTTTCAAGAATTATTGCCCGAAATAACAGCTTTTCTGGACGAAAGAGGTGATGACACTCAGATGCTGAAAAACGGAAAATGGCTGACTGATTTGGCATTTTTAACAGACATCACAATGCATTTAAACACCATTAATTTGGAGCTTCAAGGTAAAGGAAAAACTATTATTGAGATGATTAGCGCAATAAACGCATTCAAAAGTAAATTGCAACTTATGATAGATCAACTGAAAAGAAAGGATCTGAAAAATTTTCCGTCTTTGAATGCAAGGATTCCTCAGTTGAATTATGATATTTATGAGGCAGAATTATCAAATATTTTGGGCCAATTCGAAATACGTTTTTATGATTTCAGTAAATTGGCAAATATCGCATCATTTATGAGTTATCCTTTTTCGTGTAAAAACATTGAGAAATTAGCTACTGAAATTGCAAGTCAGTTTAACATGGACTCATGTTCTGTTGAAAATGAGTTTGTGCAGATTATATCAGATATACATCTCAAAGCCACAGCATCTGATACAAAATTCTGGTGTTTTATATCTGAAGATAAATATCCGAATCTAGGGCAAATCGCCCTTCAACTGACGGCAAGTTTGGGTCAACTTACTTGTGCGAGTCTGCATTTTCTGAAATGAAGATAATTAAGTCAAAATATCGCAATCGACTAACTGACGAACATAGGTCATCATGCTTGCGATTAGCACTCGGTAATTACGTACCATCTTATGAAAAGTATGCTGAGGACATGCAGTGCCACGCTTCAACTTCCAAAGTCACTCTTTAGTTAAGTTTAGACACTAGAACTCGTTTGTTTTGTAAGAACCAATAAACTCTCAATTTTGAATAATTATGAGTTTTTTTCATTGACATTTTAGAGCAGACCTACACTTACCTTGACTAAAAAAATGCATATTGTGCGGAAAACTAATATCTTTGCCACGATACACCCTACCTAGACGACAATCCTGCATCACACTTACTTGCAGCCTCTCAGAGTCGATCGATCGTAGTCTAACAATATTGAGGTAGATCGCCAGCAGTTCAAGTTTGAGCACCCCTGTGCTAAAGGAAAATAAATTCAGCAATTAAAGAGGCTTTAGTATGACCATGACCCTGCCGCATTTTATACCTTCTTAAGAATAAGCTTATTAATGAAAGAATATTTTTAATACATAATTCATATTTTTATGACTAAGAACTTACATTTATAATACCTCATTTAAAAGATACGGCCGTTGCCTACTTCCGGGGAGGATGTGTACAATTATTTTTAGTTTACACAATGTACGAATGTTTGAAATATACAATTAATATTCTGCCTGCAGGGGATTGCTTTAGAATTTATTTAAAACTACTTTGCGATATTAGAATGGAAAAAAGGAACCATATCATCTTTATACAAAAAAGGGGATGATGGAAAGAGTTCCACGACTATTACCTACACGAATAGACGTTGTCCAGCGGTTCTCGAGTTGTTTTACTCAGTTTTCGGAAAGAAAAAAAATCGTAAAAACTAAAAAAGGCAACGAACTCATACAAATTTCGTCAAATTATATAGAACAACGATAGTATATAGAGGACGTTATGAAAATCGTTTACTATATTGAAATGAGTGACTCCTGCAGTCAACTGGAGTCACACCCAACACTAATTTTTATTAAATTTGAACATAATTAAAAATTAAAAAACCACTGGACCACGTATATTAAAAAAATCATTGCGCCACCTTTGTCATAGCTAAGACAATCATGGCTGAGAGTGAGCGTAAATTTTTAATGCGGGTTGAAGGAAAATAGTTGACACATGACTGTCAGCGATAATCTAACCTTCAAATCTTTTTGGCGATAAAAGGAACCATCGAGCTGTTTTTATTGGTTTTAGGAAATATTAAGTCAAAAAAATAAATTGTGGATATGGGAGTCTTAATATGTATAAAATGCCTACTACTAAGGCTTGACAGAAAATGAATAGGGATACGATCACTTTTAGGTTTCTGACATTTTCCTAAATGTTACTAAAACAATTATAAAATGTCAGGTCGAGAATTGAAAATTGTGCAAACCCAAGAACATCTACGATCATCGTTTGTCCTATATTTGCATATTCTATAAAATATATTTCTATTAAATTACCATGTTTACGAGGTGTACTTTGTTGTTATAATATACGGTGGCGAACAAAAGTATGTAAACATTTAAATTCCCATCTCTAGTCTCAACATTTAAACGGTTTACAATTAAAATATTTATTTACTAATCGTGTACATGCTGACAAACATTTTGAAGACTAAAACAGTTATTGTTTATTAGAAATGTGCTTAGTTTTTAACGTAAAAAAATTATGCACAAACAAAAGTATGGAAACATTTTTGTTATAAAATAAAAATTCTACTAAGACGACTAAGATGTCGAAAATATTTAATATTTAGTGGAATTTCCTTTTGCGCCAATCACTGCTTGACATCTTCTTGCCATTCTGCCCATAGAGTCAATAAGCCTAGCACAAAAATCGGGTGGTATTTTTTCCCATTCTTGTTTAAATGCGTTCCAAAGTTCGCCCCTGTTTTTTATATTGCTTTTCCTAATTTGTTTATCCAGGTAGTGCCAAAGATTCTCTATCGGGTTTAAATCAGGTGATTGTGAAGGCCAGCGTATCACCCGAATCCTTTGTTCAGAAAACCAATTCTTGGCTAAGCGAGACGTGTGTTTTGCGTCATTGTCTTGTTGAAAAATCCATGACAGTGGCAAATCTTCTTCGTAAGGAATAAAATTATTTTCCAATATCTCAAGATACATTTGAGCATCCATTCTGCAATTTATCTTTGCCAATGGCCCCGTACCAAACCGTCGGAAACAATCCCATACCATGATATTTCCACCGCCATGTTTGACAGTAGGTACAAGGTACTTTGGGTCATATCTTAGGCCAACTGGTCTTTTTACATAATCAGCAGAATAACTTCCAAAGAGATTGAACCTACTTTCATTACTATAGACCACTGATTTTGCGTCCAGTCTTTATGTTCCTTAGCAAATTTCAATCTCTTTTCTGTGACGCTTTGTAAAGAGTGGCTTTTTCACAGTACGTCTACCATGAAGATTTTTAGATAACAGACTACGCCTAATAGTCATGTCTGACACCAATACACCCTGATATTCCTGCCTTAGTTCTTTATTAATATCAACAGCAGTTTTCTTGACTTCGGTGTCTGTCTGTCCGTCTGTCTGTCTGTCCGTCACACTCGATTTTCTCCGACACTGTTTGTCATAGAAAGTTGAAATTTGGTAATAATATAGGAATTGATTGCCTCAACAGAGCCGTGTAGATTTGAAAGTTAAATTTTGACTTAAGGGGTTAGTTTTGGGGGGTGAAATCGGAAGTGAAAAAAAAATTTTTTTGCTAGGTCATCGAGTGTAGTGTCCAATGAAAGCTTGTGAAAACACGAGTAATATATATATATATATATATATATATATATATATATATATATATATATATAATGTAATACTTGCGCACACTTTTCTTTGTATTATTTTTAAAAAATAGAGAAAAATCGCAAACTTTAATGAAAAACTCATTTGGGGTGTGTTTTGTGAAGTCACTGATCATTTTATACCACCGTAACAAAATTTTTTATGTAATCAACGTACGGAACACTAATTGTGTTCAACTTGCACTTTTTAAAAATGCCACGACCGTACACAACACGACCTGGCGCCGCCAAAACGATTTCACCGAAAAATACGACGTAACAATAGGGAATTCGACCTATCAAAGGTGAGGACGTATTATTTTGTTCGAGTTACAAGTAAAATTTACTTTGAAATTTTAGTCTTAACGTTGTTGCCACCGAATATTGTTATATATATATATATATATATATATATATATATATATATATATATATATATATATATATATATATATATATATATATATATATATATATATATATATATATATATATATATATATATATATATATATATATATATATATATATATATATATATATATATATATATATATATATATATATATATATATATATATATATATATATATATATATGTATATATATATATATATATATATATATATATATATATATATATATATATATATATATATATATATATATATATATATATATATATATATATATATATATATATATAGTCGACACTCTATATAGTGAAAGACCAAAATGTTGACCGAAATTTCACTATAGAAAGTTTTTCACTATATAAAGAAAAAATCCGTATATATTGCTACGTATGTATTTTATAGTGGCAATCATTTACTTGTATTTTATAAGGTACAAGCAACAAAAAAAATTGCAAAATTGAATTATTAGAAAAGATTTTATTAAACATTTGAAAGTTTAAATAGTACATAGCATGTACAGGGCTAAATACATACATAAAGTCCGTACGTTATATCTTTACCCGTGCGTCATAGTTTTCAGGCCATATAACAGACGACTATTATTTTATTTGTCTCTTTTCACCAATAAATCGTAGGTACTGGTAAAAAGAGACAAAAAATATAATAGTCGTCTGGGATATTGCCTGAAAACTATGACGCACGTGAAAAGATATAACGTACGGACTTTATGTATGTATGTACTACATACGAAATAAAAAGAATAATACAAAATCTGTTAATACATATGTACATACTACGTACATATGTACTAGGCAAAATAATCAGTTATTTTCTTTTGAACATTACTTTTGAAAAAATAATTGTTGCTCCACAAAATTCTCGCATTTATTCAAATGCATAAAGATTTGATCAGGTACACTTTCCTGTCCCCTGAGAGTAGTTCGCACAATGTCAAATGCATTTCTTATTTCATTTTCACTAAATTTAGCAGGACATTCCCCGGTTTTTAGTTTCTTCTTCGTGATCTTCTATACTTTTTATATCGTCAATTATGTCTTGGTCAGTTGGGAGATCTGTCGTGCCAACATCATTGTCTATTTCTAAGAAATCTTCACGTAAAAAATCTGCGTCGACGGTAGCAGTTTTTTGTAGAATACCCCATTGCCTTTTTAAGGTAGCGAGATCCATTTCGTCTTCTTCTTCCCATTCGTCAATTTTTTCAGTTAAACCTGCTTTGGAAAAGCAGTTTTTGATAGTTTTCTGAGAAACATTTTCACTTCATACTTTAGCGACTTCGGTTATACACTCTTTAAGGGTAATCAATTTTTGGACTGGAAGGTTGTTATTAATCGCATTAACAATTTTGTGAACAATTCTGTTTCGGTAACGATGTTTTATGTTTTTTATAATACCCTGGTCCATAGGTTGCAATTTGGAGGTCATGTTTGGTGGAAAAAAGATCAATTCAATATTCCTTAATTTTTTACTTACAGTAACTGGATGTGCAGGACAATTATCTATAAACATCACAATCTTTCGGTTTTGGCTTTTCATTTTCGTGTCCAGTTTTTTGATCCATCTTTCGAAAATCTCGGAAGTCATCCATGCCTTTTTATTATTGGCGTAATCTAACTCCAGAGATTTAACTCCTTTTAAACAACGGGGATTTTTGCTTTTACCTATGAGCAGTAATTTCAGTTTTTCTGAGCCATCCATGTTTGCTGCAACCATAAGTGTCACCCTTTCTTTACTTGTTTTAACACCAAAACATTTATCACTTTTAAAAGCAAAAGTTTTATTTGGCAAACTTGAAACCATCGTAAAACTGCTTCATTTACATCCTCGTAAGTACTCACCCGTACTCGTTTTCGACTGCCTGGAACACTAGATTTCTTTATGATACTGTCGCGACTTTTTATTATCAGAGAGACGCAACTTGGAGAAACACCAAATTTTGCAGCAACTTCCTCCAAAACTTTAATTTTCTCAGCTAAACTTAAACACTCTCGCTTGGACATCTTACTTGATTCTTAAACAAAAAGAAACTGAACCTGAATTTGCGATTTACTAGGCCTCGACTATAAAATGGGTTTTTCCCCGGGTATCTATATAATGGGTTATTCCCCGGGTTTCTCACAGAAATGTACCTGATTTATTGCGAACCATTAGGTGTTATAAACGCGCGTTAAGAACCTTTTCAAAACAATGCGTCATAAAAATGGAATTCGTGCTAATGTTAGATAAAAATGGGAAACCCGAAATTGCCAAGATCTCAATAAATGCATAAAAATTTATACATAAAATTCCGGTAAAAATTTTATTATATAGAGTGTTACTATTTTACAGATTCACTATATGCAGGGCTTTTTACATGAAATTTCATTAAAATATTCTAGGTCTTGAAAAAATTGCACTATAAAGAGTTTTTCACTATATAGGGTTTCACTATAAACAGTGTCGACTGTATATATATATATATATATATATATATATATATATATATATATATATATATATATATATATATATATATATATATATGTATATATATATGTTATATTTATACCAAGATCGGAAATAATACCGAAAAAAAATAACAGATCGTAATAATTTGTTGCCACTTTTGACAACTCATATAATCAAATTTTAACTTCGCGTCCGAAATGTAGAAGAAAATCTCATTTAATGCGCATTTACTTTGAATGCTTTTGTGTAAACAACTAAACAACTTAAACCGCAAAATCAAATGCGAAAAAGATAAGAATAAAGAATTTTAATTACGCTCGGTGAAAGAACCCACTTTAGGAATTTCGTTATAGAATTATTCTCACCACAAAAAACCTGAGTCTTGCTGAATTTCATGGCAAGGATGAGTATACAGTCTGTCAAGGAAGAACGTGACCGCTCGTATTTTTTTTTTCTATTCTTTGCCATCAATGTATTCTTTGGTGTGCTAACAACGGCGCAATTACCTTAGTGTGTTGTCTAATCGCCTTCTGCATCAATAATCGCCTGGAATCTTCGAGGAATGCTGTCGACGAGATTTTCTGTATACTCTGCAAATTTTTTGAATCTCGCAAGACAACTTAGTCAAAATCCTCGGAATCTTTCCTCTGAGATTTCTCTTTACAAGGTATCAAACGTTTGGGGTTGGTGTCTGGCGATTGTGAGGGCCACTCTGGCATCTTATCGTGGGCCCAAGCGAGTCGCTCCGCGACGTGATTTTCGTCCAGCAAAGGTTTCTTTAACGTGCTTCGGAATTTGACATCATGAGCACGAAGATGTCGAATGGTCTCATGGGACACATTCAAACCCGATTTTCTTAATTATGCCTCTCTTCGACGTAGCATCGATTACACAGCCCCACAAAAAAAAAGTGGGGTATACTTTTGATGCGATATATCAGGTCCGTAGTATTTTTGCCCGCTGATCACGAATCTGACGTCAGAATATCGCCATCACATCTCAAATTTTTTCTAACCTCAAAAAATAGGTAAAAATTAGTAAAAATTAAGAAAAATATACTCCTAAAAAATTGATTCAAGCTTTTTCATGAATCCAAAGATGTATTAATATGTATTCGGACACGCTAAGCTAATCTTCATCGGTTGGATTGAGCCATACAGTTCTGTTTTCTTTCTAACCTCAATAAATCAGACAGATATAGTGCTTCTCGAATGCAAAAACGAATTCAAATTAAAATTCAACCGATCCTTACCAAATTTGGTACACGGCGATTTTTTGGGTCGCTGATCACGAATCTGAGGTTGGATTTGCAAAATTCAAGATGGCAGATGTTTTCGCGCCATTTTGAACGCCGAGAAAATTCATCCGTCGATTTTTATTCTTCTACCTGCATCCAGGGCACCTCCACGTGGTGACGGTGGGCAACGGTGTTACTCCACTAGCCGGCAGAGTCCCTGGATAACGGCTTAGATGCCGTCATGGTAGGTAGAAGAAAGAGAATTACGATGCAGGGACTCGGAAACCCAGTATCGGCAGTTGGTCAGGGTGGGGAAAGCGGGCCCGCAGCCGTCGTCATCCAGCGACCGTAGCTCTTCATGTGTGGGTGACTTGGCTCATGTAGAGTATAATGCTACAAGAAAACGGTCTCACGGTACAAGGACTTTTCATAAGTGCGATAAAAACAGTGATTCATTTTGTTATATTTGCTGTCAACACGTATTGAGTAAAATGGGGTCACCGATAACGGATAAGATTAAAACCTTATATAAGGATTGTTTTAACATTGAAATACAGCACCAGGATACAGATTGGGTTCCCCACATCATTTGCAGTTCTTGCAAAACAATGTTGTACATCAATAAGAAGGCGATTAAATATTCCAGACCAGCAATATGGAATAGACCATACAGTGAAAATGATTGCTACTTTTGTATGAATGTTGTATCTAGGCATAACCGAAAAAATAAAAGCACTATTACTTATAACGATGTTTCGACAGTAACAAGACCAACTAAACTAATTCCGCCTCCTGAACCACTTGATGCTGATGTTATGGAAACAAATGATTTCACCTTATCAGTTCATGCCGAAAACATTGAGACTGTCGAAAAAGATTCAAACACTGTTACTAATGAATGTTCTAGTGACAATCTATCATATACTAGTGACACAGATAAAGAATTTCTACCATACAACCGTAAACCAGAACCAAGACTCGTATCACAGTCAGAACTTAGTGATCTAGTCAGAGATTTAGGCTTATCCAAAGATGGTTCAGAGCATCTTGCTTCCTTTTTAAAGAAAAGACATTTACTTAAGCCAGAAGCTACGATTTCTTATTATAGAAACAGAGATGAAGAATTTCGAAAATATTTCACAATGGACGATTCATATTGTACCGATGTAAAAGGTCTAATGGATGAATTTCAAAATAACTCATACGATCCTGAAGAATGGACACTGTTCATTGATTCTTCTAAACGGAGCATTAAGGCAGTTTTGCTGCATAATACCAACGTTTACGCTCCCATTCCAATTGTTCATTCCACAGTTATGAAAGAGCAATATGAAAAAATGAAGCAGCTTTTGATAAAAATAAAATATGCTGATCATAACTGCAAAATTTGTGGAGATCTGAAAATTGTAACAATATTGCTTGGCCAACAGTCAGGGTTTACACTTTATCCCTGTTATAAATGTCTGTGGAATAACAGAGACAGGGAACGTCATTATAAGAAAAAAAAATTTGGCCAACAGGAGAATCGTTCACTCCTGGTGAAAATAATGTATTGTTTCCACCATTGGTAGATCCAGGAAAAGTTCTTATTCCCCCGCTTCACATTAAGCTTGGACTTATGAAGCAATTCACGAGAGCATTAGATACAAACGGCCCATGTTTCAAATATTTGCATAAAAAATTTCCGAAATTTTCTGAAGCTAAAATTAAGGCAGGCGTATTTGACGGGCCACAAATAAGAAAAATGTTTCAAGATTCATTATTTGTTACTAAAATGAATAAAGTTGAAAAAGCTGCTTGGCTTAGTTTTAAAGAAGTCGCAACAAACTTTTTGGGAAATAATAAAAGTCCTAAGTACAAAGAAATAGTCGAGAAAATGGTAAAAAATTTTCAAACATTAGGTTGCTTAATGAATCTAAAATTACATTTCCTGGACTCCCACATCGATGATTTCCCAGATAATCTTGGTGACTACAGTGAGGAGCAAGGGGAACGTTTTCACCAAGATCTGAAAATCATAGAAAATCGGTATCAAGGATGATGGGATGACCATATGCTAGAGGACTATTGCTGGTCGCTAAAAAGAGAAACAAGTCCTCAAAAGCGTTTGGGCAGAAAGCCTTTGAATAGGTCATTCGCGGAAAAAAGAACAAGATACAGCCAAAAAAAGGAAAGTTAGGCGCGGGTCTAACCTTCGCATTCTAGGGCTTAAGGGTCTACTATTTGAGAGTATATGGTTTAAAAGTCCTGGTTTTGAGTTTATTGGGTCTCATTTTTAAAGTTACAGGGTTATTGAGGTCTATTTTTTGAGGTTACAGGGTGTGGGAGTCTAAGGTTTCAGGGTTTAGGGTCTAAGAGTATCAGGTTTGAGGATTCCCCAACTGTATACCAAATTTGGTAGGAATCGGTTGGTTTTCAAAAAATTTTGTCCGCCATCTTGGATCCGCCATTTTGAATTTTGCAAATCCGACCTCAGATTCATGATCAGCAACCCAAAAAACCCCCGTGTACCAAATTTAGTAAGAATCGGTTGAATTTTAATTTGAATTCGTTTTTGCATTCGAGAAGCACTATATCTGTCTGATTTATTGAGGTTAGAAAGAAAACAGAACTGTATGGCTTAATCCAACCGATGAATATTAGCTTAGCGTGTCCGAATACATATTAATACATCTTTGGATTCATGAAAAAGCTTGAATCAATTTTTTAGGAGTATATTTTTCTTAATTTTTACTAATTTTTACCTATTTTTTGAGGTTAGAAAAAAATTGAGATGTGATGGCGATATTCTGACGTCAGATTCGTGATCAGCGGGCAAAAATACTACGGATCTGATATATCGCATCAAAAGTATACCCCCACTTTTTTTTTTGTGGGGCTGTGTTATGGGTCCCCTGAAAACAAAGACACGATTAGTTTTTCGACTTTCGGAGTGACGAGCCACGTTTTTGCAAGTCGTCGACATGTTTCATCTCGTTAAAACGATTTACCCACTTGTTCACAAACGACACCGACTCCCGATTCACGTTAGTCTTGAATTGCTGTAAATTGTACTCGGTGGGAAACACAGACATATTCCTTTGAAAAGTCGTAACTTTTTAAACTTTTAACAATTATTTAACTGTATAACTTTCATGGAAATATATGTCACGTTCGCACAAAAAGGCTTGTATTTCCCTTTTTCTACTGGTGGAACTTGGTACCTTATTCAATTGGCGACTATGATAGGATGTATTATTCATCATTATACGAGGCTGGTTTGAAAAGTCCGTGCAAAGTCCGAGAGATGGCACCACCGGCGCGTATCGAGGTCATGTTTAGTTAGTAGCATCTCTTGAATGAACGCACACCAAGTTTCAGCCATATTGGTCTATTTCTTTGTGTTTGGCATTCGTGTGAATCAAGGAAGTCGAGTGATTTTCAAGAAATGGACGAAAAAGAATTTCGTGTGGTGATTAAACATTACTTTATGAAAGGCAAAACGCCTCAGGAGACTAAAGAGAAGCTTGATAAACATTATGGTGACTCTGCACCTTCGATTAGAACAGTTTATAAGTGGTTTCAAAATTTTCGGACTGGCCATATGGGCACAAGTGACGCTGAACGTTCTGGACGGCCTGTGGAGGTTACGACTCCAGAAATCATTGATCAAATCCATGATATGGTGATGGATGACAGAAGAGTTAAGGTGCGTGAGATTGCTAGTGCTGTGGGCATCTCGACTGAACGGGTACATAATATTTTGCATAAACATTTGGACATGAGAAAGCTATCCGCAAGATGGGTGCCGCGATTGCTTACGCTTGACCAAAAACGGAATCGTGTGAAGTGTTGCAAGGATGGTTTACAGCTGTTCCAGAAGAATCCGGAGGACTTTAAGCGTCGTTTCGTCACTGTGGATGAAATATGGATACATTACTATATTCCTGAGACCAGAAAACAATCTAAACAATGGGTTACCAAGGGGGAATCTGCACCAACAAAGGCGAAGACCGTTCCTTCGGCCGGAAAGGTTATGGCGACTGTCTTTTGGGATTCGCAAGGGATAATCCTCATCAACTATCTGGAAAAGGGTAAAACTATTACAGGTGAATATTATTCATCGTTATTGGACCGTTTGAAAATCGAGCTGCAAGAAAAACGCCCGCGATTGGCCCACAAGAAAGTCCTTTTCCATCACGACAACGCACCAGCACACACCTCAGCAGTTGTGGTCGCAAAATTAATGGAAATAGAATTCCAACTCGTTTCACATCCCCCCTATTCTCCAGACTTGGCTCCCTCGGACTACTATTTGTTCCCCAATTTGAAGAAATGGCTGACGGGACAAAGATTTTATTCAAACGAGGAGGTGATTGCAGACACTAATGGATATTTTGCAGACTTGGACAAATCCTATTATTCGGAAGGGATCAACAAATTAGAACATCGTTGGACGAAGTGTATAAGCCTAAGGAGACTATGTCGAAAAATAAAAAAGGTTTACCCCAAACACATAAGTAGTTTTTATTTTTGCACGGACTTTTCAAACCAGCCTCGTAGACCGGATTATATGCATTTGCATATTTTCATATGCATTTGCATATTTACACCATTCTCACCGATTATTGCATATTTTACCCAAAATTTAGTAATTATGCATATTTTCCCTATATTTACAATATTTCTTGGTATTACTAGGCAATTGGATTGCTCAGGGTATTGTTAATGTCGCCGTCTGGAACTGATCTTATTGCCGGGACATTACCTGGATCGATTAGATTATAGTGCCAAGGGAATACCCAAAATTACGACGATATTTTATTCCCTTGTTTCTTGGTCGGGATATTAAGTGATAAGTAGTTAGTTTCTAAGAATATTTGTTTGAGCGTGGATCAAATAAACAATTTTCTTGAAGACGAATTTTTATTTTAAAACAAGATATCAGTTTTAACATTATGGTTGACGCGCTTGCATCAGTGTAGTCTTTTTGCAATTTTTAACGTGTTGTGTTAAAGTTTAAC
The DNA here is from genome assembly GCA_019049505.1 of Pachyrhynchus sulphureomaculatus. NCBI lineage: Eukaryota > Metazoa > Arthropoda > Insecta > Coleoptera > Curculionidae > Pachyrhynchus > Pachyrhynchus sulphureomaculatus. Next base: position 177,641,580 of record CM032455.1, on the reverse strand, counting down.
GTGTACCATGCCACCCGCAAAAAAAAGTGTCTCTTCGTGGGTAGCTCATTATCCTGGAACATTTACATACGACGGAAATGTTTTATATTGTCTAGTTTGCGAGAAAAACGTTTCGTGCACAAAAAAGTTTCAAATTGACCAGCATGTCAAGACAAGTCTTCATATCGCAGGATTGCAAAAAAAAGGCCCACGACAACAACTTATAACAGCAGCAAGTAGCATTAATAGAAATCTTTCGCTGGTAATTACGATTCGATTGATCCGTTGCTGGAGATCTTTGATATTATTTCATGATAGAACAGTATTATCAGCATACCGTATGTTGTTGAGTGTACTCCTATTAACTGTTATTCCTTCAATGGATTCATAGCTGGCCTCATTAAACACAGCATCAGAAAAAAGATTGAACAAAAGTGGTGAAAACATGCACTTACACTTTCGGACTTTTCCAGCCCAATTTTAACTTCCACTGATTGATTCCAGTACAGATTTTTAATAATATTTAGATGTATGTTTCTCGTCAAAAGCTTTATTGTAATCTATAAAATATGCATCCATTTTTTATCACACAAATCCACATTCATATTTTTACAACGCTAGACCAGTAATAAATAGGCAAACAAAAAAAACCATTTTTAGCATGGATTTATGTGAAGCATTGCTTGCAAGTAATATTCGTCTCCACAAACTTACAAATCCCACATTCAAAGATTTTCTGCGAAAATATTGATTGAATAAAAAAATACCAGACGAATCAATACTGCGTAAAAATTACATACCAACAATTTACCAACATGTTCTGGAAGAAATACGTAATGAACTTAAGGATAGCATTATTTGGATTCTTAAAGTTTTCCCTACAGGATGCGTTATATGGTATACTAAAAATTAGTCTCATGATTCGTTTTTGCATTACCAGCACTCCGTCCAGTTCCTGCGCACTTCCCCAAACCGCCAGACCATAGGGACATGGCTGGGTACGCATTAGCGTAATAGACAGTTATGAGATTGGGAACACTTAATGAGTTTTTTAAAGATTTTATCATAAAAAAAAACATTTATTTAGTCTTGAGTAAACGTCATCTATGTGCAGACTCCATTCGAGGTTAGAATCTATTATAATTCCTAAAAACTTTGAACTATGGCTACCAGGCAAATTCATATTATTAAATACAATATTTAGGTTTATTGGTTTGCGCATTTTGGTCTTAAATTCCATAGACACGGTCTTTGATAATTTTATTATAAGGTTATTCTTTTTACACCAGTTTGAGAACTCAGTCAATATTATTTTAATTTTTTTCTCCAAAAGTTTCTCATCTTTGGCTGAGATGATTATGGTCGTATCGACAGCGAACATAAAAACGATTCCACATGAGATGTATTCAGGTAAGTCGTTTATGAAAAACAAGAAAATTTACGGCGTGACCCAATTAAGTTGGTATACTCCTGATTTTGTCCTTTTGTTGGTTTTAATTTTGTTGTTTTTATCACATTAGAAAGTTTATTATTAGTTCTAAAAGCAATATTTAACTCTGTTTAAAAACAAAGTCAGGTGATTTAACAAAAATAATTCCTATCTAGCATATATTTTAACAACTATTTTTGTAATATAAATCAACTTTCCGCAATATTAAATGGGAAGATGTAAACAAAGGATCTCTTCAGTTCTTGGTAAAATATCTTCGTAAATATAGGTACCGATATTACTCGGTAAATAACCTTACGACTTTATGGAATGTCCGGCATTTCAGAGCATAGGTTTTAAGACACCTAATTCTTCTTTCACCAAGAATAATATGCAACCTTGGCTGAAAGTATTTGCCACCTGACAAAAATTTAAAAATCTTAAAAGTCTATTTGAATAGAACAAAATGAAATACATACATTCAAATAAACTAATTTGCTATAAAAAATAATTATTTACTTCCATTACCTTTGGCTTTTATTACCGCTGTAAGTTTTTATGCTAATGAAGAAATTAACTTTCTGCGTTCTTCTTGGGAAATAACATTCCACTCTTCGAACAAAACGCGTTTGAGACAATCTTTTCATGTGATTGAGTGGTGCTTGATTCTTTGCTTGAGGATCGACCACATATGTTCTATAGCAGAGGTGTCGAACTCAATTTTGCAGAGGGCCTTATATTAAATTTAGAATGTGTAGGCGGGCCAGATTCAAATAAAAAAAATGTACTGAATTATTATAACATTTTATTTATTTAATTATATAGTATATAATATACGGTTGTTAAAAATTATGATTCTTCATTGCGATCGCGGGCCTTATTGATATGTCCCGGGGGCCGGATGCGGCCCGCGGGCCGTATCTTTGACATCCCTGTTCTATAGGGTTGAGGTCTGGTGACCGTGGGGATCAATCCAGTCGCGACCGCTTTTTGATACGGTGCATTATCTTGCTGGAAACATTATATTTATAACAAACAGCTGAATATAAGCACATATAACCTGATATTAAAATTAACAAAAAACAAGTCACAACATCACTACGTTATAATAGCAGAACATCTGCGATCATTTCGGTTTTTAGCGGCGCGGCGTTGCATGTACGTGGAATACTGCAATTTTTTCCGTAAGACAGAGTTGGAAATCAGTCAAGTGTTTTTCTACTTGTCCTTATAGAATTCATTTAAGTTTCCTATGGATCACTCATTTGGCGAGGAACGGTATATGAATAACATACTCTATCTATTCGTTTTTGTGTGTAAAATTACTATCAACTTAGTCGGGTTTCAAGAACTTTTGTATAGTAATGAATGAAAAGAATTGAATAAATTTGCTATCAACTCCTTTTTAATACAGTGCGACCTTGATAATCCGGACTAATTAAAACCGCGGTGATCCGAATTAGTAAATAATTCGAATTACTGAAGCAGGACATTATTTATATTAAAAAACGAATCGTTTAATACGAAACAACTAAAAAATAGTACATACATAGCATAATATTTAAAATAGAAGCATATCTTATCAAGTTTTATCTTATTTTGTAAAAAAATTTGTAATTTTTGTTCGCTTGACCCTTCTCTGGGTCATCATAAAAGCAATTTCTTTTAATCTTTGAAGTATAAGAACATCACTTAGAGGGGGATATCATTTTCTTCTGCCCATCTCATACACACATTGAAACTTTTAACTGCCTCGTCATTCTTCACAGTGTTCTTAACAGTTTGGTTTGTATTAGTATTTAACTCTGAACCTTCATTATTACTCTCGTGTTGTTCATCTGTATCATCTATGTCTTCCAGTGGTAACAAATCTTCATCATTTTCAAGCCAATTACATATTTCCACGTTCGTGAGATTCTGCTCAGTAAGAACATTCAGCATATCTGAAACATCTGTTAAAGATTTACGAATTAACTAAAAAAATACTTAAAGAAAAAATTTCAGGCTTTACCTTTCATTTCTTCATTCGTGGAAAGCAAATTGTGTCGCAATTCACTCAGAGGAATCAGATCTTCAGCATTATATTCAGTATCTGGGTTGGTATTTGCCACATAAGCCATAATTTTGTACCAGCACTTTTTCAAGACTTCAGGGGGGAGACTTTTCCCATGAATTGCATAATAGACATTCAGCATCTTTTGGGTTAATGCTTTTTAATAACCTAACAAGGTTCTCTTCATTATTTGATAAAATATGGGCTAAAAGACTTTTCAGATAAAATAATTTTGTCAGTCTGATTCCATTCTGGTCCATAGGCTGCAAAAGTGCAGTACAATTTGGTGGAAGAAAAAATGTTGGAAACTGTCCATCCTCACTAGTCAGCTCTTCTATAGTTCCATGGCTCAAAGCGTTATCAACGATTAGCAGGGCTCTTTCAGGCAAGTTGAGACTTCTTAATGACTTTTGACTTGACTAATAAAAGAATGATGAAACCAGTCTAAGAAAATTGCTGTAGTCATCCATGCATTGGCAGATGATTTGTACTCAACAGGTATGTTCACATTTTTAAAAGCCTTCGGATTTTTTGCCATTCCTATCACTAACAACTTTACTTTTTGTGATCCATCAGCATTGCAACATGCTAGAAAGCTAACGCGTTCTTTGTTTATTTTTCGACCTGGTGCGGTCTTTTCCTGACAACGAACTAACGTTTTTTCAGGCAACATTTTCCAATACAGAGCTGATTCATCTGCATTGTATATTTGAGTAGGTCCAAGGTTTAATTTTTTTATTTTATCTGCGAATAAAGTTAAGAAAGAATCGACGGCACTTTCATCATTGGATAGTTTTTCGCCACAAACTTTTAAAGCACGCAGACTATGTCTTTTTCTGAAGTTAGAAATCCAGCCTCTGCTAGCTCTAAAATTATCATTCCCGTAGGTTTCAGTGTAAAACTGTTTTGCTTTGCCTGATAAAATTTCGTAGGAAATTGGGACGTGCCTTGATCGTTGCGTACAAAACCATGTATACAAACGAATTTCCATTTCTGGATATTCGGCTTTCCGTAAGATTTTTCTGATTTCAGGACCGGAATCACATTTGGAAATAAATCTAAAAGAAGTTACACGTCCATAGTGAGTGTCCGAAATTATCTTTAAAATAAATCATATATACATACCTTTTGATTTTCCCTTGCTTCTTTTTTATATCCGAAATTGTGTTTATTCCTACTCCGTATTCATTTGCCAACTCTTTTCCTCTTTCACCAAGAACTAGTCTTTCTAATATATCGGACTTTGGTTTTATTGTTAGTGTAATATGTTTTCTTTTGGAAGGCATTTTAATATGTAGGTACACATACGTAAAAAAAAACGTTTACATAATTATATGAATCACATAAAGTAAAATAGAACGTAGGTATGTTGTACTTGTGACAATAAACAAACAACTACAAAGTCCTTAACCTTTAGACGCGATACGCGATGCGTTGTAGGCAAATCAAAGGCACCTACAGTTTGTGTGAATCCCAGATGTATTAGACTGGAAGTTAGGGGAATCCCCTCACTACCGATTTCAGTTTTCCCATATAGTTTAAATTAAGTAGATGTCTAAAAAACGCAGGTCCGAATTACCTAGTACTATCAAATCCAGATTATAAAGTACACAATGCAATAGAAATGTTTGTCCGGATTATTAAAGAATCCGGTTTAATGGAGATCCGGATTATCGGGGGGTTGCACTGTATATGAAGATAAATAGCGAGTAAATAGGTAATTTGGATTATTTCTAACCAGCAACCGCCCGCGCCTTTTTTCGCGTAGAAGTGTTATTTTTTCAAATTGTTTTTTCATTAAAATTTAGGTACCCATGTTAATTGGTTAGAGCTTTTCTGTATACTATGTTTGATGTTTTTCCAAGTTTGTATTATAAAGTTATCATTCTAGTGCAGTATTGAGAACTTCTTTATATTTTTGTCAATTTCTTCGACTTTTGCAAACTACAATTTCGCCAACGCCAGTTGCTGACATTCACTCTCACACTAGATTCTACCGCTACCGTATTTTGGCTAAAATTTAGTATATTCCCCTCCTATGAGGCTCTTTACCTAGGGAGCACTAGGAGTACCAAAAACGCCCTTGCCAAACGCATTTTTTTATTCCTCTCTGATAAGCAGAGTTTTTTTCTAGCTTTGGAACATGATCAACCTTTCTTCTCATTGTTCGAGCAGAAATTTTCTTTCCAGTCTCTTCACAAAAATTGGCACATAATCCGTCAGAAAACTTCACTAAACCCTTAGTGAATACCAAAGTTAACAGATTATTAACGATGTGTATACTATGAGATCTCCAAGTAAACTAAACAAGAATAAAGCAGGTCGGCCATCGTTGACTTCCAAGAGTTTCTTCCTTTGGTTTTTTAATGAGATTCATTGTTTCGGTTACTTTTTTTGATGTTCCAATTCACAGAAACAAATATAAGAGGGGTGAGAAATAAGAGACATCTACTTTCCACAAACCGAGCGTGCTGGCAAATACTGTTTGCTAAGGCTGTAGAATAAAGTATCTCACATACAATCTCCTTTGTCTTAGCTGAACTATTAGTTGATTTGCAAGTAAAGCGATTATTAAGGTAAGTGTAATTAATTTTTCTTCTGAGGATACTTTAAAGTCTCGAATTTGCTTCTGATGTCTTACTATTTCTTCTTTTTTCGCATTTCTCAGGTATTACATTCACTCGTAACAATTAACCGAAAAGTTACGTACTTTCTTCGAGAGTTTGTTTAAATTTTCTTACCTTTCACCCGTTTTAAAATCGTTTCGGTCTCTTAATAAATCCTGTGAGAGAGGTCAAGGTATGAAACGAAACCGTACCGTAGAAATGCCGCAACAGCAGCACCACAGGCAGTACCGATCACAGCAGGAAGAACGTGGAGAGTGGTTCACGACATCTGCTAAGCGAGACCTGGTCGTGGTTCGCCTTTTGCTCGTTTTGCATTGTACAAACGGCACCTTGCATATTTGTTGGTACCCCGAAACAGGAAAAATGCATTCATGACCTTGATTTTCAGACGAGTTTTGAATAAGAAATCATTTCGTATTAATTTGGGACAGTAATAGCAGGTGATCGGAAGAAATTACTTAAAAATAACGGCAATATCTTAATAATACCAAGGTTAATAATAGTAATCACAATAATAATGCAATAATAAATACACTAGTTTCAAAAATTAAAGGATATTAAAATAATCACAAATTTTTGGGTGATTTTTGAAGAGCTGTAACTTGGAAGGAAATAGTCGTAGAGAGAATGAAAAAAAAAATGAAATTGAAGCTTCAAGTCTCTAGTTTTCGGATTTTTTTAGCGTCAGCGGTTTTTGAGTAATCATAAGAAAACCAACGAGAAAAAATAAATTCAAATTTTTGCATGTCTTTAAAAAGGTCTATGGCCTTCAATAATTTTTTTTTGGTAATTTCACCCTAAAGGTCTTTTAGATAATTTAATTCCCTTGAATTTGAGCAGTTCCGGAGTCCTGTACGATGATTTGTCGCTGAGTTTTCGTCGATCAAAGTAAAAAAGTAATTTTTAACTTTGGCAATCAATTACTCGAGAAATAATGATCGTATAGAAAATCCAATTAGGGTTTCGAAAACTGCAGAGTATTCTTTACAAGTTCTAATTATTGATTTTTGATAAAAAAAAATTTTTCGAAGCGAAAATGTTGGTTGAAAAAAAGGTAAAAAATTGTATAATTAGGGATATTTGAATAACTTGGCATAAGTTTGCAAATACTGGATAAAATAAGGATATTGACTATAACTTTTCAACCTCAAAGTGTCCCAAAGAAACCCTGGTAGTTTCAAAGCGCTGCGATTTTTTTTTCTAGTGCCCGGAATGTTTAAATTTGTCGTTTTTGCTGAAAATCAATGTAACGAATAATTTTTTACTTTTTATTCATTTTTTTAGGTTAAAAATGGTTTTTTCAGCAATAATTCATATTTTTTCTTCATCAAAAAACGTTAATTATTTAAAAAAAAATGAAAAAAAAAATTTTTTTTTTCAAAAAAACGACAAATTTAAACATTCCGGGCATTAGGAAACAAAATCGCAGCACTTTGAAACTATCAGAGTTTCTTTGGGACACTTTGAGGTTAAAAAGTTACAGTCAATATCCTTAGTTTATCCATTATTTGCAAAGTTATGCCAAGTTATTCAAATATCTCTAATTATGCAATTTTTTACCTTTTATCCAACCAACATTTTCACTTCGAAAAACATTTTTTTATCAAAAACCAATAATTGTAGACTTGTAGAGAATACTTTGCAGTTTTCACAACCCTACTTGGAATTTCTTTACGATTATTATTTCCCGAGTAATTGATTGGCAAAGTTAAAAATGACTTTTTTGCTTTGATCGACGAAAATTCGGCGACAAATCATCGTACAGAACTTCGGAATCGCTCAAATTGAAGGGAATTAAATTATCTAAAAGAACTTTACGGTCCAATTACCAAAAAAATTATTGAAGTCCATAGACCTTTTTAAAGACAAGTAAAAATTTGGAAATTTTTTTTTTCTCGTTGGTTTTCTTATGATTACTCAAAAACCGATGAAGTTAAAAAATTTTAAGCTCCAGATCCGAAAACTAGAAACTTGAAGCTTCAATTTCCTTTTTTTTGATGCTCCCTACGACCATTTACGTCCAAGTTTGTGGTACTTTGAAAATCACCCAAAAATTTGGGATTTTTTTAATATCCCTTATTTTTTCTGACTAGTGTAGATTACTGGCAACTGCAGTATCTAAAATAATGGAAGGTAAAATCACTGCGAGGCAATTTTCGCTAACTACCTAGGGATTTAGAATTAAAAACAACAACGAAACCATAGTAGCACTAAAACAATCTTCACCCTTTTGTCAATAACCGGGTGCCCGAGTACCCTTTTTGAGTTTTCAATCAACATAACTTTTTTCTCGTAATTTAAAAATTTTTTCCGGCTAGATTGGCGTTCTTTAACCTTTTTTGAGTAAACTAATACGTCTTTTTTTTTCAATTAATTTTAGCAATATCTATTTATTAAAATTGAAGTTAAAATTATTCAGTCGTCTTACCAATAACCATAGTACCTGGGTACCCATATTCTTTATTATCTTATTCTGTAGTATAATAATTAAGCAATGTTGAAATTGTTAAATTAATTTAATAGTAATTATATTATAAATAAACAGAGAGATGTATAGTTAAAAAATAACTATTTGTTAACTAAAATTTAACTTCATTTTAACATTCACTACACTTGGTAGTTCTTATCGCATGTTCATCTCAAATAGGCTTATAATATTCTCTACATAACTTTTGAGTCTTGCAACCTTTTTGTAAAATGCCCATTGTAACAAATGTAGCACGAGGATAGAGTCACAGAAGGCAAGGGATATAGTTTTATGGTGTCGATATGTAAACGACATATTGGTGTGTTTTAAAGCAGACGATGAGTCCCTCCAGTCCACCCTAAATTCCCTGAATGGAATATATCCGAATATCAAATTTACATTAGTAAAAGAAATGAATAACAAGATAAACTTCCTAGATCTCTCAATCACCAAAGATAACAATAAACTCTCTTATGATATTTTTAGAAAGCCCACTTTTACAGACACCACTATTCTCAATAATTCATGACACCCCACTCACATAAACTCGCAGCATATAGATCAATGATTCACAGAGCACTCTCTATCCCTTTAAATAAACAAAATTTAGAGAAAGAATTAGATATAATCAAGAATATTGCCCACAACAACGGATTTCACAAAAAAAACATAGATAACCTAATTAAAAATAAACAAAAACAACTAAATTTAAGACATATTTATCCACACGTTAAAAACGATAAAAACCAAACTTTTTCCTCATTGACATATTTCGGACCAATTTCTAATAAAATTGCATATATACTCGCAAAAGACAACATAAATATCGCTTTTAAATCACCCTAAAATCTTTAATTCCTCTTTTACAATGTAAAAGATAAAACTCATAAATACAAAGACTCTGGAGTTTATAAATTGTCATGTAATGAATGACATAGTTGTTATATAGGCCAAACAAGTAGAAATTTCCATACTAGATTTAAAGAACACCAAACATCTTTTAGAGTAAAGAAGGAAAACTCCAATTTTGCTAACCACTTTCATCAAACAAATCATATTTTTCCAAACATAAATAATCTACAAATATTACATAAAGCACAAAAAGGAAGAAAATTAAATATTTTAGAAACTATAGAAATCTACAAACACAATAAAAATAAGGATACAACCCTCTTAAATAATCAGACAGATGTTCAGAATTCCATTGTGTTTGATGTATTTTAGAAGTGTTTTTTAGATATATTTTTGAAGAAGGAAATTTATAAAAAGTTTTAAGAATATATTGAAACATATTTCTTGAAATTTGGAAGAAAAACTTCTGTAAAAACCTGTAAATACGTCCATAAGTATACAATACAATACAATACAATACACTATTTATTTCAATAAGTTTTGTACATTACGTTACAATACATAAAGTTAATATAATTCAGGTGTTTACACATCATATCCTTACTGTCTACTACGGAATAGAAAACTTCACTAGACCATTCACTGGCCTGTATTCGAAATCTTTCATTCCTTGACCTGTATGGCAGTAAACCTCTGTTCCAGAAATTAAATATTCGTTTTATTACATATTTTACAGGTGAAAAGAACACATTCGATTATAAGATTTATTCTATTATATGAGAAGGAGCACATGAGGGGAAACCAAAAGACGGAGCAACCACGAAAACCTATGGACCAGGGTCGTAGCCTGGTGAAGCAAAATAAATCGAAAATTAGAATATTATATATATATATATATATATATATATATATATATATATATATATATATATATATATACTCATATATATATATATATATATATATATATATATACTCATATATATATATATATATATATATATATATATATATATACTCGTATATATATATATATATATATATATATATATATATATATATATATATATATATATATATATATATATAAGAAAAGAAAAGAAAATACAATATGACATATAAGAATAGAAAATAGGTTGAGTTTTAGTAAATGATGTAGATTTGTCTACGCAATATGAACATGCATGTAATTTTTTCCTTTTCTACGGTTTCATTAACTTTTTAAAACTTTCATAGTTGCGAATGATAAAATTTTTTATTTCGAAATTTATCCGCCCACTGTAAACATTTTTTTCAATTTTTGCCCTAAGGTTTAAAGGTAGCATTCCTAAAAACTTGGGAAGTAAAAACAGTATGTTTTTTTTTGCAAGTGTGATTTGTTGAAAAAGTGTGTCTTTAAATTATGATTTATTTTAGAGCGGGTGTTGTAGTGATGGTCTAGTTCTCCAAAGGTGTGTTTAATTTTTTTATAGAAAAAAAAGGCTTGTGCTTACAAATAGTCCTCTAAGATTTAAGACATCAAGTTGAGAATAAAGGTCAACTGTAGGATATTGATTGTTTTTGTTTAAAATGATTTTGAGAATTTTGTTTTGGCATACTGTTAAAACCTGCACTGCATTATCATTAAGACCTCCCCAAACTACTACACAATACCTTAAAATTGACTCGACTAGTGAGTTGTATACTATTTTTATTGTTTTTTCAGATAAGACATTCCGTAGTTGATAAAATTTATAATATTTTCTGAGCTTTTTTGAGGTTTCGATAGCATGTTCATTCCAACGAAGATGTTGATCAATATATAGGCCTAAATATTTAATTTTATTAGTTTTCTGAATATGTGGACAGGTGCAATTATTATTTAGTAATTTACATGATGAGTCGTGAATTTTAATGTCATTTTTTTTAGTTGATCTGCAGCTGTCCAAGAAAATATTAAAAATTTTGTTTTTAATATATTTAGACTAATTTTATTATCAAATATCCAGTTATATATAACATTAAGACCGTGTTCTGCCTTCAAGTATGCGCCCTCCCAAGTATCGTCCGTAAATATCACTGCAGTATCATCGGCTTAGCAAATAATTGACCCATTCTTTATTATGGTTCCTAATTCATTTATATAAATCAAAAATAGAATAGGTCTCATGACTGTCCTCTGAGGAACTCGAGAACTCACACTCATTGCAGTACATTACATCGTACTTTTTGTGTTCGATTTGCTAAATAGAACTTAAAGAGTTCTAGCACATGGCCTCTTACCCCAACGCTTCCCAATTTTCTTAGCATCAGAGAATGGGAAACTGTGTCAAAGGCTTTTGCAAAGTCCATATAGACTGTAAGACATTTTTTATTTTGTTGCATTTTTGATGCAATCTCATGAAACCAAAAGAATATCGCATCCTACGTACTTCTGTTTCGTCTAAAACCAAATTGTTCATTAAGTATAAAAAATATTATATAAAACTTTTTACTCTTAACAAAAAATACCTGATTTGCTAACAATAATTCCATTTAACCCTCTGTAATAAAATAATTTTAATTTAAGTTCATCCAAATTTAATGATGGGTAAGTTCAAATTGTACCTGGAAATTTGTTATAAATCGTAAATAAATCATCTTAGTTTGTAGTATTACGCTTGACAATGTAGAAAACCTACGAAACTGCAGCAGCAGATAAATAAAAAATAACAAAATAATTCGTTTTCATTTCATTTAGAAATTTAAAATGCACTGTCACAAAGTAACGGACACCTCAATTTTATAATGTAGTATGAGCCTACAACTAGTTTTCATCTAGTCGATTCCCAAGGTATTTGAGAAGTTGAAGGTATAGAACTATCTTGAATTAAATTTGCAATAGGCTTTCCTATAAGACTCTCAATTGCGATTCGTGTAGCGAAATGTCTTGTTTTTTGATTATTAGAGTAACATTCTTGAATATTTGGTAAACATAACTCTTCACCAAGCTGTCGTAAAAATAATCTTCGATGATTAGTTTTTTCTGGATCATTTTGTTATTCTCAAAATATAAAATATATGACGCAAGAGCAGCAACATCTAAGATGTTATAAAAAATGCTAGTGAAAATCTTCTTGTTGATCTCCCTAGCATTTGATCAATCGTGTCAACACCAATTTTTGTTTTATTGTTATATTCAATTATTTCTGTTTTTTTTTCTTATCTTCAGAAACTGTCATATCTGAGTGCATAGTTAATAACAGTATTACTGCTTTATTTTTTTTTGAACATACGAGCACATAATTAGTCATGAAACTCAAATAAAGTAGAGTACTCTTGTCCACTGTTATTGGATTTCATTTCTTCGGGAATATATTTTTTATTTTTTTTTTAGAGTACCCACTAATGTCAATTTCCACGACAATAAATGTTTAGCTAAAGGTAATGTAGTAAAAAATTGTCCATTGATATATTTCGGCCAGATCCTCGATACAATGCAGCTAAATCTTTTACCTTGATTCGTCTTACGACCAGTCTCACTTTTTTTCAGTGTATATATATAAACATTTTCGAAATCACATATCCACCATACCTTTATTCCATATTTCGCAGATTTTGATGGAATATACTGCGTGAATCGTGTCCTTCCTCGATATGGAAAAAGCTGCTCATCAATAGTCAAACTTTCAGATGGTCTGTACAATCGAGATAAATTAGAATTTAGCGTGATCCATATATCACGTATTGGAACAGCCTTGTCGTTTGCGATACGAATAGCTCTAGTATTAGCACCATCAAATTGTATAAATCGGAGAATAGCCCAAAATCTATTTATCTACTTTGGGTATCCTGGTTATTCAGCGACGTTGAAAATTCCGGTTATTGACAGATGGGTTAACCAGGGATGTCAAAGATACGGCCCGCGGGCCGCATACGGCCCACGGGTCGCATCCGTCCCCGGGACGTATCAATAAGGCCCGCGATCGCAAGAAGTCAGGTATCTGGATCCTCGAGCTCAAAATAATTACCCTCTTTTATAATAATTCAGTACATTTTTTTTATTTGAATTTGGCCCGCCTACACATTCTAAATTTAATATATGCAAAATTGTGTTTGACACCTCTGGTTAAACTAATGGCAGTTACTAGATACTAATTTGAACACCTTTTCCAAATCACAACTGCTTGTGGCATTTGTTTAAAATTTTGAACACAACCGTTACAAGAATCACGCTAACTAACAGTCATACCACTTAACAATCTATCCTCGTACTGTCGCAGTGGAATAAACTTATAAATATTTAGGAATGAAATCTAAATTGACGGGCAAGTTTATAAGAAGGACCAGGATTATATTGTGAATTTCCGAACTAAGTTAAACAGCAAAACTTATTCGAGCACTAAACACATACATGATCTGCATTCGACTATTTACTTGTGTGACCAGATCATGACTTGGTTACTGAATAAAAATCAGGTCTAATTTGGACGACCACGCTGTGTAACAATGATTTTCTTGAATAGTATGCAGAGAATAACGAAGATAACGTTAAAATTTTTTATTGTTGTTATACCCTCACAAATAACTGATATTATCTGTAATCTTTTCGCAGCGATGGAAGTCATAAAACTCTAAGACGCGTAATCAATAATAATAAAAAGTAATGACGAAGTAATAATATACTGTAATCACGTTTAAGATTTAAATCAGTTTCATAAATTTTAATTCCACTTCATTATTTCACTGCTGCATTATACGTATACTCATACCTAATTGGTTTATATTATGACTGATACTTTTTTGGAACCATGATGCCTTAAAAGAATCTTATTTAGAATACGTTTTTTTTTTTTTTGAAAAACGAATTTGCGCCTGGTAACTTTTTGGCAAAAATCAATTTTCTTGAAACATCATTTTTCAATCTATAATATATATCGAATGCAACGTCTCTCTGTCTGTCCGTTAATGCGGCATGACTCGAGAACCACTTATCCGATTTACGTGTTTTTTTTTAAACATGCATATGTTCTCTGGCCAGGTTATAGGCTATATTTTATTACGTTAGGTAACATGATGATGTCGATAATAGTGAATCAAATCGGAAAAAAATTTGCCGCTAACGCGTTCTCTTGCAATACGCTGCCTAAACCATTAAATATGGAACAGTGTAGCAAAGAATATCTATAAATATATATATATATATATATATATATATATATATATATATATATATAATATATATAAAATGCAACGTCTCTCTATCTGTTTGTTTGTCCGTTAGTGCGCTTATCACTGGAGAACCGCTTATCCGATTTACGTACTTTTTTTTTGAAAACATACATATGTTCTCTGGCCAGGTTATAGGCTATATTTTATTACGATAGGTAGCATAAGGAATGAGCAGTGACGATAATAGCGAATGAAGTCGGTAAAAAGTTTGCCGCTGGCGCGTTCCCTTGCAATAAACAGCCTAAACCATTAAAATATGGAACAATATTATGTAGCAGAGAATATCTACAATCTATAATATATATAAAATGCAATGTCTCTCTGTCTGTCTGTCCATTAGTGCGTTTATCACGCGAGAACCACTTATCCGATTTACGTGTCTTTTTTAAATTCATACATATATTCTTTGGCCAGGTTATATAATAATAATAATAATCTATATCTATAAAAAGGAACGTCTTTCAGTCTGTCTGTCTGTCCGTTAGTGCGCTTATCCCTCGAGAACCACTTATCCGATTTACGTGATTTTTTAAATTTATACATAGGTTATAGATATATATTTTATTACATCTATAATATATATAAAATGCAACGTCTCTCTCTCTGTCTGTCTCTCTGTCTGTTTGTCCGTTAGTGCGCTTATCACTGGAGAACCACTTATCCGATTTACGTACTTTTTTTTAAACATACATATGTTCTCTGTCTAGGTTATAAGATATATTTTATTACGGTAGGTGACATAAGGAATAAGCAGTGACGATAATAGTGAATCAAGTCGGAGAAAAGTTTGCCGCTAGCGCGTTCTCTTGCAATACACTGCCTAAAGCATTAAATATGGAACAATATCCTGTAGCAAAGAATATAATATATATATAATATATATATATATATATATATATATATATATATATATATATATATATATGTATATATATATATAAAATGCAACGTCTCGTTATCTGTCTGTCTATCTGTTAGTGCGCTTATCACTCGAGAACCACTTATCCTGTGGTTCTTTGTAATGTTTGTGTTGGTGAAGTAACATATGGTTGAATTATTGTTTCTCTTGGTTGGACTTGGTACTGGGATAGAATATGTTTCCAAGAGTTCGGTAAACGTTGGCTATCATCCCGATTATTTAAGTTGTTGGGCCTCTTTTCTATTTCTATGGCTTCTTTGATTACCCTAGTGGATAGGTTATTACTTTTTTGTAGGGTTCTGGTTTTGTCAAAATCGATTTTGTGGCCGGTATTGGCGCTAATTTTCCTGTTTGTTTGGCCTATGTATGAAAGACCGCAGTCCTGACACAGAATTGGCTATAATGCGCGCAGCCAAAGCCGAGCCTCTATTGGCCAGATCCGTCCGACCAATAGAGCCACCCCCGAGACATAAAACCGGCGCACTCGGAGCCAGTCTCGACATACAACGCCAAGATACCGACCAGTGTTCAACACTTTGAAAAAGATGGATGAGATTCCATCGAAACGTCAGCGAAACCGTCCATCAAGGGACTTCAAGCTAAGACGGGATACCCGAAAAACCACTACTACATATATATATATATATATATATATATATATATATATATATATATATATATATACATACATACATATACATACATACATACATACATACACATTTATACAAAATCGAATATCTAACGAATACATTAAAAATATATTTCTGTCGTAATTTTTATAGTACATTGTAAAACGGACTTTTCTTGTTTGGGGGCGGATGAGAAATTCTATTACGTTAGGGCAGTTTTGCCCTTGAAGCTCGAGGGTGCTATTCTGTTATATGAGTTTACCCTCTGTTTTTTGTTTACAATCGATAATGGAGGTGTGCGTGTGTGCAAATGCACAGCTTTTACCTACGTTCATTACATCCGGAACGTCTGTTAATTTTGTATGTAGTGGCGTACTTCGTTTTTAAAACTTCCATTTAAGATTGAATCTAAATTACATCTTGTTATGTAACGACAGATTATGTGAGAAAAAAATAAGATTAAGTTATTGGCAACATATTCTCGAAATAGTTAGTAGTAGTTGTGGAGAGGTTTAGGTCTAATTTTTGTATGTTCAAAAAAATACAGTCAGAATTCAAAAATAGCCTGAGAAGTGTTATGAGATAGCTGCCATCGTGAAGATATCAACAGAACGCGTATTTTGCATGAATATTTGCCTATGAAAAAGCCGTGTGCCCGATGGGTGCCATCCAAAAGAGATGTTGCGTCGATTCGTAATAATGGACGAAACATGGATCCACCACAACCCGCCTGAGTTCAACAGGCTCTCCGTAGAATGGCTGGAATCGCATGAAAGCCGACTGAAGTGTCCAAAAAGACAAATATCGGCTGGAAATGTTTTGGCAAGTATTTTTTGGGATGCGCATGGGAGTCTATTACGTTGGTTTATTGGATCTTTTGAACGATAAAATCAAAAAAAGGGTCGCATTTAGCGAAAAAAGTGTTGTTTTACGAAAATAATGCACCAGCTCACATCTTCTTAAAATCGATGGTGAAATTGGGTCAATTGGGCTATGAATTGCTTCCTTATCCGTCGAATCCACCAGATCTGGCCCCCAACGATTGTCACCTCTCCATATTTGAAAAGGTGGCTCCAGGGAAAGAGATTTGGGTTAAATGAAGAAGTCTAATTGGAAAACTGAGGCTTACTTTAGAGAGCTCAACCAATCGTACTATGGTACTATGGTATAGGTATCCAAATGTTGGAATATCGCTGGAATAAGTGTAGTACCTCTTTCCGAACACGTTAATAACTATTTTCTACAGATGTAAAATTATGTCTATTTGTCACTGTCACTATAAAATCATAGTTGTAATTGTGCCGGGTAAACAATATATGAATGCTTTGTTTTTATTTACTGGACTAGCCGTGCCCGCTGCTCCGCGCGCGTGGACTTGATTCACTACTATCGTCACTGATTATTCCTTATGTTACCTAACGTAATAAAATATCTGCCATTATTTTTCCTTATCTCTCATTATTTCTCCTTATCTCCCATTATCTTTACGTAATTTTCATTATCTAGGCTTATCTCTGCTCATCTCCCATTATTTCTCCTTATCTCCCATTATTTCTCCTTATCTCCCATTATCTTACCTTATCTCCCATTATCTAGGTTCATCTCGACTTATCTAGCAATATTTCTCCTTATCTTCCATTATTTCTCCTTATCTCCCATTATCTCACCATAACTCCCATTACCTAGACTTATCTCTGCTTATCTCCCATTATTTCTCCTTATCTCTCATTATTTATACTTTTCTCCCATTATCTCACTTTATTTCCCATTATTTAGGCTTATATCGTATTATATAGTATAAATTGTATATGTATGTATAAATTTATAAAAACACGTAAATCGGATAAGTGGTTCTCAAGTGAATAAGCACACTAACAGACAGCCAGACAGAGAGACGTTGCATTTTATATATATTATATTTTTTGTAACATGATATTGTTCCATATTTAATGGTTTAGGCAGTGTATTACAAGAGAACGCGCTAACGGTAACCTTTTTTCCGACTTCATTCACTATTACCATCACTGCTTATTCTTTATGTTACCTAACGCAATAAAATATATTCTATAACCTGGCCAGAGAACATGTTTAAAAAAAAGCACGTAACGGACAGACAAACAGACAGAGAAATTTGCATTTTATATATATTATATATAGATAACCTGGCCAGAGAACATATATATATATATATATATATATATATTATATATATATATATATATATATATATATATATATATATATATATATATATATATATATATATATATATATATATATATATATATATATATATTTAAAAAAAGCACGTAAATCGGATAAGTGATCGCGTGATAAACGCACTAATGGACAGACAGACAGACATTACATTTTATATATTATAGATTATAG
This sequence comes from Pachyrhynchus sulphureomaculatus, assembly GCA_019049505.1. Lineage (NCBI taxonomy): Eukaryota > Metazoa > Arthropoda > Insecta > Coleoptera > Curculionidae > Pachyrhynchus > Pachyrhynchus sulphureomaculatus. Next base: position 177,623,041 of record CM032455.1, on the reverse strand, counting down.
ATATTCTCTGCTACATAATATTGTTGCATATTTAATGATTTAGACTGTGTATTGCAAGAGAACGCGCTAGCGGCAAACTTTTTTCCGACTTCATTCACTATTGTCGTCACTGCTCATTCCTTATGCTACTTATCGTAATAAGATATAGCCTATAATCTGGCCAGAGAACATGTGTTTGTTTTAAAAAAAAAAGTACGTAAATCGGATAAGTGGTTCTCCAGTGATAAGCGCACTAATGGACAGACAGACAGACAGACAGCTGTCTGTATAGACAGGCAGACAGACAGGCAGACAGACAGACAGAGAGACGTTGCATTTTATATATGTTATAGATGTACAAATAACTGTTTGAGATTATAAGGTAATACTTTAAACATAATTTGCTCTACCTAATACCATTGCAATTACGAAGAGTAACAGAAATTAATAATAGAAATTTCAATACCAAAAATCGGGTTGTTAAGTATAAACACCAATTAAATAAATTTAGTAAATATTATTAACTAAAAATATATGACTACAGTAATACTCTATCAACCAGTATTAGTGTCAAGATGGTCGCCTACCATCTGTTAGCCATGTTCGAATTACAATCAATAATCAAACCAAAATATTTGGTAGACTAATATACCATGATTATACCATAACTGTTTACGCCGTACTACTGTTCATATTCTTGTTTTCTATTTCGGTTTAGTATCTATTTAAATTAAAATAGATTCGGCAAGAGTAGGTTAGGATAGCAAGGTGAATTTTAAAAAAAACTTTTTACCTCGGTTAATTGGAAAGTTGGCATTTTTGGGCAGAGTATGATAGAGTGCCCCAAGGTTCCATACTGTTTGTTTCCTACTCTCTTTCTGATTTATATTAATAATTCGCTGGAAAGGACAAGAAATTCAATCTATAGCTTTGCAGATGACAGTACGCTTATTTCACTTTGAACACTCGAACATCAGCTATATATGCAAATATTCTCAGACAGCTGGATGTCGTTCAACGTAACAAAAACCTGGAAGAAATTCTATCTTGTAGTGATATTCATTATAAGCAGCTATCGCAAAATGTGCTCGAGATAGGTTCCAAGACACTGACTTAGGACCATAAAGACAATCGAATTCGTATGGGTTCTGAAGTAAAACGACGGTTTTTAATGGAGGGTAATGACTTTTTATATGGTATAATGTGTGTGGTGAAATGTGGATTCAACATTTTGTACATGAATCCATACGGCAAAGTCTTGAGTGGAGATATCCGAATTCCCCGTAAAGAAAAAATTCAAAAACCTACACGCCTGCCAGTGATGTTAACGGTGTTCTAGGCCCCTTAAGGTGATTATTTGAAAGAACAACCTACTGTGTACTATGTAAATATGCTTCAGTATAAAACAAAAACCTGCTATAGGAAAAAACGCCAGGGTTTTCTCTCAAAAGATGTGATGATGCATGTGCATGATAATGTTCGCCCGCATACCGCTCAGAAAAAGCGACGGACAACTATTTACAGATTACTATAACAAATAGATGCTTATACGTCGGCGACTTACTAAGTCTATTCAAGCAGAGCGGCACAGCACGGCTGGCACTTATTGCAAAAACGCACCTTTCTTGAGCTTACTGCTCGAAGGCATAGATGGCAGTATTGGTATAGCAACTAAAGACGAAACGAAAAGAATCGCATTTTTAGAAGTTACTAAAAGTGTTCTTCGTATTTGCTGAACCATCCCAAGACACGTTTCGCTGTATCACGGCTCATCAGCTGGGCTAGATTCAGCAAATACGAGAACACATTTTTAGTCCTTTATCCAAGTAACTAACGGAAAACCATAACAAATAGATGCTTATACTGCACTCTTTTGGCGACTTACTAAGTCTATTCAAGCAGAGCGGCACAGCACGGCTGGCACTTATTGCAGAAACGCACCTTTCTTAAGCTTACTGCTCGAAGGCATAGATGGCAGCATTGGTATAACAACTAAAGACGAAACGAAAATAATCGCATTTTTAGAAGTTACTAAAAGTGTTCTTCGTATTTGCTGAACCATCCCAAGACTCGTTTCGCCGTGTCACGGCTCATCAGCTGGACTAGATTCAGCAAATACGAGAACACATTTTTAGTCCTATATCCAAGTAACTAACGGAAAACTATAACAAATAGATGCTTATACTGCACTCTGTCGGCGACTTACTAAGTCTATTCAAGCAGAGCGGCACAGAACGGCTGGTACTTAATGCAGAAACGCACCTTTCTTGAGCTTACTGCTCGAAGGCATAGATGGCAGCATTGGTATAATAAGACGAAACGAAAAGAATCGCATTTTTAGAAGTTACCAAAAGTGTTCTTCGTATTTGCTAAACCATCCCAAGACGCGTTTCGCCGTATCACGGCTCATCAGCTGGGCTAGATTCAGCAAATACGAGAACACATTTTTAGTCCTTTATCCAAGTAACTAACGGAAAACTATAACAAATAGATGCTTATATTTAATGTGACCATTTTCTTTTTCCCTCAAAACGGGACAACTGATTTTAGGTTTCAAAGCTACGATAATTCGTGCATAGTCTTACATAGATGGGGATTAAGTACCTATATACCATAGTACAGTCAACAAAGCTATTAGGTAGTCTGGGCGTAGATAAGTATGCAAGTAAACATAAAACAAAATAGACAATAGTAGGTATGTTCTTCACGTTCATAACAGCAACAATCACAGTGGGATGTGATTGGTTGCATTAACCGCGAGATTCGTAGTGTTCGGTATCCTGTCTGCCCACACCATGATTGTTTTCGCCGGATTTTTCGAGTGCCGAGAGTTGAACTTTGCCAAAACAGGACATTTCTGCGTCTCGGCAACTTCATTGGGGATAACGGGACACATTGTCTAAAAACGGGACTGTCCCGTTCAAAACGGGACGTATGGTCACGTTACTTATACTGCACTCTGTCGGCGACTTACTAAGTCTATTCAAGCAGAGCGGCACAGCACGGCTGGCACTTATTGCACAAACGCACCTTTCTCCGTCTTTAGTTGTTATACCAATGCTGCCATCTATGCCTTCCAGCAGTAAGCTTGAAAAGGTGCGTTTCTGCAATAAGTGCCAGCCGTGCTGTGCCGCTCTGCTTGAATATACTTAGTAAGTCGCCGACAGAGTGCAGTATAAGCATCTATTTGTTATAGTTTTCCGTTAGTTACTTGGATAAAGGACTAAAAATGTGTTCTCGTATTTGCTGAATCTAGCCCAGCTGATGAGCCGTGATATGGCGAAACGCGTCTTGGGATGGTTCAGCAAATACGAAGAACACTTTTGGTAACTTCTAAAAATGCGATTCTTTTCGTTTCGTCTTTAGTTGTTATACCAATGCTGCCATCTATTTACAGATTACTTCAAACACGGCAAAACAGTTATGGAGAACGCCGAAGAAAAGTGTGTCTAAAGGCAAAAAAAAAAAAAACCGACCAAGTGCAAGTTCGACTTGCGGAATTAGTGTTCCGTACGTTGATTGCTTTTAAAATAAAAATTTTTCTTATGGATGTATAAAATGATTAATTACTTCACAAAACGTACCCTAAATGAGTGTTCAACAAAGTTTTTTTTGATTTTTACTGATAACTGATGAGCTTGAAATTTTTAATTTTTTTATATACTAGATAAGTTATTAAAGATAATGCACTCGTGATAATTTTCGTTCTATCTACACCCTGTGTAGAATATTCCAGATTTTTTTCAAAATTTTTTGATCAGTACTTTTCGAGATAAGGGGGGACAGCGATTTTTCGCAATTTTTTAAAAATAATTCAAAGAAAAGTGTGCGCAAGTATTACATTCGTATTTTTACAAGCTTTGTTTTGACACCCCACTCGATGACCTGGTAATTTTTTTTTTACTTCCGATTTCACCCCCCAAACAAAATTTAACTTTCAAAACTACACGGCTCTGATGAGGCCATCGATTCCTATATTAGTGCCAAATTTCAACTTTCTATGTCAAATAGTTTCGGAGACAATCGGGTGTGATAGACAGACAGTACATTTCGTTGTTAATTTTGCAAGAAATGGATGAATCATGCTTTGAACTAATGGATCATCCCCCATATTTTCCTCTGACTGTTACACATTTCCAAAACAGGAAATAAACATCTTAATTGCACGAATTTCACTGAAATAAAGAAGTAATGTAGCCGAAGAGTGGTTTGCAGACCAAGACAAAGAACTTTTTAACCGTTGTGTATAAGGTTAAGATGCGATGACGTCGAAGCAACAACGTTTGTTTTTGAAATTAGCTTGCTCTTCGTATGCTAGGAAGTAACTTATCAATACTCCCTTGTACCTACTTACAGTAAAGTCCCTATCAGAAAAATGTCACCATAAGCGATTCTTGCTGCTGATTACATTATTGTATTTCGTTTCTCAGACATTGACCCTACTTTGTAATCATTGCAGTCTTGTGAAGTCAATGCATTGCATCAATTCGAAGAGAATAAGCGGTTTAAACTTACAGAGTGTATTCTTTTAAGTTTTTGAATCAAGACTGTCTTTCTTGCTCCTTTCCATCCGAAATTTTCGTATCCCTTCGATATATTTTTAAGGCTTTTTGAAAATCCATTATAGCCCGGTCGCCAGGAGTCTCATTAAATGTTAACAGGCTGCATTTGGGTACACAGGTCGTTTTTTGGACGCAGAATACGATAAAAAAAGTTTGCTGAAGTTTTATGTACGTTAAGCACACAAAATTCAAAATAAAAACAAAAATTCGGTTTTTCGGTAATATTTGGGAAAATAAAAAAAGATAGCGTAAAACTAATAGCACCACGTGAAAGAGCGAGACATATTCACAAAAACGGTATATAGATTTTTTTCCAGATTTTTTTTATTAGCGTGAGAATTTATTAAAAATTCTAATAGGTGATTCAAAAAGTGTAGGACGCCGAAGTCTACGTGCACTGCTCGAAGGTTAATTGAAATAACTTGTTTAGGGAGTGTAAAAAGAAAGCTTTTTGAAGAAGAGACTTTCAGTTTTTCGATGATACTAATAGTTTTTATTTTTGTTGCTTATTAATTTGTAAAACTTGAAACGAAATTTTTGTTTGCTTGACTCTAACGGGAATACAGTAAATTACAAATATTTAATAAAATATAGTGTAGAAAAAAAAAAGTCTTTGTGTATATATCATTACTAGAGACAGGATTATATGCAACATAAAAATCTGGAAATATGCATGCAAATATGCATGAAAAATGCTTAAAATATGCATGAAAAAGGTCAAAATATGCAATATTAAATAATAATAAAAGTAGTAAATTTTAGTTTTTATTTCAAAATCAGCATAAAATTAACAAATTATCGACGATGTTTAAATTTAATTAACAATTATTGTTACACGTAAACAATAAGGTATTGTTCCAAGTGTTGGGTAGTAAGATTGTGTCTTCGATCACTTAAAGTATTTTTATAAGTGGAAAAAGACCGTTCCACATCCACTGATGTAACGGGCAGTATTTAAATTTGGGTGCTATGTTAGCACTTATTGTTTCTGGCAAAAGTTCACCCGTCCCATTAATAAAACTATCAATTTGACACAAAGGTTCAAAGCCTGGGTTATTGCACAAAATGTTTTCAAACTTTTCTTTAACTCTACGCGGGAATACATCAGGCAATGTGGAGTTTATTTGACGGATTTTATTCATTAACTGAATTGATTCGGTCAACGCCAAACCTCGAGTTTCAAGCTTTTTAATACCCGCAGGTATGTGGGAAAAGTGAGTGCTAATCAAAGCTATGTTTTTTTTAATAACAGAATTGTTAAATGCTTCCTTGGATTGACGAACTGCCATAGCCTCTGCACTATCGAAGTCATTTACTACACCTTTGATGGTATGAATGTAGGATTTGTAAGTTTGTGAAGAGGAATATTACTTGCAAGCAATCCTTTACATAAATCCATGCTAAAGTGTTTTTTTTTGTTTGCCTATAGAAGTGGAATCACTGCTACTTGCTGCTGTTATAAATTGTTGTTGTGCGCCTTTTTTTGCAATCCTGCGATATGAAGACTTGTCTTGACATGCTGGTCAATTTGAAACTTTTTTGTGCACGAAACATTTTTCTCGCAAACTCGACAATATAAAACATTTCCGTCGTATGTAAATGTTCCAGGATAATCAGCTACTCACGGAGAAACGCTTTTTTTTTGCGGGTGGCATGGTACACGTTAAACTTTAACACAACACGTTAAAAATTGCAAAAACACTACACTGATGCAAGCGCGTCAACAATAATGTTAAAACTTGTTTTAAAATAAAAATTCGTCTTCGAGAAAGTTGAAATTTATCCACGCTCAAACAAATATTCTTAGAAACTAACTACTTATCACTTAATATCCCGACCAAGAAACAAAGGAATAAAATACCGTCGTAATTTTGGGTATTCCCTTGGCACTATGACCTAATCGATGTTTAGACTATTGCAGGTAATGTCCCGGCGATAAGATCGGTTCCCGACGGCGACATTAACAATACCCTGAGCAATTCAGTTGCCTAGTAATACCGAGAAATATTGTAAATACAGGGAAAACATGCATCATTACTAGATTTTGGGTAAAATATGCAATAATCGGTGTGAATGGTCTAAATATGCAAATGCATATGAAAATATGCAAATGCATATAATCCGGTCTCTAATCATTACTATACCTTAAGTTTGAATATAACAATAATTAAAAATACCCACATTGTCTGTGTTATTAAAAAATTGAGTTTTAAAATATGAAAATTTGCCTGCTGTAGTGAGACGCCGCCAAAGCAGTATGAAATGGTCAAAAGAAGTCGGACATTTTTTTTTAGTTACAGCTAAAAGTATATAATAAACGTATTTTTTGCTTATTATTAATCATATAACTTAAAATAAGAAATATTTAAAGTTGGGAAATGAAAGATAAAAGTCTAAAGCTTTAAGTATAAAGCATTTATATTTCATTTAAACATCCAGGTACAAAGAAAACAGTTATTGAAAAACACAAAAATTTTAAATTACTCGAAGAAATTAAATGAATTACCTACTCTCTGGCCGTCATATTGGATCCGCCATTTTGAATTTTTTCCGAGGAACCCCTTAATAGTCAATTTCACAATATTTAAAGGTATACAGAAACGTTAATTTAATCAGAAATGAGGTTGGAAACATGATTCCCACTACAACAGAAGGGGTTAAACCAGCCATTTTGTTTTAAATACTTTGTTTAAATTACGATAAAACTATAAAAAATAATCTATATACTATTGTTTTGTAAAATTTCCCGTTCTTTCATGTGGTGCTATTAGTTTTTTGATATCTTTTTTTATTTTTAGAGATATTTGCGAAAAAGCGAATTTTTCATTTTATTTTCGATTTTGTAGGCTTAGCGTACACTTTTGAGCAGCAAACTTCTTTTTATCGTATTCTACATCCAAAAAACTGTACGCTAAAATGCAGCCTGGTAACATTTAATGAGAGCTTTTCGTCAAAATTTGCCTCTGACGACAAACAGGTTAGTCTGAAATTACAAGTAAATAAACATAATAATAATAGACAAGCGCGACTTATGCCGACTTCAAAATTTTGCTCAACTTTGTGTGTTTACTTATTATATTTTGAGTATTTAGTATTAACTACCTTTTGCTTACATTTCACGCCATTTTTCGTTTAGAGTAATAACAGCGAAGATTTCTTTTGCTAATTATATTTTCTTGTACAAGCAACTATTTAGGGTTATGGCATTTCAGAGTTTTAAGATGACGTAGGCAAGCAACTCGTTGCAAGCTACGTCATTAAAAACTTACTTATTCAAAAGAAAATGCTCCTCGAGATTAAAATTGGAACCCTGACTGTTCTTGTCAAGGGCGCGGCGTGTTTATTATTATTAATTCTATTTAAGGACCCCGCCCTCTTGGCCAGACGTCCTTGAGTGGAGCACTTCTATTAAAACATCACGTAAATCTTTTAGGTGTTTATAAAAATGCGCTGTGACTTGCAATTCACAGAATTGTTGTTTTTACTTTTCTTGCTATAGGTTTTTCACAAATATAATAATATTCGTAAAAAATCGTATTTCGAGATTTTTGCTTTTCGACACGTTTCTAGATCACGAAAAACATAGTTTTTTTTTTTTTTATTGGTCTGGCACACGTGCTGCAGGGAAGTCCCTAAAGCGCTCCAGGAGCGGCACGAGTGCGGAAAAAGCGATTCACGTTGTTCTTGAATCGCTGTAAATTGTACTCGGTGGGAAACACAGCGCTGGACAAATTATTCCAAAGGGATGACGTTCTCCATATAAAAGATTGCTTGAAAAGCGTTGTACGCGGAGTAACAAGCTGAACCTCATACGGATGCGAAGCACCAGCGCGACGTGTATTTCTAACATGCACCGCTTTGGGAGGAATTAAGCGGGCTACATCCTTCGAACACTTTCCATGAAAATACTTGTAGAACAGACTCAAGTCGCCAACCGTTCTTCGATGTTCCAGCGAATCAAGGCCGCCGGTCAATTCCGGGTCCCCAATCAGACGGACCGCTCTTCTCTGAACAGAATCCAACAAATGCAGTGTATGTTTGGGAGCGGAGCCCCAAACGTGGGAGCAGTATTCCATAGTTGGTCGAATTTGGGCTTTGTAAAGAATTAACAGTTGTTGTGGGGTGTAAGGCTTTCTGGTTCTAAATAATATTCCCAACTTTTGAGAAGCTCTCCTTGCTATGCCTGCAACATGTTCATGCCAAGACATATTTGCTCCCAAACTAACGCCCAACAAATTGAGCGACGATGCTAGGGGAATGGAGTGCCCCGACATAACTATGTCGGGTTCAGCAACGTTAACTTTTTTAGAAAAAACTGCCGCTTGGGTTTTTGTAGCGTTAAATTCCACTTGGTTACTGTCACCCCAAGATAGAATTTCTTCCAGGTCTTTGTTAAGTTGAACGACCTCCTGCTGTCTGCGGATATTCGCCTGGGCAGCCGATGTCCGAGCGTTCAAGGTGAATGAAGAGACAAGCGTACTGTCATCTGCAAAGCTATAGATTGGAATCCCGGTCTTTTCCAGCAGATCGTTAATGTAAATGAGAAAGAGAGTAGGAGACAGTATGGAGCCTTGGGGCACACCAGCGTTGATAGTGAGGGTGTTAGAAAGAAATCCGTCGACCGCCACTCGTAAAGAACGCTCTCTGAGGAAACATGAGAGCCACAAACAGAACCTTTCAGACATACCATAAGAGCGCAACTTAGCCAACAGTCCATCGTGCCAAACACGGTCGAATGCCTTGGATATGTCAAGAGCAACCGCTCGAGATTCTCCAAAGTGTTCAATTGCGTTGTTCCAAACATGTGTTACATAAGTCAGAAGATCTCCTGTTGATCTATGTTTACGAAAACCATGTTGGTGATCGCTAATAATATTGAATCGTTCAAGATATTTTAGAAGATGCTCATTGATAACCTTTTCCATGACTTTCGATATTATTGAAAGCAGTGCAACTGGTCGGTAGTTATTTGGCAAGGTCTTCTTACCTTTTTTAGGTATCGGCTGAACCGTGGCACATTTCCAGCAGGACGGAAATATTCCCTTTCTGTAGGATAGGTTAAAAAGTCTACAGAAAACTGGTGTTAGTTCCCTTGCACAGTTTTTGAGAACTATGGCAGGTATTCCGTGAGCGCCAGAAGCCTTCTTGGTGTCTAGCTTCATTAAAATACGCTTTATGATGCGCTGTCTGAAGACAACATCGGGCATCCTTGACTGCAATATGGGAATAGTAGGTGGTGTTTTTTCCTTGGAAATCGACAGTAGAATGTGAAGCAAAGAGTTCAGCCAACAAGTTCGCTCTCTCAACAATAGTTATTTATTTTCGTCGGTCTATGGGTTTTTTTTGCACGATAACTCTCGAACCAAATGAGATATCCATTTCAATCTTGGTACATAGTTTTTTTTATCTAATAAGGGGATGAAGCCTGTAGTTTCTGAACGATATCGCTTCAGGCCAAGGGGGTGGGTGTCGGCAAATTTTATTGGGTGATTGCAAAAGTCTGCGTCCGCTTACAAACCAAATTAAATACAACACATTGTCATGAAAAATAGTATTTATTAATCAATAATGTACTCTCAATCATTTTTTATAACTGTCTCCCATCGTTTTACAAGTTTTTGAATTCCTTCTTTGTAGAAACTGCGTGGTTTCTCTTCAAGGAAAGTGGTAAGGTAGTTTTTGACTTCTTCCATAGAATCAATTTTTTTACCAATCAATCAAATTATTTTGTAGAGAACGAAACAGATAAAAATCTGAAGGGGTAAGGTCAGGGGAATACGGCGGGTGCTGAAGGATTTCCCATTTTAACTCCCTAAGTTGTTGCAGGGTCTGTTTTGCGACATGTGGTCTAGCGTTATCATTGTGAAAAATGATGTCTTTCTGATTGACCAAATTTCACAGTACTTCACGGTACGTCTCCACAGTTATTGTATGGCCACGTGGAAGAAGTTCGTAAAAAATGGGATGGAAAGAGGCGGGAGATGAGATTAGAGGCGTTGCTTTATATACGTCATGTTATACGCCCTTTTCAGGGTTTTTGAAAGCGAGAAGCCAAAAATTAGGATGTTTTTCGTTGCTTTCAGTTTTAACCAAATATTTACAATTTTTTTGGACAAATTCTAAGCACATTATTTATAGTAAAATATGTAAGGGGTTAAAAGGGGTAGTCGGAGGCAGAATGGGTTTGCTTTCTATATATGGTGTTATAGATACTTTTCAAGGTTTTTTTTTGGAGTCGCGGAATCTCTCTTAAGTTATTTGTACATTACTTTCAATTTTAACGGGAAGAGGGTATGAAAAAGGTGGGGTATGGTAAAGGGTGTTTTTTATAGAGGTATATAAAACTTTAAGTTGGCAACACTTTTTTAACTGGCGGCCATTTTGTCAGCTGTCAAGTGATTTATGTTTAGTTTGGTTTGGCATTTCAACATGAATAGACTGACGCCTGAACAACGCTTCCAAATTGTGCAAATTTATTTTGAAAATCATGGTTCTGTTCGAAATACGTATATATACGTCCATTTTACGGTCAACATAATCGTCCATCAGAGCAATTAATTCGATTAACTATGGAACATTTTCGCACCACGTTTACTCTAAATGATAATACGCATCCACAGACCCGTCGTACAGTGCGTACAGAAGAAGTCATTGCTGCTGTAGAGCGTAGCGTAGAGGAAGACCCGAATCAGTCTATCCGCCATCGTGCACAGGAATTGGATATGTGTCCATCCATTTTATGGAAGATTTTGCGGAAAGATCTTGGTTTGCGTGCTTACAAAATCCAACTCGTGCAACAATTGAAGCCACACGATCACCTAGCAAGGCGTAGATTCGGTGAATGGGTCCAAAACAAGATTGCCGTTGATCCCGGTTTTCATAAGCGAATTTTGTTTAGCGATGAAGCTCACTTTTGTTTGAATGGATACGTCAATAAACAAAACTGCCGTATTTGGAGTGATGATAATCCTCAAGTGTATGTTGAGACACCGTTACATCCAGAAAAACTGACTGTTTGGTGTGCTTTATGGGCTGGTGGAATCATTGGTCCGTACTTCTTTAAAAACGATGCCGGTCAGAACGTTACAGTCAATGGTGACCGCTATAGACCCATGATTACTGACTTTTTCGTTCATCGATTGAACAACCATGATGTGCAGGAGCTGTGGTTTCAACAAGACGGCGCAACATGTCACACAGCTCGTGCCACAATTGATTTATTGAAGGAAACGTTTGGTAACCGCATAGTTTCACGTTTCGAACCCGTGAATTGGCCTCCAAGATCGTGCGATTTAACGCCGCTAGACTATTTTCTGTGGGGATATGTGAAGTCGCTAGTCTACGCCGATAAGCCCGAAACGATTGACCACTTGGATGACAACATACGCCGCGTTATTGCCGATATACGGCCACAAATGTTGGAAAAAGTCATCGAAAATTGGACCTCCAGATTAGACTACGCCCGAGCCAGCCGTGGCGGTCATATGCCAGAAGTCATATTTAAATTATAATGCCAGAAGATTATCTTTCGAATAAAGCAAATTTCATGTCAATTTAAAAAATTCATCTTTTATTCCATTTCAAAGTTCTATACCTCTATAAAAAACACCCTTTATATATGGAATTTTTCCAGGTTTTTTATTGGGATATTGAACAAATTATGAGCATAAATATTTATTTACTATAAATAATTGCGTAACGTATAAGTGATAGGGAAGGAAGTCAGAAAGGTGATTTGGTATTGTTGATCATTTTATAAAATTTTAGCTAATAATTTATAGTTGTGTGACTCCATTCCAGTCGTACTGCGATGTGGTGCAAGGTCTCTGCCTTTTGGACTGTGACGCTAAGAGGATCCAACTTATGCAAAATTCGTGCGTGCGTTTTTTTGGCGGTATTCGGGGCCGTGAAAGAGGTGTCAGTGCAAAATTGCGTGAAATAAAGTGGTTAAGAATGAATGCAAAACGGGTGCTACATAGTTTAGTACTGTAGAATAGGATTATTTGTAATAAGTTCCTGGTTACTCATATAGCAAAATAAAATTTAGATACGATGCACGTAACTTGGATCTGAGACATAAGTTCACCTTGACTCTGCCCATGCAGTTGAGTCCAACGTATGAGCGTTCGTTCACTTACCAAATAGCGAAATTGTAGAATAAAGTGTCTGTTGATCTTAGGGATACGTCTGTTCACAGGTTTAAAAGAGCAGTAAAAACCATTATTCATAGTTTTTGTTGACTTATTCCTTCAGCAGCTCGTACAATGGTCACCTCAATCCACCTCTCTAATGTTACATATATTGCAGTAGGCATACTTTTAGCCACCCATAATATTAATAATGACTTCTATCATGGTAGTACATTGTGTATTGATTGCTATATTTTGTATTTTGTATGCAATAGGTTTCTAATTGTTGCTGTATACAATATGTACTCGCATTTCTTGGTTGAGATAAGAAGTGTAACTTCAACTCCACCAATTGTAATCTTATCATTTAATTACAATAAAGACATTTTATTATTATTGTTTTTGTTCTTCTTTCTCACATTTGGTCATTGTGGTTCTATGTTTGGCTGACGGGCCCAAGCCAAGTCAGCACAAACGCTATTAGCATTCTGTATTAAGGAATGACCTGCCATTGTTACATATTTTCAAAATCACTGACTTCTGAATGTTTCTGTGTATCTTTGTGTTGAGTCCTAATTGTACTAAGTGTGGTGTGAATGTTGTTGGTTTAAGGCCTGTGGCTAATATGACGAGGGGGACAATGATGATTTTTTCTTGTTTCCATAGCCTTTTTATTTCTGTTGCAAGGTCTGTGTACTTGGAGTTTTTTTTCTGTGTATTTCGTTTTGATGTTTGTGTCCTTGGGGACAGCTATTTCAATTAGATAAGTGACTTTTCCTTTTTGCACCGAAAAGTAATATCAGGTCTATTGGCGGGGACTGTTTTATCTGTATGGATACTGATGTCCCAGTAGAGCTTGTAATCAAGTATGGATGTTGGGGTGTATTTATAGCAGGGATCTGTGTTTTCTATGAGTTTGCATGTTGGGACTAGTGCTTGGTGAACTACTTTTGTCGCTGAGTCCGTTCCGGCCAATATTTTACATCCGCTTGTTATTTGTTCGATCGTTTCTTTATGCTGTTGGCATTTCCTACATCTGTCTTCTGTAATAGTTGGGTCTTTGATGATATAATTTTGGTAGTTTTTGATTAATATGACTTTATCTTGAATGGCAAGTAAGAAGCCTTCTGTTTCAGGGAATAGCTGCTCATCCTGTAACCAGGTGTATGATTGTTTTTTATTTACGTGATCTTGTTCTATGTGGTATCTGTGTTTTCCGTGGAGTGTTTTTTCTTACCACGTTTTTTATCTTTTCCTGTTGTAATTGGGTGTGACTAGGTGTGTCTGCTGGGTAGTCTGCCTGGGATAAGTCGAGAGGTGTGTAGTTTTTGTCTGCTTTCACTGTTGCTGTGTGGAGGCTGGCCCGCTTGGTGTGAAAGAATTTCCTAAATGCTTGTATTTGTTTTGTGTGTAGTGATCTTATATCTATGATTCCTCTTCCTCCTGCCTTCCTCTCAATGGTAAGTCTTTCTTTGCATGCGTTTGGGGTACAATTTCCTGTATTTGGTGAATTGAAAACGTATAAGGATGTGAATGTTTTCTATGTCTGTGTGTGATCACTTGATGATACCAAATGAATATATGATTATAGGTATAGCGAACGTGTTGATGGCTTTAGTGAGATTTTTGGAGTTGAGTTTTGTTTGTATCAGTTTCGTGACTCTGTTTTTGAATTCGATTCTGAGCTCGGTTTTGATGTAAGTGTGTTTGAGTTTGATGCTTTGATTAAAGCCTAGATGTTTGCATGTTTCTTTGTCGAGCATGTTATCGAGTGCTTCATTGTTGATGGTTTTTATTTCATGGTGGCCTCCTCTGTTGATGTGGAGCACTTTACATTTACTTATAGTAAATTCCACATTGATATCTTAGGTTAATGTTTCTGTGATTTTGAGGAGTTCTTTCAGCTGTGTTTCTGTGGCAGCGTAGAGTTTTAGGTCATCCATATATAGGAGGTGGTTTATTTTATGTTGGTTTACTTTCTGGTGTCTGGTGCAGAAGCCATGGTCTGTTCTGTCTAGTATATTTGAGAGTGGATTGAGACATGGCAAAAGCATACAGCGCTGAGCCAGTCTCCCTGAAATATACTCCGCACATTTTATTATTATTATTATTACCGCAAAAGAAAAGTTGACCCTCCTTTGGAAAAATACTTGCCCATGCCCATGCTTCGATTTCAGCAGTAGTATATACCCTTAAATCTGAGTGATCCGAATGCATATATCGAATTACCTTGTTAGGGGCACATACGCACGTTTCTATATGTCTTCATAGATGTTTTATTTGTTTTATGGCTTGTTTAAAACGGTTAATTTTGCTTTTATTAAACAATTAATTGTTTATGATAATTTTATTTAATGATGCGTTAACTACGGACATCCTAATATTTATTATTGAAATATCAATTATTTCCATGACGTTTCTTCGATAAATAAGGATGTCCGTTGCTGCCAACAAAATAATTGGTTCTCTAACTGAAACTTCAGTCTCATTACTTACATAAATAATAAATAACAGTGGTCTTAGGTTACTTTTATATGGGCATAGCACGCGCGCTGCAGGAAAGTCCTTAAAAGCGCTCCACGAGCGAAGCATGTGCAGACAAAAGCAATTCACGTTTGTCTTGAAACGTTGTAAATTGTATTCGGTGAGAAACACAGTCCTGGGCGTATCATTTTAAAGGGATGAGGTTCTCCATAAAAAGACTACTTGGAAATGGTTGTACGAAGAATGACAACCTGAATTTTATGCTACATGCAATGCTTTGGACGGCTACATCCATCGAATACATTCCGTGAATCTACGTGTAGAATAGATTGAAGTTGCCAACCGTTGTCCGATACTCCAAGGGATCAAGGTTGCTGGTCAATTCTGAGTCTTCAAACAGGCGAAGAGCTCTCTTCTGAATAGAATCGAACAAATTCAGTGTATGTATGGGAGCAGAGCCCCAAATCTATACTCCATCATTGGTCGAATTTGAGCTGTATACACACTGTTCAAGTCTTCTGCACAAGATTACACGCATCTCAGTCAGACAAACGACAAGAAAACATAAACATTATTAACGTAGGATCTGAAGAACTCCCAGGAGGTGAAAAACAATAGATGCCCTGAAGAAGATCAAATCACTGTAGAAATGATGAAATTCGGCGGTAAATCTCTGAAAGAGGCTTTAAAAGTCCTACGAAATAAGTCTCTATTAAAGAAAGATACCAACAAAGTGGTGTAATTCGGAGGTTATATTTCTCTTTAAGAAAGACGGTAATACTGATATTGAAAATTATCGACTCATTTTTCTTCTGTCGCACTTATATAAGCTCTTCACTAAAATCTTAACAAATCGTTTAACAGGAGAAATAGATTTCTATCAACCTGTGGAACGGGCGGGCTTAGGGAGGGCCATTTTGAAAAAAAAAAAAACATCGATGTCATACTCACTCTCATATACCTTGATATCTCAAACTGCGTCCGTGAAACTTTTTTTTTTTTCCGATGTAATATATCGAAACCGTATATCGATGTCTTTCGATATATCGATTCGTAAACATCGAATTTTTAAATAGTACTACTTCATGGATTGATAAATGTGTCATGTAATCTGAATACCTACATCTTATGAATTATGTGTAATGTAATAGTGATTTTTCGAAAAAAAAAAAAATACATCCGAAATACACAGAAGAAATGAAATTTTATTCTTATTTTAGCAGTAAGTACACCAAATTATCGATATCAAAAATTTACCAAATTCTCGATTGAACCAACTTTTGTTTTTACAGAGTTTGCCAAAAGTACCAATTACTAATGTCCTTTAGGCAAGCTCTGCAAAAACAATAGTTTGTTCAACAGTTTCCCTTGCAGTCGGTTTCTTTGCTGGTTAATTATAGCAGCAGCTTTAGAAAGTAACCGTTCAGATGGAACGGAAGTTGCCACCATGGTCAAATATTTGAACGCAATTTTGTGAAGCTTTGGAATTTTCAGGTCGTTCCAAATTTCCAGTGAGTTCCCGTTCATTCTTCCCACTGGACTGCGTAAGTAAATAGAAAGTTCATCCGAAATAATTTCGTACGATTTGCTGGTTTTCCAGCTCTTATGTACTAATTTGTGATGATCTTTCCATAGGGATAAGTAGTTTTCTTGTTTTTCGGAATGATCTGAATCGGATTCCACGGCTTCATGCTATTTTTCATCAAGTCTTTAATTCTTGTGATAGCTCATGAGCATGCAAGTGGGTCCGTGAAATGCATTTTTTTTGAATTACGGGTCCAGTATCGTAGCTATAGCTAAGGACATCGATCTCTCTGTAACCAAAATGCCCATTTTTTTGTCAATCTCTTCAAGGACTAGCAACTGCGGTTGTTTAGCTAGAGGATCTTCGAGTCTGTGGAGTTTAATTTTTAACACCAGGCAGTGGATTAATGGAATTATTTTGATGCTAGTTGCAGCTTCTATTGGCCGTGAACCCGAGGCTAGAACAGACAATTCTGACGCATTCAGCATAGGTAGTACATTTTTATGGCGATCGATATATTTTTTTCGCTTGCCCATCCCTAACGCCGACGGCCGACGCCCCGCCCATGTCATGGCATAGACAATGTTATTCTTTTTAAAATTTAAGCTAAGATAAAGGAGCTTTGGTCGTACCAATGCATATTATGAACTGACGCAAAGCTGGCTGGCTGGGATATCGATATATCGAATGAAAATACATCGATGCATCGAATATTTCATGTGCTTTGAAAAACATCGAATCGATTCGATGTTTCGAATGGCAAACATAGAATTGTTTCGAAACATCGATATATATATATATATATATATATATATATATATATATATATATATATATATATATATATATATTGAATATCCCTAGGTGTAGGTACGTACTGTAATAGAAAAATGCAAAGAATATAAGGTACCAATACAATTGGCCTTCACTGATTTTTCTAAGGCATTTGATACTGTGGATATCTGGTCAGTTCTAAAGTCCCTGGCGAATGCAAGAATAGATTTCAGATATTTGAAAATAATATAGAACATATATAAAGAAGCATCTATACACATTAAAATTGACGAAACAACTGTCACTAATAACATACCATTAAAAATTATTTACGCTAGCCCTTGAAGACGTCTTTAACGAGTTAAATTAGGATGAGAAGGACATCAACATTGACAGCACTAGACTAAGTCACCTTAGGTTTGCAGACGACATAGTCGTGATAGCTAATAACACCAATGAGCTACAGGAAATGTTAAACCAGTTGAAAGTGGTCTCTGCAAGGGTAGGTCTTAAAATGAGTTTTAAAAAACTAAATTAATGAGCCCTGATGATACCAACATACAGATAGGAAATAACTCGATCGAATGCGTCGACGAGTATATCTACATAGGATACACTTTTACGATCGAAAAGGAGAACCAGCGTGCAGAAATTACCAGGCGAATAAGGCTAGCATGGGCACTTTTTGGAAAACTAGGACATATTTTAAAAAATACTACAGGACCCATAAACCTAACAACTAACATCTACAATACCTGCGTCCTACCAGTCAGCACTTATGGATTGGAAACGATGTGCCTCACTAAAGCGTTTGCTAAAAAGCTCGCAACTTCACAGAGAGCTATTAAATGAAGCATGCTTGGTATCTCCCTTTGAGATAGAATTCATAATAAGGAGATAAGGAGACGAACCAAGGCAATGACAGCTCTGAAGGCGGCAAGGATGAAGTGGCGATGGGCGGGTTTTGTGGCTAGATCATCCCGAAACAAATGGATATATAGGGTCGCCGTATCGAGATTCAAAGAAACAGAAAAAGGCGTGGAACGTCCACAGAAACTTTGGGTCGATGATATAAGAGAAGTAGCAAGCAAACAGTGATTAAAGGTGGCAAGATAGGGAAGCATGGAAGAGATTATACGAGACCTACGTCCAGGAGTAGACAACTCTGGGTTGACAAAAAGAAGAAGACACACTGTTCATTGTTGTTGTAGAGTGTAAAGCTTTCTATTTCAAAATAATATTCCAGGCTTTTACTCCCAAATAAACGTCCAGCAAATTGAATGCTAGAGAAATAATGTATAACGTTTACCTTTTTAGAAAAAATACCGCCCCAAGATAGAATTTCTTTCAGGTCTTTGTTAAGGAACGACTTCCTGCTGTCTGCGGATATTTGCATAAGCGAATGAGGAAATAACAGTACTCTCATCTGCAAAACTGTATATTGGATTCCTGATCTTGTCCAGCACATCGTTAATGTAAAAGAGAAAGAGAGTAATATGAAGCCTCGGCCTTGTAGCAAATTGGCGTTGATAGTGAAGCTGTAAGAAAGAAATCTGTCGACTACCATACATACAACAGTTGTATATCTATATTTCGAGTTTTGTCATCCCGTTTGATGATCTTAGCTAGGGTGACGAGTCGTGATACGGCAAAACGAGTCTCGAGATGGTTTGACAGATGAGAGAAAAGTAAACACTGCGGAAAAATGGACTTTGTTCATTTTCAGTAATTGGTACAGATTTTCGTTATTGGGTTAAAACTTAATGATCTCGCTGCCTAGCGGTAAATGTTGGCAACTTGCTGGACAATTTGTCTGTCAGTCTGTGAATTTAAAGAGCCCACGATGGAGGGCAGGTTTGGTTTTAAGTTTTAGGTTTTCACCCGCCAGAGATACAATTTGTTGTAGTTCTACGACGACTTTAAGAAATATGTCAATATTACTCGAGCTGACTCAAGAACTTTTGTAGATATGCTACATCAGATTATGATGTATTTTAATGCATTTCTTATGAACCAACCCTTTATGTTGTCCTTTCAATTGATATAACTTTTCATTGAGCTTTAATTCTTATATTTTGGTTCGCAAGGATTTTATTTTAATGATTCAAGGTGTTAATGTAGTTTTTAATAGTTATTAAAGACCATTAAATAGTTAATATACTAATAAAATTACTTTTATTACATATAATAAACGCAGTATATTTCATTATACTATTATAGAGAGATTTTGCAATGCTTATTTTTCACATTCTTTTGTTCTTATCGTTATGTCAAACATGCGCAGTATTAACGGAAGTGAATTACAAGGTTAGGTTAATATTCATCTTTTATAAACTTAGGGGATTTTTTTATTCATTTCATGGTTAAGCACACCCCGGTGATTAGTCACCCCAAGATAGACTTTCTTCCAGATCTTTGTTAAGGAACGACTTCCTGTTGTCTGCGGATATTTGCATAAGTGAATGAGGAAAAACAGTACTATCATCTGCAAAACTGTATATTGGATTCCTGGTCTTGTCCAGCACATCGTTAATGTAAAAGAGAAAGAGAGTAGTATGGAGCCTCGACCTTGTAGCAAACTGGCGTTGATAGTGAAGCTGTAAGAAAGAAATCTGTCGACTACCATACATACAACAGTTGTATCTTTATATTTCGAGTTTTGTCATCCCGTTTGATGATCTTAGCTAGGGTGATGAGTCGTGATACGGCAAAACGAGTCTCGAGATGGTTTGACAGATGAGAGAAAAGTAAACACTGCGGAAAAATGGACTTTGTTCATTTTTAGTAATTGGTACAGATTTTTGTTATTGGGTTAAAACTTAATAATCGCGCTGCCTAGCGGTAAATGTTGGCAACTTCCTAGACAATTTGTCTGTCAGTCTGTGACCTTAAACAGACCGCGATGGAGGGCAGGTTTGGTTTTAAGTTTTAGGTTTTCACCCGCCAGAGATACAATTTGTTCTAGTTCTACGACGACTTTAAGAAATATGTCAATATTACTCGAGCTGACTCAAGAACTTTTGTAGATATGCTACATCAGATTATGATGTATTTTAATACGTTTCTTATGAACCAACCTTTTATGTTGTCCTTTCAATTGATATAACTTTTCATTGAGCTTTAATTCTTCTATTTTGGTTCGTAAGGATGTTATTTTAATGATTCAAGGTGTTAATGTAGTTTTTAATAGTTATTAAAGACCATTAAATAGTTAAAATACTAATAAAATTACTTTTATTACATATAATAAACGCAGTATATTTCATTATACTATTATAGAGAGATTTTGCAATGCTTATTTTTCACATTCCTTTGTTCTTATCGTTATGTCAAACATGCGCAGTACTAACGCAAGTAAATTGCAAGATTAGGGTGGTATTCATCTTCTATAAACCTAGGGGATTTTTTTTATTCATTTCATGATTAAGCACACCCCGGTGATTAGTATTTGACAGGTCAACATAAGTTTCTAAGTTAAAATTGTGTCCAGCAGGTTTCGATCACTTCCTTCAATATTTCCAAGATAATACGAATGCACGGTAAATAAAATTTAAATTTGAAATTAGCACTACACACACTGTATTACCATTGTGACAAATATTGCAAAATCCCAACATAATCTGAACACTAATTAAATATTGTCAGTGTTATTTGCAATAAAATATTATCATGTCAATTTTACTGTATTTCCTTAGTAGTTTGTATACTTAAGTGGGAAAAAAACAGGCCTTACCATAATGGCGATAAGAATAACGAAGTTTAAATAACCTCTTTTATAAGTTCCTAAATAAGGGAAATCGTTATCCTTAACATCCTTATTTTGTTTCAATACTGCGCAAGCTCCGAATGGTGGGCGTTTGCTTTAAATAACGGTAACAGCTGAGTCCTTATATTTAATTTCTTCCCTTTACTACGGCGCAAGTTCCAAACGGTGGGCGTATGCTTCAAATAAAAATAAAGACAGTGGCCTACCAAAATAAGCGTGGCAAAATCTCTTTAATATTGCGGTAATTTCGATCGTTATTGATTCTAAGTGATAATTTATAGACATGTGTTTATGCGGAACGGTATTCAATAGAAACAGTTTTAATTGAGTTAATAAGAAATTAGTTAATGGAATCACATTGGCTAATTGTTGGCGTAAATTGGACAACTATATGTAATGTTAGGTTTTTACAGAGAGTATTTTGTTAGTGCAAACGTAGAAAAGCTGAGACGAATTAACTTGTGTGTAACAGGGGCAGATCCGGGATTGTTTTCAAAGGGAAACACCTAGAATGACTGGCTATATTCTTAAGGAAATTTTTTTTTTATATAAAAACAGAGATTCTCTGGCCCAGAAGGGGGCGATAATCTCTTCACACCCTCTAAATTCTCCACCACCCTGGTTGTTGTTTGGCTCTCCTCTATTCGACTGTCCCCTTTTATAATGTGTCCACCTGTAGTATTTCTTTCCTTAAAGAAATGACTATATATATATATATATATATATATATATATATATATATATATATATATATGTATATATATATATATATATATATATATATATATATATATATATATATATATATATATATATATGGCTTTCTTTTTAAACTCGGACACCGTCCTCTGCCCAAAAATAGAAATCACTTTCAGAGCTCGGGTTGATCACAAATTTTAGGTTTTTATATCTGACTTTGAATGTTACATGGCCTTTCTACAAAACCGAGATGGTTGAGTCATTCTGTCGGAATATATCCGGTAAAAAAGGGCAAAAAATATAATCTTTCTAATTCTAGGCTACTCTACTCATGAATTTTACCTCGGCATTGCTAAAATATTGATAGAATATTGTTAGATGATGTTATCACTGATTGACAGACACTTCCGTACCATTTTGGACCATACTAGAGATCGTCAGAACTCTTCAGAACCAAAATTTCCCCCATATAGTTGGAAATATGGAATTACTGATTCCATTTCACTTTGTTCAGGACTTGGCTATACCGAAACTCTTAGAAATCGATCCAAATACTTCCATAATGCAAAACTGGATAATTCTGGTCCATTTTGGACTATTTCTTAACCTCGCAAAAACTCCAATCATCTTCATATCGTAAAAAACATGGGTCTGTTGATGCCATTTATCTTTAATTAGGACTCACGGCTGAAATACCTTTTGAAAAACCATCAAAATATCGTCTTGATACAGTAGCTAAAAATTTAGAAACAATTTAGTCAAAACCAAAATCGACCAGCATTTTAGTTTAGCCAATAACCTAGAAAAATTGAAATTATCGATTTTTCTGTTACTTATTTAGGACGGAGCACTGAAATACCTCTTTAAATTTATATGAAATATCGATTGTATAACTTTGGCCCATTTTGAAAAAATTCAAAATCTGAGAAAGAAAATATATATATATATATATATATATATATATATATATATATATATATATATATATATATATATATATAACACATGGGCTGAAAAGTCCCGGGCCTAACAAAGAAAACACGGTTTTTTTGGTTCAAAATTAGCTTTATTCATCAACGCTTTATTTCATTCAACGTAATCTCCATCAAGAGCAACGCAATCATTCCAGCGCCGCTCTAACAATGGCCAAACACTGTTCAGAATCATCAACACGTTCTTGTTTTTGATAAACAGTGAGCAAACGCGGCACCCACTTTGAACAGAGCTTTCTCATAGTCAAATGCTCATGCAATATAAAGCCAACACGTTCTTTTGATATCTTTACGATGTCAGCTAACTCACGCAACTTCACTTTTCGATCATTCAAAACGATTTTATGGATTTTTTTGATGTTTTCTGGTGTTACCGCCTCATTTGGACGTCCACTGCGTTCTGCATCATCGGTGTCTCTACGACCACGTTTGAAGTCAGCAAACCAACGTTTTATTGTTGTTTCTGATGGAGCGGAGTCCCCATAACACTTTTCAAGCCATTGCTTCGCTTGAACGGTATTTTTTCCCATCAAAAAGCAGTGTAAAATTAAAACACGAAATTGTTTTTGATCCATTGTTTTGAAAATAACAAAAGTAGCGTCACTCTTAGCACAATAACTCACAAACTAATGAATAGAATATCATGAAATTTTAACAGCTGTCTTTTGAAGGTTAGTATTAACTGAAAAAAAGGTGACTGCAATAAAACTAGCGCCATCTATGTGTTAGGCCCGGGACTTTTCAGCCCATGTGTTATATATATGTTTAAGCGACTGTATCCAGACCATATTCTGATGATTTTTCATTTAATTATAGGCATTAAACGTGAGTCCTAATTAAAGTAGTATCAACAGACCCATGTTTTTAGTGTTCCATACGGAACACCTATAAG
The DNA here is from genome assembly GCA_019049505.1 of Pachyrhynchus sulphureomaculatus. Classification (NCBI taxonomy): domain Eukaryota; kingdom Metazoa; phylum Arthropoda; class Insecta; order Coleoptera; family Curculionidae; genus Pachyrhynchus; species Pachyrhynchus sulphureomaculatus. The sequence continues at coordinate 177,599,239 of CM032455.1, read as the reverse complement.
ATCACTTCGGTGTCTGTCCGTCCGTCTGTCTATCTGTCACACCCGATTTTCTCTGAAACTATTTACTATATGGAGGTGATTGGGGTTTTTGCAAGGTTAAGAAATGGTCCAAAATGGACCAGGATTATCCAATTTTGTATTATGTTAGTATTTGGATCGATTTCTAAGAGTTTCTGTATAGCCAAGTCCTCAACAAAGTGTAATGGAATCAGCAATTCCATATTTCCAACTATATGGAGGAAATTTTGGTTCTGAGGGGTTCTGGCGATCTCTGGTATGGTCTAAAATGGGACGGAAGTCTCAATCAATCAGTGATAGCATCATTTAACAATATTCTATTATTATTTTAGCAATGCCGACATAAAATTCACAAGTAAAGTAGCCTAGAATTAAAAAATTCCTTTTTTTCACTTTTTTACCAGGTATGTTCCGACACAGTGACTCAGTCATCTCGGTTTTGTAAAAAGCGCATATGACATTCAAAATTAGATATAAAAACCTAACATTTGGGACCAACCCGAGCCCTGGATTTGCTTTCAATTTTTGGGCAGTGGGTAGTGTCCGAGTTTTAAAAAGTATATATATATATATATATATATATATATATATATATATATATATATATATATATATATATATATATATATATCATCCGTCGAGAGAGAAACCGGTTACCTAAACACCTCAAATATTTTTTATATGAAAACACGTACATTTCAACACATTTTTATTGAACAAATAAATTTATTACGTAATATTCTCCATCAGCACTTCAGAGTGAGATTTATCACAGAAGATAAAATAAAAATAAATTTTTTGTACGAAGTATCCACAATGTTATAAAAATACCCCGAGGACTTAATATTATGCGAACAATACTTAATGAATGAATGAATGAATTATATATTATTACTACTCTTCCATCTATTGAACTATCTAGGGATGCACGTTTCGTTGCATTACGGTTCGTCAGCCGATCTATGAATGTCAGAGAGAAGAGGAAAGGTCCAATATTTTTAATATTTATTCAATATCAGTCCGAGATAGTATTGTATCTTGCTATTATATTATGCGAGTACCGCAATAAAAGTATTGATTTTTTTCCCTCCTTTATGTCAATCCTAGCTCGGTTGACGAGTCGTGCAACAATGATAGGCGTATCCCGAGATAGTTCGACAACAAAAGCATGCAACCGCTAGTGATTTCTTTTATTCTCGAAAATTTCGGTTTCTATTTGGAGACTGCATGTCCACCTTACATAAATTGTAGAACTGTGCAACAAAAATAGGATGAAATATGTACTGTACCATGGTTAGTTAATTTGTTCTGTTATTACCCCTTTATGCAAATACTCGCAAATATGTAAATTTCAAACACTTTTAATACACCACTTAAGACATGTTTTAAACACGGCTGACTGGCTCTAGATAACGAGCGAGTCAGCATGCAATATTTTATGTCGATGTTGTTCGTACAATAACCCTAACGGCCAGTGAAATATTATCTCTCGCTCAAACACAATGATATGACCCGGAAACGAAGAATTCTTTTCTAATATTGAAATGAGAGAGTGCATTTGTTATCAACTTTCAATTGACGATTCTCCAATATATATATATATATATATATATATATATATATATATATATATATATATATATATATATATATATATGAGTGACCGGATCTCATAGAGGGGGAAAAAAATGTCGGAATCTTGTTCGTCTGGATCCCACAAAACGATTCCCCTTTCCAGATATTGAGATACCCGAAATTTGAGCTCGATTAAACGACGTTAACCCGTGCCGCTCGTCGCTCAAAGTTTGAAAAAATCCAAATTTTTGGCCAAAAAGCTGACATATGGAGCCATAACTCCAGAACGGTAAATAATAGAAACACGCTTAATATCTCAAAAGAAAGCTAATGTTGTTCTTCAAAATTTATATTCTATACATAATTGTTGTTATTTTTAAGTCAAACCGAGTTACAACAGCCTTTAGCCCCAAAAACGTGACCTGGTACCACTAGGAGCATACTTCGTATATTTTGTTAAGTGATAAATTTTGCTTTTTTTGGTATATTTTTGAGTTTAAAGTAGAAATATAATGAAAAAACAAGTAATACTGATAAGTCTAATGACATTTTTTATTTTAAAATAGAAAAATTAGGTATATAATACATACAAAACAGACACAGAAAAGATACAGACGTAGTACCTACATGAGTTGATAATTTTACATAGTTATCTAATCTATTCTAGAGCTTTTGTTAAAGTAGTTTTTGAAACGTCAGGATATAATGCTCGGCATTTACTTACAACTTGCAGGACATATTGCTTTTGGTCTTCATCTTTTGTCAGAAGGTCGTTAAAGTCGGTTATTAATTTAACACCACGCTCAGCCATATCATTAACTACTTTTAATGTTTTGACAATTTTCAATCCTTCTTGGAAGTCATTATTTTGAGGCCAGGTGTTTGGATATTGTCTTAGGAAATCTGTTTTTATATTAAATTGGCCAAAGAATGTAAACGTTTCTTTGGTAAGTAAATTTACCAATCCTCCATCAACTACCTCTTTTAAGTTTTCTTTCCTAACTTTTGGATTTACAACCCTAGCGTGCTGTGATGGTTCATCTGTGCTACTGAGCAATTTATTAGCCATTAACAACTTTTCATCGTTTGTAATGGTAGGATCAAAAAACGATAATCCCACCAACTTTGCATTCAAATACCACAAATGGTTCGAAAATTTGGTCAGGGCTATTTCTGCAATGTCGTTGTCACATTCTTTATAGTCTAACAGACTATGCAAAATACCTAAATCTTGCTTTGGTGCATTGAACCAAGCTTTACTATAAATTTTAACTAGGAAAACAGAAATGGCACGCACAGAACTTTCTTCTTCTATAGACATCTTAAATTGACGACGAAAAATGAACATTTTTAAGCAGTAAATAGCCTTTGCCATCCACCTAGCGTGATGAATGGCTCCTGGAGTTCTAAAACCCACAACATTGCCTTCTAGTGATCCGACAAATACGAGAACCAACTGCAATAGCTCCTTGTAGTCATCTCTGGGGTGGCTCTCAGTTGATTTGGTCTCGAATTCAGCAGTAACATTTGCAATTACTTCTGGAGTTAGCTGCTTTTGTATTAGATTGTCACTGATACCTGTGTCGTATTTTCCTTTGTCTATCTTGGGCCACTCAGTGAGGAATCTCTTGAAAATGTCTGGATGAGGTCCAGTGGTTGATCCCATTTTTGTGTCGAATACGCCTCTTAACAGAATTTCCAAGATGTGGTGACGGCAAGCTAGGTATAACAATTCTCTTCCTAACATTTGCTTCAATATGACGCATGCTCCTTTGAGTCTTCCCGTGTTAGATGCTGTAGTGTCGAAGCACATCGCCTTGACGGTGTTGAGAAGACCCCATTCATGTAGGCATTCATATACGGCTACGGCTTACTCCTCTCCAGAGCTGTTTGCTGTTACAGGAACTCCCAGCAGCTGTTCTTTTTCGCCATATGAAATAGCTATAGCTATTCGCTCACATTGTTCATTTTTTAAAACACCCGGTAAAAGTTTACCGTCCCAATGGACAACCACGGGCCCTTTTTGAGGAATGTTTACTTTATCAAAATTTTTTTTATTATATTGTTCTCTGAACATTTGCCTTCTATCATGTAATAAAGTTTTCGAGACTTTGTACTCAAGAGGGTCAAGGTTTAGTGCTTCTAGAGTAGCTATTAAAATTCTCGTGGCATTTCTGTCGGATACCTTACATCGATCTAATAAAATGGACAATTTCATGTTTAAAATCTCTTTAATGCCCCTTGCAAATGAAACTTTCATCCTCTTGCTCTCAGATGGTCCTGGATCTTCTGCAGCTTCTTCAGGGATGTCCATTTTTTAAAATATCTTTACTAGATAATTGTTCGATCTAACCAGCTCAAAGGCACTTTAGAAACTAAACTGAATAAATAAAAGGTCGGTTGTACGCTGAAGTAAAATCACCATCCCTAAAATAGAAATTAGATTCACCCTCCTTTTTACCTGTCAAACGGGTCTTTCTTTGGTAAACTAGTCAAGTAATCCCCATATAATAAAAGATTAAATTTGAACAAAAGGCTCTTTATGTTTGAAAATTCAGTTCCAAAATAGTTTTTAACAAAAAAATGTTAATTCCGAGACACATTATGTAAAAACACGTAAAATTCTTAGAATACTCCCAAACTGGCTCCTACTGGTACCAGGTCACGTTTTTTGGGGCTAAAGGCTGTTGTAACTCGGTTTGACCTAAAATAACAACAATTATGTATAGAATATAAATTTTGAAGAACAACATTAGCTTTCTTTTGAGATATTAAGCGTGTTTTTATTATTTACCGTTCTGGAGTTATGGCTTCATATGTCAGCTTTTTGGCCAAAAATTTGGATTTTTTCAAACTTTGAGCGACGAGCGGCACGGTTAACGTCGTTTAATCGAGCTCAAATTTCGGCTATCTCAATATCTGGAAAGGGGAATCGTTTTGTGGGGTCCAGATGAACAAAATTCCGACATCGATTTTTTGCCGTTACCCTAATATATATATGCAGTCAGTCCAAAAAGTCTCCATACATCACCTGCTTCTATACTATTTTTCTGTTATGTTTAACTAATTAATTGGAACTATGAGAAAACATGTTTAAATTAATATTTAAAACTTAATCAAAAAGCAATATTTAATCAATACACGAAATTCTTTTTGTTCCACGGTTTTGCAAAAATCAAAAGTTCTGCTTAGAGAATAGGAAAAGTAACGCGGTGTCATATCTTCGGAATAGGATGTACTTGAACGTGGAGTCATTCAAAAAAAAGAATCTCTGTAGCGGTTTCAACACGACTATGCTTTTCAAGAGAATGTTGACCCAATAAATCCATTGATGTGTATGATGTTTTGACATGGTAGTCGCAGATGTTTCATTAATACTAGCCCTCAACTGTCCTTACTCGGCCAAATAAAAAAAATGTTTGCATTTAGTCAGGTATTTTCAAATTTTTAAATTTTGTCATTTACAGTATCGAATCTCATAACGGAGACGGGAACAGTTTCAAATTAATTTTGAAAATAAAAGCTAATAATGACTTAAGAAGAGTTTGTTGGAGAGCTTTTTAGTTTTGCGTATAACTGCAGCAGATTTTATATTTAAAGGTACAAATCAATAAATCCACAATCCTGTTGAAAGGGTCGCCTATAGCAATGGAACCTGAGCTCCGATTTGTGACTACATATACCAGGTGTACAAGTATGAAATGCGGATTTCAGAGAACAGATGGTGCACCAATGCAGTTTGTGCTATAAAGATTTGACATTGCGCCATTTTGTTGTGTCATCAACAAGTGTCAGACGCGCACGAGTGATAAATTGGAAAAGTGTGTGCATAGTGTTGTGTTCAACATGTCGAAATTTATACCGAACAAAGAGAGAGACAGCATTAATTTTTTGTTTTCATTTGAAGAAAACTGCTGTTGAATCATACCGATTACTTCGAGAAGCTTATGGTGAACATGCCCCTTCGCAAGATACGTGTGAACGATGGTTTCGGCGTTTCAAAAGTGGTAACTTCGATGTTGCAGAACGTGGAAAACCGCCAAAAAAATACGAAGATGTGCAATTGCAAGTATTGTTGGACGAAGATGACTCGCAAACACAAAAACAACTCGCCGAGCAATTGGGCGTTAGTCAACAAGTGGTTTCTAATCGGCTACGAGAGATGGGAAAGATTCAGAAGACCGGTAGATGGGTACTACATGAGTTGAACGACAGGCAAATGGAAAAGCGCAAAAACACGTGTGACATTTTGCTCGCTCGGTACAAAAGGAAGTCGTTTTTGCATCGTATAGGGGATGAAAAGTGCATTTATTTTGAGAATCCCAAACGCAAAAAATTATGGGTAGACCCAGGCACACCATCCACATCGACCGCAAGACCGAATCGCTTTGGCAGAAAGGCGATGCTCTGTGTTTGGTGGGAGGAGAGGGGCGTGGTCTATTATGAGCCGTTAAAACGGTTAATACTAAACGTTACCAACAACAATTGACCGATTTGAACCGTTCACTGCTTGAAAAAAGTCCAGAATACCGAACGAGGCAACACAAAGTCATTTTTCTTCATGACAATGCTCCATCACATATGGCAAAACTAGTCCGCGACAGGTTGGAAGCACTCAGCTGGGAAGTTCTACCCCATGCGGCTTACTCACCAGACTTGGCTCCTTCCGATTACCACTTGTTTGCATCGATGGGTCACGCACTTGCTGAGCAGTGTTTTGGTTCTTACGAAGATGTGAAAAAATGGCTCAATGAATGATTCGCAGCAAAAGGGAAAGATTTTTACTGGCGTGGTATTCACAAATTGCCCGAAAGATGGGAAAAATATATAACAAGCGATGAAGCATACTTTGAAAAAAGTACTTTTTATCGTTCTTCCGAATTTAACATGTTTTTTTTTAGAAAAAAAATCCGCATTTCATACTTGTACACCTGGTATTAGTTCTCTTTAAAAATGGTAATTGTTACTAGCCGTTAGTTGATGGCAATGTCCATAATTAACCATTCGTCCCCAGCGACTCATCCTATGCTTTGTCGTTAAAAGAGAGTTTTAAAAAAGAAAAATATTAAATAAATACCAACAAATGTACAATGTATAAATAAAGATAAAGAGTAATTAAGATGTGGTACTATCAGCAAATTCTTTCTGGGTTTGTACAGTCATTACTTCGACCGATGCATTCTCATTTCCTCTTGATAAGGCCAATTTCTATAATTAGGTTTTTATCGTTCTAGTCGGGCATTTATTTTCAAAATACATAACTCAAGAATGATAAAAACAATAGACGCAGATATTGGATAGTAAGCCATTGTTAGTATCGTCCGTACTGATTAAAACGAACAATGTGAGGCATTTACATTTTACATGATAGGTATACAGGGTACAGACAAACAGGGACATTGAGAACAATATAAAAGTTGTCTTATTCTTTTCTTGGAGTTTAAAGATGTAGGCAAGCACATTGGCGTAAATATAAAGTTTTGAAGGTATACTTGTTTAGCAGTTAGACTTGCTGTATCCGTCGCTAAAAACTTTTGGAACTCCTTTTTTACTTCAAGGGAAGAATTTTATTTGTGAAAAATCATCCTCCGAGATTGTTACATTTCTTCACATTTTAGGTGGTACCATGGTACCATAACTCTCGAATGAAATAAGATATCTATTTCAAATTTGGCAGGTATAGAATCTAAAGTTTTTGAGAAGAAACGCTTAAGTGTCTAGTCTAGAGGAGTCAATTTAAGGCATTTTTTAAGGATGAATAAAAAAAAAAATTACCAACCATTTTTTTACAATGTTTTTGTTAATATTTCAAAAAGTTATAAAAAAATATTCGTATAAAGAAGATGAAAATTCAGTGAGTTCTGAGGTTTTATATATGACAATAAAAAAAAAGTTGTATGGTAGTCCACATGATTCCAAGGTTCTCGTTTATCTGAAACAAAAATTTAACTAATTTTTTTGTTCAGAAAGGACATTATTATGGCAGGTACCAATAAAAAAAGAAAAAATTTCAGTTTTTGTTCAAAGTTTTTTATTTTTTAAAAATAGTAATAATAGTAATTTTGCAATTTCCAAGGTAGGGGGCTATAAAACAACATATACTGAAGGTACACACCAAATTTGGAGTCGATCGGTTAAATAGAACTCGAGATATTATGTTGACCACTTTAAAAAAAGTGGTTTGGAAAAAACTAACCTGAACTAACAATTTACAAAAAGGGCCGTTACGTTGACCTTCGGTTTACAATTGGTAAATACTTTGGATCGACTATTAGAGTATATTCTAACCCAAACTACGTGTAGTCTTTCCAGGGAGTAGTACCCGGTAGTACGATAAATAAAATTTGAAGTACTTAGGCTGTTGTACGTAGACTATTGTTCGATGCTGGTGCCATAACACTCAATTCTACTATATTCAAATCGCTATAATTTTGTAAATTTTAAAATTTCCGTTTGAGGACATATTTTCAAGAGTCTATACTTTAAGGAAGTAAAAATAAAACCGATTTTTTCAGATTTTTAGGTTAGAATGCTCCCTGGCGATTCATATAAATATATATATATATATATATATATATATATATATATATATATATATATATATATATATACACTTCTGGACAAAATTAACGCAACAATATATTAAATCATACAAATCTCTATAATGAATTAATTTTAATAATTTTTTATGAACGTTGGTTACACTAAAAGTTAGAAAAAACTTATTCGGATACTTTAAATGTGAATTAGCTACCAAATTTCTCTATAAGATTCGAATTAAAATTATTCTTAAGACCTAATAACAAAATCGTTGAAATTATGTAATAATGAAAAAAATAAACTGGGACACTAGTAGCAAAATTAATGGTGTAACTGGGACACTAGTAGCGTGTGTGTGCATCGTTTTCGCCTTTGCCCTAGCCTTCTAGAATAAGTTCCTACTTCATTCAAGCTTCTTACAATACGACTTATTGTGGAACGATGTTTGCCTAACAAATTGCCAACATAACTCTGATAATATCCCTCGTCCAATAAAACTGAGGCTCGTACTACCTCGTGTTCAGTTAAATTCCTTGTTCGATTCATTTTTGTAATTCTTCGGGGTCAAAAATAAAACGGTCTACCACAAAAACGTATTACTTTGAAAAAGGGAACAATTTATAAGCTTACTTTTAAAGAAAATCTATCGCATTATTACAGAAAATTGTTTATCTTCTAAAAAATTCTTTAAAACTGTAAATCTAAACGAATTGTTTTGATTTCTGTCATGAACAACGAAACAAAATATGCATAGCCTACTATTCAAATACTCAATAAACTTTAAAAACTGACATAAGAAAAAGATAAATTAATTTTCAGATTGTTGCGTTAATTTTGTCTAGGAGTTTATATATATATATATATATATATATATATATATATATATATATATATATATATATATATATATGTATGTATGTATGTATGTATATGTATATGTGTGTATATATATATATATATATATATATATATATATATACAGAAGTTAAATTGTTGGGGATGCAGTCGTAAGAGACAGCGATTCAAGAACAACGTGAATCGCTTTTTCCGCACACGTACCGCTCCTGGAGCGCTTTAGGGACTTCCCTGTAGCACGTGTGCTAGACCCATAAAAAAAGAGGCTAATTAAAAATTAGTTTGTTTATTTGTCAAGGTTTCGAAGCCGACATATTTGTTTCTTTATTAAGACATAAACTAAAGACTAATTATTGAAGGAAACATGTACATCGGTATTACAAGACAAGCCAATTCACAGGACAATTAAAAACATCTAATTAAAAGCACTAATCAAGATTAGTAATAAATACGCAATGTTATAAAATTTTCTTAGAGAACCTGGGAAAATCCCGGAGAAAAGCAAGCGGTAAAACGCAATTGTTTTTTATCGCCAAAAATCGACACGTCAGTGTATATAAAAAGAAATAAATGGAAATATGTTTATTTATATAAAAAATGAATAAATTTAATAATAATTGTATAAATTTAATACAATAAAATAAAGAATAAATTTAAAAAAAAATGTATAACTTCAATATTTACAAAATAATAAACATTATTTTTTAGTTACTTTCTTCTTTTTCAATTTGTTCACAATTTTCATCACTATCCTTTTGCAATGATGATAGGTAAATTTGTGCAGCCTTCTGAAGAAAAGCAGAAGCCACAGACTGAAGAGCATAGCAGTCCAGCTGTTTTGCAGCTACAATTTTTTTCACAACCTTTCTTACAATTGCAAAACATCATTGCTAATAGGGATGCAGGCGCTGGAGTTTTCGTCATTTTTACGGGTGTTAATATTTTTGAGTTGGTGTCCTTCATTTTCCAACCCCAATTATTTGGCAAGAGTTGTTTAGACAAGCATTGTTGTACTTGCAAATACAGCATACAAACTACATGAGCGTCCCACTGATGATAGAAAACGGATCGGGCTGGTAGCGTTGCGCGCACGTTTCATATATGATCGCTATTAATAAAATTCCTTCGAGTAATTTAGAATTTTTGTGTTTCCAATAACTATTTTTTTGTACCTGGATGTTTAAATGAAATAATATAAATATACATATATATATATATATATATATATATATATATATATATATATATATATATATATATATATATATATATATATATATATATATATATATATGTATATACTTAAAGTTAAACATGTATCATTCATTTCCCACCTTTGAATATACATATATATATATATATATATATATATATATATATATATATATATATATATATATATATATATATATTATTTTAAGTTGTATGAATAATAATAAACAAAAAATACGTTTATCATGAACACTTTTTAAGAGCAAAAAAAAAAGAGACAGTTTTTAATGATTTTCTAATATCAAGTATACTTTTAACTGTAACTAAAAAAAAATTTCGTATGTAAAATGCCGGCGGCGCAATATAGCAGACGAATTTTCATATTTTAAAACTCAATTTTTAAATAACACAGAAAATGGGGTATTTTTAATTATTCTTATATTGAAACTTAAGGTAAAATAATGATATACTCGTATGCACAAGGATTTTTTTTCAGTACTCTATTTTATTAAATATTTGTAATTTATTATATGTCCGTTAAAATCATGCAAACAAAAATTTCGTTTTAAGTTTTACAATTTTATTTACAATTTTACAGTTTTACAATACGTTGCAATCAGCTTTAAATAAGATTACAAACTGGTCATTACAATCTTGTCTTACCTTCTCCCCATCTAAATGTTCTGCTATTCATTTCTGTAGGAAAAGCGGTTGTCCTAAAATAAACATTCTAACACCATCATTCTAATTAAAAATAATATCTCCATACTGGGATCGATTTTTGATAGACTGAATTGGAAAAATCACATTGGTCACCTTAAGACAAAAACAACGAGAAATCTCAATATAGTGAGTCTGCTATCAAACACCTCATTGGGTTCAGACCTTCCCTCTCTAATAAAGATATATAAATCGATCATATTATCTAAAATAAGCTATGGGGATTTTATTTACGACGCGGCGACTGCCACCAACAAATGATCTCTTGATGTAATCCAAAATCAGGCCTGGCGAATATCGACGGGAGCATATCGAACTTCTGCAATTCCAAGTTTACAATGTATAGCTTCCATGCCCCCCTTTTTTTACAAAGAAAGAAATCTTTAACACTACATCATTATTCAAACTCCACATTAAAAGAGCTCTCAATTTACACCAGATTCACTTAAAATCATTCAGCCCCAACTCCATTCAATCCAGTATAAAGATCTTTCTATCCACTCATGAATCTATCTTTACTTCATCAGACTCATCCAAATTTCTATTACTTTCCCATTCCAAAGATAGATATCAGCTTGACAAAGCACTAAAAAGAATCAACCTCCTCTCCTCAAATAAAATCATCATTCTTACAACTGATACATGATAAATATCAAAATCACATCCACTACTACACCGATGGATCTAAATCAAATCTAGGAGTAGGTGCCGCAGTAATCGCACCCAACATTATACAGAAACATAAACTAAATACCATTTGTACGGTCTATACAGCTGAATTACTGGCCATAAGGGAAGCTCTCAGAACAGCAATAAGAACAAAAAACTCCCTTAGTTTTCTGAAATCCATAAATTCATCGAAAATGTCCATCCCATTAGTGTTAGATATAATGAATCTTATACACATAAGTAATATCCGGAAGATTAACTTAACTTTATTGTGGATCCCTAGTCATACTAACATAAGGGGAAACGATTTAGCTGATACAAATGCCAAATTAGCAATCGCCTCTGGAAAAGACATGAACACAAATTTATCACCAAAAGACCTGACAAATTTGCTCAATTATACCATCGGAAACAAATTTCAACTTTTCTTGGATTTACAAGATGATAACAAGCTCTGGGAATCTAAGCCTACATTATACCCACCATCTCAAATTTGACAAAAAAGAGAATATCATTTGGAGAAGAATTTCCATAGGACATACGAACCTAACGCATTCTTACTTATTAAAGGGGGAACCTCCTCAAATATGTCAACAATGGTATACAACCCTCACAATAAAACACATGTGTATCAATGATTACCTCCCCTAAAGAACAAAATATAATTTATTGAGACCCTTACATCAAATAGTGGCTCCAAATATAAATAATATATAACCGGTCAAGTGCAAGTTGAACTTGCGCAATTAGTGTTCCGTACGTTGATTGCTTTTAAAATAAAAAATTTTGTTACGGAGGTATAAAATGATCAGTGACTTCACAAAACGCAACCCAAATGAGTTTTCAAGTTTGTTTCCAATCTTTACTGAAATCTGATGACCTTGAAATTTTTGTTTTTTTTTATATACCTGATAAATTATTAAAGGTAATGCACTCGTGATAATTTTCGCTCAATCTACACCCCGTGGAGAATATTCCAGAATTTTTTCAAAATTTTTTGATAAGTACTTTTCGAGATAAGGCGGGGGGACAGCGATTTTTCGTGATTTTTTAAAAATAATACAAAGAAAAGTGCGCGCAAGTATTACATTATATATATATTTTTTACTCGTGTTTTCACAAGCTTTCATTTGACACCACACTCGATGACTTAGTAAATTTTTTTTTTTTCACTTCCGATTTCACCCCCCAAAACTAACCCCTTAAGTCAAAATTTAACTTTCAAAATTACATGTCTGTGATGAGGCCATCAATTCTTTTATTATTACCAAATTTCAACTTTCTATGTCAAATAGTTTCGGAGAAAATCGGGTGTGACAGACAGACCGACAGACACCGAAGTCATCTTATAAGTGTTCCGTACGGAACACTAAAAAGGTCTAATAGAGTTTTTGAAAGAAACCGATCTTTACTTTAAAATATAACAATAAAAACTGGCGCTAAATGATCTTTGTTATCGATGCGCTACATTTAAACATACATACATACAATTTACAAAACAACAAAAATAAAAACTATTATTACCATCGGAAAGCTGAATGTCTCCTCTTGAAAAACCTATCTTTTATTTTTTTTACACTCTGAAAACAAGTAATATGGATTAACCTTCGAGCGATGCGCGTAGACGTTTACCTTAATTTATCCGAATTTTTAATAAATTCTCAGGCTAATAAAAAAAATCTGGAAAAAAGTGTATATACTATTTTTTGTAAAATTTCCCACTCTTTCACGTGGTGCTATTAGTTTTTCGATATCTTTTTTATTTTTCGAGATATTATCGAAAAACCAAATTTTTGATTTTATTTTGGATTTTGTGGACTTAGCGACAAACTTTTTTTTGTCGTATTCTACGTCCAAGAAACTATGAAGCCTGTTAACATTTAATGAGAGCTCACCCCCCCCCCCCCCCCCAAATAAATGAGTTAGAGGCGTGGTTCATTTATAATTACAGTACAAACTTATAACTTAATAAAAAAAATTCGTAACTAAGTATCACATCCTTATTTATCAAGCTAATAAAAAAAGAGTTCCCGGTGGTCTTTTGTATAACATAGTGACTTGGCATGTAATCGGATGGCTGTAACAATACGTTCTCATTAAACGACGATAAAGAGTGAGAGAGAGAGACGGGCAGACAAGAGAATTGCACACATGTGTGTGGTATTTAAGATTAAAAAGGGTTACAAACGATTTAAACGCCAAATGCCTATGTAATAAAGAAATTCCAGATAAAAATTTGATTTATGGAAAATTGCATGTTCGGTTTATGACCTCACGCGATATATTTGCTTGAGCGAAATACGAGGGTGGATCGATAAGCCTGGTAAATTGTTACGAAATGGCGGGGAATTTTGTTAAGCGGCATGATCGTTGGAAAGAGGTATTCTTGTAACAGTAGTGTGCAAAGATTCAAACAGATGAAACGTGCAGTTGTTTGTTGGCGAGTATCGTAAGTAATCGTGTTATCTCTTTGTGTGACCTGCCCATCTACATTTCAAACACTACCTGTTCTCTTACATCTATCGCTTTATAGTTTCGGAGAAAATCGGGTGCGACAGACGGACAGATAGACTTCGAGGTGATCTTATACAGTCCCTGGCCAAATTATTAGACGCACTGTATTTTTTTTAAATAATTTTATGTTTCCTAAGAGTTTTTATGCAATAATGGTATATTTAAACTACAATATTATTGATTTTTATTTAAAAGAATTGTTGTAGACTACATATTTGTATTTATTTTTAACATATGGCAACACTGTGTTGACAAAGTGATACATGAACGTAAACAAGTACAAATCTGTATCAGTCGCGATCGGAATCGAGTCAGGTACGGACGTGTTTCTGTGGCTTTATGGACTGTGATTGTTTGTTTAACAGTTTTATACTACTCAGTTATTAGTTTATTTTGTATGCAGTGTTTTAAAAAAGTAATTGGACTATTTTCATTATGGGTAGAAAAGGTGATCTTTCACCACGTAAAAAAGCTGAAGTGAAGGCCCTTGTGATTGCGAAAACAATTACAAACCGAGAAATATCACGAAGATTGGAGGTTTCTGAAGCTAGTGTACGACGCATAAAAAAGAAAATTGAGTCAGGGAAGGAATTAAGCCCGAAAAGAAAGAAAAGATGCGGTAGAAAACCAATTTTCACTCCACGGTCAGAGAGAAAATTTGTGTAGAAAACAGATTTGCTACCACAAAGGTAATAAAATCACAACTCCAGGATGCTAGCGTAAATGCTTCTGAGCGCACTGTTCGAAGAAAATTGAAAGAATTAGATTTTAAGGCCTGTCGCCCCGCCAGGAAGCCCAAGTTAACAGCTGCAATGAAAGCAAAGCGCCTGAAGTGGGCCAAACAATGGCAAGACAAAGATGTGGACTTCTGGAGATCGGTAAGATACAGCAATTTAATCAATAATTGATACATTATTATCATTTTCAGTTAAATAAAGCAAATAAACATGGAAGTTTATATATTTTTCCTATTTTTGACAGGTCTGCTTCAGTGACGAAAGCACATTCGAAATTTTGCAGAATAAAGCTCAGTATGTGCGTCGTCGTCATGGAGAAAAGTTTCATCCTGATTGTGTCGTCCCGACGGTTAAACATCCCACCAAAGTGATGATTTGGTCAGTCATCAGCGGCAAGGGCACTGGACGTCTGTACGTCGTCAAAGGAATAATGAGGCAAGATTAGTACAAAGAAGTATTACAAAATCGGTTGATTCCGCAGCTCAGAGAATGGTTTCCAAATGGGGAACCATTCACTTTCATGCAAGATGGAGCTCCCTGCCACACTGCTCGGTCTGTTAAAGCTTTTTTGGCAGAAAAAAATATCCCTCTGTTGGATTGGCCGGGTATGAACCCCATTGAAAATGTGTGGGAGCTGATGAAAAGAGAAGTGGCTAAAGATGTGATTACCAACAAAACCCAGCTCCTAGAAAAGATTATTCATGTGTGGAATCATCATCCTCAAATGCAGGAGACAGTACAATCTTGCATTGATAGCATGCCGCGCAGAATTAAAGCTTTGATAGCGGCTAAAGGTGGCTCAACTAAATATTGACTTTTACTAACATTAATTTCACTTTTCTTTAAAACTTAATAAACTTATGCTTTTCTAAATTAATGCTGTTTTATTTATGTTAAATAAATAGGTAATTGATTGGATAATATAAAAATAAAAAACAAATCAATTTAAAATAATAAAACGGTACAATATCAGTCCGTAATTAATATTTTACATGAAATCTTGCAGTGCGTCTAATAATTTGGCCAGGGACTGTAAGTGACTCTGTACGGATCATTAAAAAGCTCAGTACTCGAGGGGTGCCGTGCTTGTTGACTCCCAGACTAAAAACTCACGAGAAAGGGCATTTCGAAATCGTGCTTAGAACAGTTGCAGCATGGTCCGAACGACTTCTGGAGTCTGGAATTATGCGTAGCAGCGTAATCCAAAAAATCTCTGGCGTCGTTTTGTAACTGTATACAAAACGTAGATTCACCATTAAATCTTGAGGGCAAAACGGTAGTCAAAACGGTGGTTTGGAAAAGGTGAAAGTGCACTGAAAAAAGCGAAAACAGTTTTATCTCACAGTGTATCATCATGATCGACTATTTGGAAAAGGGTAATGGCCGGCTCTTATTACGCAACGTTATTGGGCCGTTCACATAGTGAGTTGAAACAGAAGCGACCAAGATTAGCGCCCAAGAAAGCGCTCCTTTAACAGGATAATGCACCTGCTCACACATCCGCCGTTGCAATGACAAACGTGCACGATGTGGGCTTCTAAATACTTCCCTACCCACCCGATTCCCCAAATTTGGCTCCAAGTCACTTTTTTTGTTTCCTCACCTCAAAAATTGGCTTGTGGGAAGAAATTCTCTTCGAATGAAGAGATTTACCGTGCAGTAAATAAATACGATGCACAATTCAAAACCGTTTTTTTTCTGAGACAATAAAAAATTGGAATCTATTGAGCTCATCGGAGTTTATGTTGAGATATAAATACACACAATCACATAACGTATCTCACATAGATCTAACTAAATTATAAATTTAGATCTGTTATTACGTTTAATCAACATAATTTATGATAATTTTTGTCTCACATACATAATACATTAGTGTATCCTGAGTGATACGGAATTCTAATTTAATAATACCTAATATGGGAAATGTATTGTAGATTTGTATACGGTATAGTGTATGGGAAACGGACTTTAATTCTTTTGTAGTCCGGCAAAAATGGTGCTGGTTTACCAAACATAAAATTTCATAATTTAAATCAAATAAATTAATTTTTAAGGATAACAATTATTAATTTCACAGCTGGGTTCAAGGGCTGAGGGGTCATATTAACAAAGAGCATTGCTGTTTTATATAAAAATAACCAGTCAAGTTCAAGTTGAACTTGCGCAATTACTGCTCCGTACCTTGATTGCTTCTGAAATAAAAATTTTTGTTACGGAGGTATAAAATGATCAGTGACTTCACAAAACACACCCTAAATGAGTTTTCAACAAAGTTTTTTCCGATCTTTACTGAAAACTGATGACCTTGAAATTTTTGTTTTTTATATACCAGATAAATTATTAAACGTAATGCATTTGTGATAATTTTCGTTCAATCTATACCCCGTGGAGAATATTCCAGAATTTTTTCAAAATTTTTGGATCAGCACTTTTCGAGGTAGAGGGGGGACGGCGATTTTTCGCGATTTTTTCAAAATAATACAAAGAAAAGTGTGCGCATGTAAGACATTATATATATTTTTGAACTCTTGTTTTTATAAGCTTTTATTTGACACCCCACTCGATGACCTAGTAATTTTTTTTTTCACTTCTGATTTACCCCCAAAATTAACCCCTTAGGTCAAAATTTAACTTTCAAAACTACACGGCTCTAATGAGGCCATCACCAGTATCTCGTCACGCTATCATACCTACACCTCCGGCTCCTCTGCCGTCTGCTCAATTCACTCCTACGCCGCCGCTACTGCAGGTTAGAGCACCTCCTCATCAACTACCGGCACAATCGGCTCAGGACAAATATCGTACCAGTACCAAATTTCAACTTTCTACGTCAAATAGTTTCGGAGAAAATCGGGTGTGACAGACGGACGGACAAACACCGAAGTGATCTCGAGGTGTCTTCAGAAGAAATAGCTAATAATTTCTATGGTATCGTTCAGGAAGATCGTCGCATTAAGTTTCGTGAGATTGCTGAGATGGTAGGTGTCTCATATGAACGGCTGCATAATATCCTGCAAGAAGTTTTAAAAATAAATAATCGGCCAAGTGCAAGTCGGACTTGCGCAATTAGTGTACCGTACTTTGATTACTTTTAAAATTAAAATTTTTGTTACGAAAGTATAAAAGGGTGAATGACTTCACAAAATACTCCAAATGAGTTTTCAACAAAGTTTGTTTCTAATCTTTGTTGAAAAGTGATGACCTTGAATTTTTTTTTATATATCAGATAAATTATTGAAGGTAATGCACCCCTGATAATTTTCGTTCAATCTACACCCTGTGGAGAATATTCCAAAATTTTTTCAAAATTTTTTGATCAGTACTTTTCGAAATAAGGAAGGGACAGCGATTTTTGGCAGTTTTTTAAAAATAATACAAACAGAAGTGTGCGCAAGTATTACATTATATATATTTTTGAACTCCTATTTTTACAAGATTTCGTTTGACAACCCATTCGGTGACCTGGTAAAAATTTTTTTTTCATTTCCGATTTCATCCCCCAAAACTAACCTCTTAAGTTAAAATTTAACTTTAAAAACTACACTGCTTTGATGAGGCCATTAATTCCTATATTAATGCCAAATCTCAAATATTTCGGAGAAAATCGAATGTGACAGACAGACGAACAGACAAACATCGAAGTGATATTATGAGTGTTTCGTGCGGAACATTAAGAATCTTTTGCACTGGAACTCGTAAAACAGAGCACACTAAAAATCGAGGACCAGATGGTGGAGATATTTTACAAAACAAGAACCCATTCATACAGGGCAACTTTAAAGACTTACACACAATTTAAAGATCTGTGTGGGAGGGGAAGATTTTTGATAAAAGTAACTACCGGAACTCTAGAAACTTTTTGAAAATTTTGAAAATCGATGATCGGGGAAAGAACAATTTTTACAAGAAAAAACAATTAATTGTACCCTGTCTGTTGTGTGTGTGTGCAACGATTCAAAGTATGTTTAATTTATGTACTTTAAGGATGTTACCTTTGTGTTCATTTTTAATCAACTGGCAAAAATGGGACCTCCCGAGATACTTGTTTAAACAACCTTCATTCTGAAGAAGGTTGGATGACTAACCGAAAGATAAAAAAATTAATAACAATTATGTGGTAATAAAAAATAGCTTTATTTGGACCAAATCCCAAGATATATTATATAAACATATATACATATGGATATATATATATATATATATATATATATATATATATATATATATATATATATATATATATACACTTCGTCCAACGATGTTCTAGTTTGTTGATCCCTTCCGAATAATAGGATTTGTCCAAGTCTGCAAAATATCCATTAGTGTCTGCAATCACCTCCTCGTTTGAATAAAATCTTTGTCCCGCCAGCCATTTCTTCAAATTGGGGAACAAATAGTAGTCTGAGGGAGCCAAGTCTGGAGAATAGGGGGATGTGAAACGAGTTGGAATCCTATTTCCATTAATTTTGTGACCACAACTGCTGAGGTGTGTGCTGGTGCGTTGTCGTGATGGAAAAGGACTTTCTTGTGGGCCAATCGCGGGCGTTTTTTTCTTGCAGCTCGGTTTTCAAACGGTCCAATAACGATGAATAATATTCACCTGTAATAGTTTTACCCTTTTCCAGATAGTCGATGAGGATTATCCCTTGCGAATCCCAAAAGACAGTCGCCATAACCTTTCTGGCCGAAGGAACGGTCTTCGCCTTTTTTGGTGCAGATTCCCCCTTGGTAACCCATTGTTTAGATTGTTGTTTGGTCTCAGGAGTATAGTAATGTATCCATGTTTCATCCACAGTGACGAAACGACGCTTAAAGTCCTCCGGATTCTTCTGGAACAGCTGCAAACCATACTTGCAATACTTCACACGATTCCGTTTTTGGTCAAGCGTGAGAAATCGCGGCACCCATCTTGCGGATAGCTTTCTCATGTCCAAATGTTTATTCAAAATATTATGTACCCGTTCAGTCGAGATGCCCACAGCACTAGCAATCTCACGCACCTTAACTCTTATGTCCTCCATCACCATATCATGGATTTGATCAATGATTTCTGGAGTCGTAACCTCCACAGGCCGTCCAGAACGTTCAGCGTCACTTGTGCCCATATGGCCAGTCCGAAAATTTTGAAACCACTTATAAACTGTTCTAATCGAAGGTACAGAGTCACCATAATGTTTATCAAGCTTCTCTTTAGTCTCCTGAGGCGTTTTGCCTTTCATAAAGTAATGTTTAATCACCACACGAAATTCTTTTTCGTCCATTTCTTGAAAATCACTCGACTACCTTGATTCACACGAATGCCAAACACAAAAAAATAGACCAATATGGCTGAAACTTGGTGTGCGTTCATTCAAGAGATGCTACTAACTAAACATGACCTCGATACGCGCCGGTGGTGCCATCTCTCGGACTTTGCACGGACTTCAAACCAGCCTCGTATATATATATATATATATATATATATATATATATATATATATATATATATATATCCATACAGTGAAATCTCCCTTGCGCGGACACCAACGGGACTGACTGAAAGAGTCCGTTCAAGAGGGGTGTCCTCTTAAAAGAAATACAAAAAAAAAAAAGTCGTTTAACGAAAACGATAATTAAAGAATTTGGGACATTAAAACGTATACTTATGTATGTACATATTTTTAAAATAAACAAAAAACTTAAAACTTAAGGAAAAAACAAAGATTTGTTACCTTTAGATACATATAAAATATAATAGGATAGAGTTATACATATGAAATGAAAGGTCATCTTAATGACGCAAATATTCATATATTGTTGTTTGTCTCCTCTTTTTCTTTAAAATGCCGTCCACAAATCGTATTCCTAATTTGGCAAAACTTTTAAGCTGCTTGGTTAGGGTAGTAGCTTCACCATAATTTGTCATAGCATCTGTTGGTATTGGAACCTCATCGACATGAGAATCTTTCGAAAGTCCTTGTATTTCAACTGAATTTTCAATTTCTTTTTCTGAATCTGAATTTTCAACACAAAAATTTTCATCTATGTTCAAAAAAATCATTAAGGTTTTCATTATCAGTCAACTCCAACGAATTCTTATTTTTGAGGATATCTGCAAGTACGTTAAGTGGTAAGTCATCTTCTGGATCAGATGTAATAGCCTCAGTTAACTTGTCTTCACTTTGCATATTTTCATGCTTAAATCTCGCTTTACGGGAGCAATTTTTAACTGTTTCCTTGGTTACTTGTTCCCAAGCGGTTTTTGCAAAGTAAACTGCATTCAGTGGCGTAATTTTTTTAATTAACTCAAAAGTTGTAGCAGCAGTTTCAATGTTTACTATCAGGTGTTTTAGTATTAGGGTTCGGTAATAAATTTTAAAATTTTTTATAATTCCCTGATCAAGTGGTTGACAAGCTGATGTACAGTTAGGGGGCTGAAACAAGATTTTTATATTTTTTAAGCGGACGTCTTTTGGATGAGATCCTGCATTGTCTAAAAATAACAAAATGTTTCTTTTTTCTTTTGTCCTTTTCCACTCAAGATCTTGCAACCACTCTGTTATAATTTCTCCTGTCATCCAAGCCTTCTTATTATATTTCCAAGTTACAGGCAGGTTAATTATGTTAATGTTTTCAAATGCTTTGGATTTAGCTGCCTTACCATTGACTAATAGTTTTTCTTTTTCTCCCGCCATATTTGCACAATGCAAAATTGTAAACCTTTTTTTGGAATATTTACCATCAACACATTTTTCTTTTTTTTAATGTTAGCGTTATGTTGGGTAGCGCCCTAAAATATAGGCCTGTGTCATCGGCATTATAGATGTCTCTCGGTTAATTAAAGACTGGCATTTTTCCCAGAATAATGAAACATCTTCAGCAATAACTGAAGCTCCTTCTCCTGAAATCGCTTTAAAACTTATGTTGTGGCGGATTCTAAATTTATTAAGTTAACCAGAAGAAGCACTGGATGTAGAATGTCCCAGAGACTCGGCTATTTCTTTTGCTTTGCATCGTATTAGCGGACCTGAAAAAAACATTAACAATAAGTTTTTTACATTTTTGTTCATGTGCATACCTGCCAAAGGAATCTCCTTATGGCGAGCTGCTATAAACCAGTTATAACACAACTTGTCAATTTTGGTACCATCACCAGTCAAAAAGCTTCTTTTTTCATTCAAATTCCTGTGCGACATCCACTTGTTTAGAAGGATTTCTTTATGTTTAATTATATCAGCAGCTTGTGTTTTTCCGATATTGAAACGCTCGGTTAAGTTCCATATACTTAACTTTTCCTTATTGTGAATTTCAACAATCTCAATTTTTTATTTAAGCGTGAGAATTTTTCTATTTGAAGCCATTTCTACAATGACTGTGTCGCCCACTGTGTCTCTTTTTCCCATAGGCGTCAGACAAATATTAAATCCCCGCGTTTACCGAAAAATTGAGATCGGTAAATTCCCCGTTGACGCGCGGCGCGATTGGGAAACGCAACAGCGATACTCGCCACAGAAAAATGAGAAACGGCGTTTTATTTTTATTGTTTTATTGTCTGGTTAAGAGAACATTTTTTTGTGTCTGCGTTCGTTCAAGAGAAAGAGCAGCAAGATCACAGTATCGAGTAGCAGCAGCAGCAAGAGCAATTGAAAATGCCAAATGAGATTTTGGCGAAACATTGTGCAAATTCATTGTTAGACGAACGAATTGAAACCCGGAATTATATATATATATATATATATATATATATATATATATATATATATATATATATATATATATATATATATATATACAGTTGTGGTCAAAATAATAGCAGTGCTTACTAAATTTTTATCAAAACATATTTATTAAGTTTTGTTAATAGAACAACTAAAACATAAATATGTTAATTTTGAAGCTCACCTAGGATGTATCAAAGTAATATAAAGCTAATTAATTAAATTTTTAAAAATCAAAGAAAAACGACAAATTTCTAAAAATTATGGTGGACAAAATAATAGCAGTGTTTTACTAAAATTACAGTGAAAAAAAAACTGTACAACTAATTAACAATATTTTTCTTTTATGAGCATCAGATACACCTAATACTTAATTGTAAACCCTTTATTGGCTATGACAGCCTCACAACGTCGCGGCATAAAGTTAACCAAATCTTGACATCTGAAAACAGGAATGCTTTTCCAAGAATCTTTGATTACAGCCCAGAGCTCGTCTTGATTCTTAGGTTTTTCACGTGCTACGATATCTTTAATATCGCCCCACAGATTTTCTATCGGGTTCAGATCTGGGCTTTGAGCTGGCCAATTTAAGACATTAATTTTTTTCTTTTCTAAAAATTGTTTACATAATCGACTGCCATGTTTTGAGTCATTGTCATGCATAAAAACTCATTTAAGTGGCATTTCATATTCTGCATAGGGTAACATAACGTCCTGTAAAATGTCAACATGAACACTGGCAGTCCTGTTTTTAATCCAAAATATAGGCCCTACTCCGAAGTAGGAGAAACTTACCCATATCATTATTTTTGAACCTCCATGTTTAACTGTCTTAATAGTGCACTGAGGCTGATATGCGGTTCCTAAAGGGCGTTTAACGTATGTTCTACGGCCTACATTTCCAAATAATACAATTTTGCTTTCGTCGGACCACAGTATATTATGCCATTTAAATATGAACATTCAATATGTTCCTTCGCGAACTCTAATCGCCTCTTTCTATGTTTTTTATTTAACAAGGGTACCTTACGCGGACTTGTTGCTGGCAACTTTGCTTCTTTAAGTCGTCGTCGTATCGTCCTAGGAGCTACATCCACTCCCACAATCTCCTGAAGTTGTGTTGACGAAGCAAATGGGTTTGCTTTTGAAGCTCGAACTATAAGTGTGTCCTGTCTGGATGTAGTATTGCGTTTACGACCGCGAGTTTCAGGTGTAGGTTGCCATCTTAAAGCGTTTGCTACCATTTTAGCTGAGCATCCCAAAATATTTTGAATTTGCATGTAAGATTTTCATCACGACGCAATTTTCTTATCAATTCACGTTTTTCTTTAGAACAGTGCTTCTTTCTTCCCATAGTTGTATTGAAAACAGAAAAAGTGTTGATGGATCTGACACAAAACTATTCGGTAAATTTGACAATTTAACCGAACACAAGGAGCAAAAACCATTTAGGTTTGAAACACACCAGTGTTAAGCGAACACTGCTATTATTTTGACCAAGCAAAATTCATCTCCTGCTACAAAAAACGTAAATTCTTTGTTTATATTTATTTTTATATACATATTTTTTGTTGAAACCTCAGCACAGTTGATGAGTTTTTAAACGATAAAATATTTTTTGCCTTGATGGAATTTTATAGTTACCTTTCAACAGTTTTAGTTATTTTTATCGAACCGCTGGTATTATTATGACCACAACTGTATATACGAGGCTGGTTTGAAGAGTCCGTGCAAAGTCCGAGAGATGGCACCACCGGCGCGTATCGAGGTCATGTTTAGTTAGTAGCATCTCTTGAATGAACGCACACCAAGTTTCAGCAATATTGGTCTATTTCTTTGTGTTTGGCATTCGTGTGAATCAAGGAAGTCGAGTGATTTTCAAGAAATGGACGAAAAAGAATTTCGTGTGGTGATTAAACATTACTTTATGAAAGGCAAAACGCCTCAGGAGACTAAAGAGAAGCTTGATAAACATTATGGTGACTCTGCACAAGTGACGCTGAACGTTCTGGACGGCCTGTGGAGGTTACGACTCCAGAAATCATTGATCAAATCCATGATATGGTGATGGATGACAGAAGAGTTAAGGTGCGTGAGATTGCTAGTGCTGTGGGCATCTCAACTGAACGGGTACATAATATTTTGCATAAACATGAGAAAGCTATCCGCAAGATGGGTGCCGCGATTGCTCACGCTTGACCAAAAACGGAATCGTGTGAAGTGTTGCAAGGATGGTTTGCAGCTGTTCCAGAAGAATCCGGAGGACTTTAAGCGTCGTTTTGTCACTGTGGATGAAACATGGATACATTACTATACTCTTGAGACCAAACAACAATCTAAACAATGGGTTACCAAGGGGGAATCTGCACCAAAAAAGGCGAAGACCTTTCTTTTGGCCGGAAAGGTTATGGCGATTGTCTTTTGGGATTCGCAAGGGATAATCCTCATCGACTATCTGGAAAAGGGTAAAACTATTACAGGTGAATATTATTCATCGTTATTGGACCGTTCGAAAACCGAGCTGCAAGAAAAACGCCTGCGATTGGCCCACAAGAAAGTCCTTTTCCATCACGACAACGCACCAGCACACACCTCAGCAGTTGTGGTCGCAAAATTAATGGAAATAGGATTCCAACTCGTTTCACATCCCCCCTATTCTCCAGACTTGGCTCCCTCGGACTACTATTTGTTCCCCAATTTGAAGAAATGGTTGGCGGGACAAAGATTTTATTCAAACGAGGAGGTGATTGCAGACACTAATGGATATTTTGCAGACTTGGACAAATCCTATTATTCGGAAGGGATCAACAAACTAGAACATCGTTGGACGAAGTGTATAAGCCTAAAAGGAGACTATGTCGAAAAATAAAAAAGGTTTACCCCAAACACATAAGTAGTTTTTTATTTTTGCACGGACTTTTCAAACCAGCCTTGTATATATATATATACATATATATATATATATATATATATATATATATATATATATATATATATATATATATATATATACATAATACATTAAAATTCCGGGTTTCAATCCGTTCGTCTAACAATGAATTTGCACAATGTTTCGCCAAAATCTCATTTGGCATTTTTCAGTTGCTCTTGCTGCTTGCTGCTACTCGATACTGTGATCTTGCTGCTCTTTGTCTTGAACAGACGCGGACACAAAAAAATGTTCTCTTAACCAGACAATAAAACAATAAAAATAAACGCCTTGTCTCATGTTTCTGTGGCGAGTATCGTTGTTGCGTTTCCCAATCGCGCCGCGCGTCAACGGGGAATTTACCGATCTCAATTTTTCGGTAAACGCGGGGATTTAATATTAGTCTGACGCCTATGCGAAAAAGAGACACAGTGGGCGACACATTTATTGTAGAAATGGCTCCAAATAAAAAAATTCTCACGCTTAAACAGAAAATTGAGATTGTTGAAGTTCACAATAAGGGAAAGTTAAGCGTAAGGAACGTATCCAAGCGTTTTAATATCGGAAAAACACAAGCTGCTGATATAATTAAACATAAAGAAATCCTTCTAAACAAGTGGATGTCGAACAGGAATTTGAATGAAAAAAGAAGCTTTTGGACTGGTGATGGTACCAAAATTGACAAGTTGTGTTATAACTGGTTTATAGCAGCTCGCCATAAGGGGATTCCTTTGGCAGGTATGCACATGAACAAAAATGTAAAAAACTTATTGTTAATGTTTTCTTCAGATCCGCTAATACGATGCAAAGCAAAAGAAATAGCCGAGTCTCTGGGACATTCTACATTCAGTGCTTCTTCTGGTTGATTTAATAAATTTAGAATCCGCCACAACATAAGTTTTGAAGCGATTTCAGGAGAAGGAGCTTCAGTTATTGCTGAATGCCTAATGGAATTTTGTAGTTACCTTTCAACAGTTTTAGTTATTTTTATTGAACCACTGCTATTATTTTGACCACAACTGTATATATATATATATATATATATATATATATATATATATATATATATATATATATATATATAACAAATAAAGAGAGAGAAAGCAAAAGTTGCCGTATCTAACAAAATCCTAAGTTATGAAACTAGTTGGGGGAATTCGGCAAAAAACAGGCATCAACAGATGTTCATACTATATTCATTTAGCCAATATTTCGGTCCTAGGTTGGGACCTTCATCAGGGCACAAACTGAAAAAGAGATAACGAAGCAACCAATAAAGAAAATTAGGCATAAAGACTTGGTGTTATGAAGTCAAGTTTTTAATTATCAATTTTAATTATTAATTTCTGATTTGCAATTTTTTTGATTTCAATCCTAAAATTATTAATATGTAACTATTGTAATTAAACAGTATTATTAATCTAAACAATCACAAATTATTATTATCATTATGAAGAAATGTCAACAAAAATAAAAATTAACTCACTTGTAGTATGAAATTTAATCTAACAAGAATGGCCATCAACAACAATCGCCATAGTAAAAAAACCAACACTGAAATAAAACTACCACAATTCACTAACATATTAACATAAAAACATGGCATTTACAGCAGGGATGCCATTGATAACGTTGGATGCTGAAATTCAAAAACTAATTAACCACCTGCCATCTTAAAGAAAAATGAAAAGTGACAACTTTGACAGGGCGCTGACAAAGGACGACCACCTGACAGATGTAAGGGATCACTCAAAAAGAATAAAAGGAAAGGTCGAACGACCAGGAAAGGACCGGTTTTAGTACGAAATTAAGTGCTACGTCATATAATAAAATTTTGGTATAAAGGGAAAGGATATCCAATGGGAAGGCAAATTTTTGCTGTTATGACCATTGAGTGACATATAAAGGAAACAAATTTTACTTCATCTGGGGGGGGGGGGGGGGGGAGTAAAGCAAGGGAAAAAGGGAGGCGGTGATTTGAAAGGATTTTTCATTGATTGGGAACATATTATTCAATTTATTATTATAATTGTTATTGTTATTAATGTTACTTGCATAGGAATGTAATTATAAAGAAATTGAAGGGAAACCAAGAAAAAACACATACCTAAACAAGATGGTACCCAGAGGGCAGTATGCAGGAGGACAGAGCTGTCAAATACCAAAACGAAAGTTATTATGAGGAGTATGACGACCCAGAGATATTATGCAAAGGATGACGATCACAAGAGAGAAGAAAGCTGTATATGCTGCTCAGGCCGTCAAGATTAGTTCTTTTATTAATATTTTGGGGATTCTCGTTGATATAGCACATCTCAAGGAATTCTCTTTTAAGAAGGTTTTTTTGGAAATGAAGGATTTTTGGTTCTCTGAAATTAAAGGAATGTCCATTATCAACGGAGTGAGTTGCCAGTGCACATCTTTGTGGATGGCATCTGGTGTCGCTTTTATGTAATGCGATGCGACGGTTGAGACATTGTGAAGTCTGGCCAATATATACAGCAGGACAATCAAGACAGGAGACGGAATAGACTACATCTGACATAGAAAGAATAGGTAGAGAAGATTTCAATTTGCTGAAAATACGTTTATTTTTATAGAAATAGTACTTGGCAATCTTAACATTGGGAATGACGCGCAAAATATGAACCAATTTTGAAGTAAGACCAGGTATGAATGGCAAAGAGAGCAAGGAAGGACTGATTTCCGTATGGCTAGCAGGGGGGTAACTGGGGTAGAAGGGGAGGAGGGGATAAGAGTACAGGAGGAGGTTCTGGTAAAATGTCATTAGAGAGGAAGAGCTTGTCGACTTCATCCTTGGTCTTGAGCAGGAACTTCTTATTGTACCCATTTTCCACAAAGAGATTGGTAAGTAATGTTTGTGCCTGAGGAAGATAATCTGGGTGAGCTATATTTCTAATTCTTCGATATAGGCCTTTTATGACATTTATTTTGACCTTCCAATCATGGCCAGAATTGGCATGTATATATCTGCCTGATGAAGTTGGCTTTCTATACCAGTCCAGTTTGATCACACCATCAGGACATCTAATGACTCTTGTGTCCAGGAAGGGAACAGAATTATTTGACTCTTCTTCCATGGTAAACTGTAGGTGTTGATCAAAAGAATTGAAGACATGAAGGATTTCTTCTTTACCATTTTCTGGTATGGACAGAATAAGATCGTCAACATATTGAAAGAGAAAAGGAGGTCTGAAAGATAACTTTTCGATGCAATTTCTCAGAAGATAGGACATGACTATTGCTGCGAGAGTGGGGCTTAAATTACTGCCCATAGGACAACCAAAGGTTTGTCGGTGGAAATCTTCTTTGTACTTGAAGAAGGTGGATTGAAAGAAAAACTCAATGACAGAGAGGAAAAAGGATTTGTCTAATTTTGTGTTGGACGAGATTAGTGCCCATTCAGAATCAATAATATGTTTGGCTAACTGCCATGAAATGTTGGTAAAGAGACTGACTACATCTAGAGAAATGATGACATGATTCTCAGGTAATAAGAAATTATTAATTTCTGCACTGAAGGCAAAGGAGTCCTTAACAGCATATCGATGGTAAAAACTATATATATATATATATATATATATATATATATATATATATATATATATATATATATATATATATGTATATATATATATATATATATATATATATATATATATATATATATATATATATATATATATATATATATATAGTTTAAAATATCTGCCCATTAGTCTTCGATAACTAACAGCTGTTTTTTCAAGAGCAAGCTGTTCGAAACGGCCTGTCTGTTTATTCAGAGTTCTCCTACATAACTGTTTTTTAACCGTAGGTTTTTTTATTAGAACACATTGCAACTGGTAATAAATTAACGAAAATTAAGTCATTATATTATCGTTTTTATGTACTGTTACTTTTACCATAGTTCGGGTAATATTCAAATTTTAATACTAAAAACTCATTTATTTATGTATTTTGCATTTTATATAGCTGTTATAACTTAATTATCGCTTAGAATTTCAATAGGTAAGTCGATTTTATTATCATATGTATATCATATATTGGAAGTTTTTTATGATATCGTTATAAATGTGAAATAATTAAAAATCTTAAAATCGTTACGGGGAGAAAACGTCATTGCGCAGGGGACAAGGCTCTTCGATGCCTTCGCTGAATCGGTGCATATGACTTAATTTCTAAAATTAATTCGAATCAGCGATATCATGATATAGTTTTGTAAGTCCTCATTTATACAGTCTGTCAAGTAAGGACGTGTCGGCGATAATTCATTTTTGGTAGTGCGATTCAACAAAAATCGGTACA
The DNA here is from genome assembly GCA_019049505.1 of Pachyrhynchus sulphureomaculatus. Classification (NCBI taxonomy): domain Eukaryota; kingdom Metazoa; phylum Arthropoda; class Insecta; order Coleoptera; family Curculionidae; genus Pachyrhynchus; species Pachyrhynchus sulphureomaculatus. The sequence continues at coordinate 177,569,441 of CM032455.1, read as the reverse complement.
GGCAACCTTTGTCTACGACGCATTTTAGTAAAAGTATCAGTCAATTCCGAACTTTTGTCGAAATCACGTAAAATCCTAAATGAGTCACTCGTTTGCGCGTCAGTTCGAGGCAGTCCTTCTTTGTTTCCATACAAAGGGGCTTCAAATGACCCATTCTGCGGCCGCTAAATATATTAAAAAGTCGGTATCATTTGTGAAGAAGTGAGTAAATTGTTTTAACGAGACGAAAAATGTCGACGATTTTTTTTAGTTATTCTTTTTTTTCATGACCCATCGATCTGTCGAGCTAGATTTTAGGTTTTTTCTATAGTTTTTCGGAAATAATAATTTTTATGAAAAAACAGCGTTTTTCGCGGGAAAATCACCCCATAAATCGTAATTTTCACTTAATCATGATACTTTTTTTTTACATATTCGTTTTTTTTTATTGCCAATCGATCAGTCCATATGAATTTTGGATTTTCCCCCCGCGTTTTTCATAAATTTAAAACGCAAAACATTTGTATTTCCATAGAAGTACGGTTTTTCCGCAAATAGCTATTCATAGATGGATTTCCTTCCATATTCAGGAGAGATTTTTCTCAAAAATCAATTCTTTTGATGGACAATTAATCTACCGACCTTGGATTAATATTTTTGTCCTAGGTTTAAGATCGACGTCTTCATTTCTATTAAATTTTTCCTTCATTGTTTGTACTTTTCCCGTAATCTTAAAAAAATAAAATATATCCTAAAATTCGTTACTACAAAATTTTTTACACACACACATACACACAGACAGAAACACACACACACACACAAAGTAATACCAGCAGACACTACTTCCATGTGGTGTATTCTGGTTAACGCCAAAGATGCTTGCAATTTTTGAAAAACCTATGGCAGAATGATAATCCGGGCTCGCTAGATTGATTCTCCATCAAGAGAATTGATTTTTGAGAAAAATCTGTTCTGAATATGGAAGGAAAACCACTATAAATAGCTATTTGCTGAAAAACCGTATATCCATGTAAATACAAATTTTTCTCACCGATCGATTCGCAATAAAAAATGAATATTAAAAAAAAAATGCGTCATGAATAAGTGAAAATTACGATCTACAGAGTGAGTTTCCCGCAAAAAACGCCGTTTTTTTTTTTTCATAAAAATTAATACTTCTTTTAAAAATTCCGGAAAAAACCGTGGAAAAAAAAAAAACCTGAAAATCTAGCTCGACAGATTAATTGGTCATGAAAAAAAAAAAAAAACGAATAATTAGAAAAAAATCTTTCCGATTACTTCAAAATTAAGACCTGTAGGGTAATTTGAACGGCACAGTGGGGCTTCGTCCCCCTGTGCGACGTGCCAAAACGTGAGTCAGTAGGCAAAGTCACACCGAAAGTCGAAAAACAAATCGTGTCTGTGTTTTCACGGGAGCGGCAAAATAAAGAAAGTCAACAACACCTTCGTGTTCATAATGTCAACTGTACGTTGAAGAAACCTTTGCTGGGCGAAAATCACGTCGCGAAGCGGATCGCCTGGATCCACAATAAGATACTAGAGTGACCCTCATAATCGCCGGACGCCAACTCTATTGAAAACGTTTGGTCCCTTATAAAAGGAAAGCTCAGAGAAAAGACTCTAATGACTTTGACTCAGTTATCTCGCGAGATTCGAAAAATTCGGAGATCATTGCCGTAGTACGCAGACAATCTCGTCGACAGTATGCCTCGAAGATATCAGGCGATTATTAATCCAGGAGACGATTGGACAACTTACTTTAATTGCGCAATTGTTAGCAAACCAAAGAACACATTGATGGCCAAAAATTTTCTCAAAACACATTTTCTTTCATTTATTACTAGATAGACTGTAAGTTATTTCAATTGCGCCATGGCGCTTGGAAGTTTGACAATCAAAATAACATGCGATAACACAATATAAAACTTATTTCACAACTTTAGAATTTGAATAAAACTGGCCTTATTTTGAATTTTAACTTCATTGGTGCCCTGAGGAACTGGTAAAAGCGACATTAGTAGTGTTTTACAGCGTTAGGTCTGATTGAACAGCAACACCGGACTGGTGACGATGTAATTGTTGTTATTGACTTAATCTGTTCTCTTTTATTGTCTTTGAGACACTGTCAACTGTCACTTTTTCGATTTACACTGATTATTGTCTTTTCCAGGTGTTGACGTAACAGCCAACCAAGATGAAATTTCCGACTATGAAACCTTCCAGCTGGAATTTGATTGGAGCACGAAGAGATGGTACATCCGCACAATGCAAGACAGGTATTGGACTTTGGAAACTGGAGGAGGCATCCAGGCTGCAGGTGACAAGAAGTAAGCAAAAACTAATGCCCGACGGCAATGTTTTTTACTATAATATTACACTGACACAACTAAATACATAGACCTGTCATTTCATCGTTTGTAATGCATAGGCAACATATAGAACTGAGCTCAGTTTTTTCTTTGGCCGTCAGGAGGTTGGAAAGTTACGAAAAATCGCACTGCTCCAACTAAGGAAAAGTGCGCAGGAGATTTTTTTGACGTTGCCAATTACCGGACGATTTATGTATAATATTGTTGCAAGGTACAAGTAAATCTTGTTGATAGACCGCTACAGGGCCGTATGTGCTCGTTTTTTAGAATTTTAACATAAACGAGCTAATCTGTAGTAGATTTAGTAGAACAATAAAAAGTGAAAAATATTTACAAACTGCTTTATAATTGTTATGCAAATTTTTTACAGTTTAATACTTTTATTACCATTCATTAAGTAAAAAATTAAAACTAGCAGTAATAATTGGTCTTAGATATATACCACTTAAATATAAAGTTACTTTTATTTTAATTAATTTAATTTAAAATTTATAGTCATTCAAAAATCATGAGCTCTCTCTGCCGCTGCATTTGCAACTTCAACTGTTGTTTTGTTAATTTATTTTATTGTTTTTCTGAAGGTCATCCAACGCACTCTTCGATCTGGTCTGGCAAAAGGACGGCTCCGTCGCTTTCCGCGCCAACAACGGCCGATACATCATGACGAAACGCAGCGGCCATCTTTTCGCCAACAGTGACGTCATCGATGACGACACCTGCAAGTATTACTTTTACTTGGTGAACAGGCCGATTTTGGTGCTGAAATGTGAGCAGGGATTCGTCGGTTACAAGGCCAGCGGGAACCCCAAGTTGGAGTGCAACAAGGCTACGTATGAGACGATTCAGGTAGAGAGGGGAGAGAAGGGCATCGTTAATTTTAAAGGTAAGGGTGAATTTTTAATATCACTGAAAGGAATCAGCTGTTATTTTGTCATTCTCTTTCAAACTGGAAGGTGTGATTTTTGGACAGAGTATCTAAAACTAATCTAGTAATGTATAACTCATTTTTTTTGCTCAACTTAACAATAGTGCAGGTGGATTCAAGGAGCGTCATTTATACAAATGTGTTAATAAAATGAACTAATATTGTTTGTTTTTTTTTTTGCAGGCCAAAATGACAAATACTGGCATTGTGACAGTGAATCCGTAACAGCCGATTCCGACACTCCCGAAGGTTTCTACCTGGAATTGCGTGAACCAACTCGCCTTTGCATCAAAACAATTGCAGGAAACTACTTGGCTTCCAGTAAAAACGGATGCTTTAGATTGGGCGATACCTCTATAGAAAACGCCACCCAATGGGAATATTAAAAACGAATAAAAAGAATTCATTTTCATTCATTTTTCAATCAAGGATTTGTTAACTGCATTAATTAGGCCCGTTTTCATATGCGTCAGTCCATTTTGAGTATTTTCAGTCCAATTTTAAGTTTCGTCAGTCCAAGTTTAAGTTTCGTCAGTCCAAGTTTAGTTTTGTCAGTTCAATATGTTAATGAATGTAAGTCCATTTTTAATTAACGTCAGTCCTCGCGTGTTTCCTTAATATAAGTCTGTTTTAATGGACAACAGTCCATGGGATATTAAGACTGTTAGTTATTGTTTAATTTCTGTTAAATAAACGTTTTTGTAGGGCTGTAATAGTTTGGATACTATAAGGATTTATGATAAATATTTCATATTTTTTTTGTCACCATACTTAATATAAATGTAACGAGTTTAACTTTTTACCGTTTTCATTTTTTTTTTCAACATATATTCGTGCTGATGCAGAGGATAAAACTATATTTAACATTTTTTATACTATTACAATTATAATATAGTCGATTATAGTAGCAACTTTCTGCTATTCATTGCAATATTACTAATATGTTATATTTTTTTAATATTATCTACTATTAGGAATAGCTTCTTTTGATATATTTTGAATTAAAATTTTTTGAGAGTTTAGTCCTATATACTATTTATTATATTTTTTATTTTTATTTATTTAAGAGTTAAGTTTCCTGATTCCTATGTAAAAGTAGTATGTACGAGGCGAATCAAAATAAGAACATAATTATTTTGAGAAAATTAATTTTGGTAAGCCTCGTCATTTTAAAATTTCGTTGATAGAACTGCTCATTGTTTTTCTTACAAGTATTAGTTCGGTGGAAGTTTTTTTTTGTGATTTTTCGTAATCGTATTGAACCCAAGAAGCCAAAAAATGTATAAAACTGCCAAATTTAAGGCCTTACTATAAATACTTACTCTTTTTTTACATTATCCTAACAACGTCGTGGTACTTAGAACGTACTTAACAATAGATTTTTCTATTCTAAAACTGCCTTTAAATCAAATTGGAAGACATTTTCTAAGACATATATGTTGGTAAATTAAAGTAACATTAATTCCGCATTCTTGTTTATTGCCATTGCCAGTTTTACATATTATGTTTTGCTGAAATCCAAATACTCGCTTGTTTGGTAAAAAAATTTCACAAAATCCATGACTAGAACAAGTAGTTCTAGACGGTATTATTGATCTTGAGCCGCCGCGTTTGTTCCAGTCCACCTAAACGATTTATGGAAGTTTCGTTTACATTTATTCTTTATTTTGGGCGTTACAAAATTGCTGAGCGATTGTACATCTTCATGACATAGTCATAGTAAACATAAAACACAGTAGCGACAGTCCGACTCCGACCTTTGATCTCAAGGGATTGGAGTCTGTGATGATCACATGACCTGCCGCCATATTGTTGGTGTGATGTTCGCGAGTTTTAGAAATATTTAGATTCCGTTTTAAGAAAACTAACTCTTTTGGAGATCAATTATAACGTCAAACGAGTTATTTACTTATTGGAAAATTATCAATAATGAATTTCGTAGGACGTTATAAAAAAATTCTCTTTGAAATCCAGATGTAAACATAAACTGCTACCGTGCTGGCAGCCATGTTGTTGGTACGATAGGGGACGCATGCTTGATACAAAACAAGCCCTAAAAATTTTATACAGCGTCGCTATTGTGTTTTATGTTTACTGCGGCATAGTATTTAATTATTCCGTGAAGTATATGCCAATTTTTCGTAGATTTTATAAGATTTTCGTACTGAAAACATTAGGAGCTTTTGTAATAAGGAAAATTTCTTAATTATACAAAGAAATGACTTTACCGGTCTCTGATACATTTAATAATATTTTGAGAATATTTTCAAGCACTTATTCTTACTAAAAATGACATCAGATAGAAATTAGAGCAAGATGGCAATGCGGAGCTAGTGTTACCTTGAAGTGAACGTACATATATACACAATAAAATTGCTTTGAATATATACATTTAAGTAGTTTCAATCATGAGTTGGGTTTTAAAAAGTATGCCATAGAAACATTAAAGAACAATTTGTCTTGTGTTCATCAATGAAATGCAAATAACGGACGCATCCGTAGTAATTTGATATTTTTAAAAGCCAGCTCAAATCTACACATGAATATTATTACTGCCAATTCTAGAACAATATACACAGGGCGTCGCAAAACTATGTTTTTGATCTACACGTGATCAGCATCAGAAGCAGTGTTTTTTTTTTCAGTAAAAGAACTAGGAATATGATTAGAATGGTTTTAGCCTTACAATCGTTATTCAGAAAGATTATACTTTTGATATAACCTTAATATTTTGACGTCTACCAGATAAAGTGCATTTATACGAGGAGAAATCCAAATACAAGTGCGGCATTGGTTTTAAGGTTTCTTAAGGCAACAAAAAATTGTGGTTTTTGTTAGCTTTAAGAAAATTGCCTGCCATGTATTTGTACTACGTAATTGGAAACAATTTAAGCTCAAAATTACACCTTTTTTTACATATCTCATATAAACAGTAAGGTGCATTTGTGAGCGGAGTAATTTTAGAATTTTTAAGTATTTTTTATAGCTTTTTCATAGCTTATATTCGTGGGTATGTAATAAAACGTTTTTGTATGATAACATGTAGTGAGTTATTTAATATACTTAGTGATGGTAATGGTGATAAGTTTTATTTTCCATAACCTTGTTAGTTTTATGACAAACTGTCAACAGTTGCTTTTAAAGTTCCGAAACAGAGATGAAGGAGCGGAATTAGAGTCAAAATGGGGTTTGGAGAATTTAGACAGATATACTGTAGAATTTTAAGGCCGATTTATAAATCATAGAGACTCTTTTCGGTGTCTTCTTTATGTGCGCTGTCCTCGTAGAACGTTGGCAACTGTCAACAGTTGCTTTTAAAGTTCAGAAACGGAGATAAAGGAGCGGAATTAGAGTCAAAATGGGGTTTGGAGAATTTAGACAGATATACTGTAGAATTTTAAGGCCGATTTATAAATCATAGAGATTCTTTTCGGTGTCTTCTTTATGTGCGCTGTCTTCTTTATGTGCGCTGTCCTCGTAGAACGTTGGCAACTGTCAACAGTTGCTTTTAAAGTTCAGAAACGGAGATGAAGGAGCGGAATTAGAGTCAAAATGGGGTTTGGAGAATTTAGACAGATATAGTGTAGAATTTTAAGGCCGATTTATAAATCATAGAGACTCTTTTTCGGTGTCTTCTTTATGTGCGCTCTCCTCGTAGAACGTTGGCAACTGTCAACAGTTGCTTTTAAAGTTCAGAAACAGAGATGAAGGAGCGGAATTAGAGTCAAAATGGGATTTGGAGAATTTAGACAGATATACTGTAGAATTTTAAGGCCGATTTATAAATCATAGAGACTCTTTTCGGTGTCTTCTTTATGTGCGCTGTCCTCGTAGAACGTTTGCTACCATCAATGCAATTTTGATCCTACTGACTGCCCTCATGTTCTTTGGTGGCCTAACCTGAATGTCTTCCCACTATTTTGCCTTGCATAATTTTCTGCAGCAATTGGTATTTATGATATCCCATGACATGTTCAAAGGAGGAAGTTTTCTGATTTTTAGGGTGTTAAGGATCTCTTTATTTTCGTGGAGCTTTTCCATTACTTCGGTATTACTGACCCGGTCCTTCGACGATATTTTAAGCATTCTTCTGTAACACCACATCTCAAAAGCTTCTCAGCTTTTCATTTCTGTTTTGTTGAGCGCTCTAATCTCCATGCCTTACAGTAAGGTAAGAAATACATAGCAGCGAAGCAATTGTATTTTTAGGGACAGAGTAAGGTCTCTATTACCCATTGCTTTATCTATATTTTTGCAGCAACCACGGGCTTGTTCTATTCTCGATCTAACTTCATTCTTATTCCAATCGCTTTTTAGTTGCTCCCAAGTATCTACAGTTCTTTACTTGCTTTAAGCTAGTATTTCCTATATCGAGACATCAGAGTGTTGCTGTGCTGATAACCATTACTTTTGTTGTCTTAATGGTGATTCTGACCCTGCAACAACACTATTCAATTACGCTGTTCAATAAATCCTACAAATCATCTGAGTTTGTAGCCAAGAGAAAGTCTGTGTATCTTATGTTATTTCTCACCTCACCTTTCGGTTTGACCAGACATAAAATGAACTGATGTGTGTAGAATTTTGGTCAGTTTTGTTTTGCCAAATGGGGAGATGGGTAAACAGCATAAAATCAATGGCTGTAGTGAGATCGATAGTTAAAGAGTATAGTGGTGGGAAATTCAGGTAGGTTCTGGTTGTTATCTACATGGGCATGAAAAATTGTCTCGGTACTCGCTTTTTACTGCATTGTGTAGCGATTCGAAGGATGCATTATCGAATTCATATTTCTAGAGCAGAATGTCCGCGCTCAGGAGTCCTCAGTCTACAGCGTCGTCTATATGGCAGGGATGCGTTTGAAAGGCAGAAGTTGTGATTTCCAGACAATTATGAGAATATATCTGTCCACTAGTTTCTCCAAAAACCTTAATGGGGCAGCTGGTAAGGCTGACGGGTTGATAAACCTTAGGCTAGTCATTATAATTCTTGCTTCGGAAATAAAGATGACGCTTTCGCCTCCAGTCTATGCTGTAGCAGGACATCCGCAATTGGTGATTTATAAAGAGCAAACGTTCCCACTGACCATTTAACTCTTATATGTTATTATCCTGCTGGAAGTCTTCAAGTTTTTCTTAGAGATTGAAATCATTTTGCCGCCAGCTGATATTTCTTCGCTAAAGAAGGAATCGAGAAAGCTGAACCCAGATAAATAAGGATCCCAATGGTTGCTAAAGAAGCTGGAGAATCTGAAAATACAGTTTTTTAAGATTGTGTATGGATATTTTAGGACGAAAAACATTTGTGTATGATGGATTTTCAAAGCAGAAACTGAAGAGGAAAGAAATTTTTCAAGAATGTTTTATTGCTTTAGAGATGAAACTTCTTTTTTGCGAATTGTCAGAGGCTGCGAGACCTGTAACGGGATCTTCCGACAAAGCAGGAGACAATGAAATGAATTCATAATGGCTTTCGGCTTCAATCATGAGTTGGTTTTTAAAAAATATGCCATAAAGAACAATTTGCCTTGTATTCATCAATGAAATGCAAATAACGGACGCATCCATCGTAATTTGATATTTTTAAAAGCCAGCTCAAATCTACACATGAATATTATTACTGCCAATTCTAGAACAATATATACAGGGCGTCGCAAAACTATGTTTTTGATCTACACGTGATCAGTATCAGAAGCAGTGTGTTTTTTTCGGTAAAAGAACTAGTAATATGATTAGAATGTTTTTAGCCTTACAATCGTTTTTCAGAAAGATTATACTTTTGATATAACCTTAATATTTTGACGTCTACCAGATAAAGTGCATTTATACGACGAGAAATACAAGTGCGGCATTGGTTTTAAGGTTTCTTAAGGCAACAAAAAATGGTGCTTTTTGTTAGCTTTAAGAAAATTGTCTGCCATGTATTTGTACTACGTAATTGGAAACAATTTAAGCTCAAAATTACACCTTTTTTTACATATCTCATATAAACGGTAAGGTGCATTTGTGAGCGGAGTAATTTTAGAATTTTTTAAGTATTTTTTATAGCTTTTTCATAGCTTATATTCGTGGGTATGTAATAAAACGTTTTTGTATGATAACATGTAGTGAGTTATTTAATATACTTAGTGATGGTAATGGTGATAAGTTTTATTTTCCATAACCTTGTTAGTTTTATGACAAACTGTCAACAGTTGCTTTTAAAGTTCCGAAACAGAGATGAAGGAGCGGAATTAGAGTCAAAATGGGGTTTGGAGAATTTAGACAGATATACTGCAGAATTTTAAGGCCGATTTATAAATCATAGAGACTCTTTTTCGGTGTCTTCTTTATGTGCGCTGTCCTCGTAGAACGTTGGCTACCATCAATGCAATTTTGATCCTACTGACTGCCCTCATGTTCTTTGGTGGCCTAACCTGAATGTCTTCCCACTATTTTCCCTTGCATGATGTTCTGCAGCAATTGGTATTTATGATATCTCATGACATGTTCAAAGGAGGAAGTTTTCTGATTTTTATGGTGTTAAGCAGGGGTGCTCAAACTTGAACTGCTGGCGATCTACCTCAATATTGTTAGACTATGATCGATCGACTCTGAGAGGCTGCAAGTAAGTGTGATGCAGGATTGTCGTCTAGGTAGGGTGTATCGTGGCATAGATATTAGTTTTCCGCACAATATGCATTTTTTTTAGACAAGGTAAGTGTAGGTCTGCTCTAAAATGTCATTGAAAAAACTCATAATTATTGAAAATTGCGAGTTTATTGGTTCTTACAAAACAAACGAGTTCTAGTGTCTAAACTTAACTAAAGAGTGACTTTGGATGTTGAAGCGTGGCACTACATGTCCTCAGCATACTTTTCATAAGATGGTACGTAATTACCGCAAGCATGATGACATATCTTCGTCTGTTAGTCGATTGCGATATTTTGACTTAATTAACTTCATTTCAGAAAATGCAGACTCGCACAAGTAAGTTGATTCAAACATTGCCGTCTGTTGAAGGGCGATTTGCCTTAGATTCGGATATTTATCTTCAGATATAAAACACCAGAATTTTGTATCAGATGCCGTGGCTTTGAGATGTATATCTGATATAATCTGCACTAACTCATTTTCAACAGAACATGAGTCCATGTTAAACTGACTTGCTATTTCAGTAGCTAATTCCTCAATATTTTCATACGAAAAAGGATAACTCATAAATGATGCGATATTTGCCAATTTACTGAAATCATAAAAACGTATTTCGAATTGGCCCAAAATATTTGATAATTCTTCCTCATAAATATCATAATTCAACTGAGGAATGCTTGCTTTCTTTTCAGTTGATCTATCATAAGTTGCAATTTACTTTTGAATGCGTTTATTGCGCTAATCATCTCAATAATAGTTTTTTCCTTTACCTTGAAGCTCCAAATTAATGGTGTTTAAATGCATTGTGATGTCTGTCAAAAATGCCAAATCAGTCAGCCATTTTCCGTTTTTCAGCATCTGAGTGTCATCACCTCTTTCGTCCAGAAAAGCTGTTATTTCGGGCAATAATTCTTGAAACCTTTCTAGGAATTTTCCGCGACTCAACCACCCGACGTCCGTATGAAGAACTAAATCAGTGTGTTCAGCTGACTCACTATCTTCCAACTGCAATTTAAAGAGCCGTCGTTGCAAGCTACGTGCACTGATAGAATTCACAATTTTTATTGCAATGCTCATAATCTCCTCCATGTTTAGAACTTTTGAACACAAAACTTGTTGATGTATTTTGCAATGGAAGGAGAAAAATGAAGGGAAATCATCATTAGCTCGACACAATGCCACAAAACCGTTTTTGTTTCCAGTCATTGCTGGTGCTCCATTGGTTGTAATGCACACTAGATTATATATTGGTAGCTTGTAGTTTGTTACAAAATTGAAGAAAACGTCATATATATCTTCGCCACGGGTCTTTCCTTTCAGAGGAATCATTGTCAAAAACTCTTCCTTAGCCGACATGTCATTGAATACCATTCGAATAAAAATACACAGCTGGGCAGTGTCTGTCATATCGGTGGATTCGTCGAACTATAAAGAAAAGTATGTACGTTCCATGATATCATGTTTTAGTTTATCTGCCATGTCCTGACTCATGACTTCAACACTCCTTGTGACAGTCGGACGAGATAACTGAAGTTCTCTAATAGCAGACATAATCTTTGTTTTATTTTTAAAATCTCCAAATAAAGTCTCACCCGCTTCAATAAATGCTTCCTTCACAACCAATCCATCATCAAATGGTTTCTTGTGTTTCGCCAATATATGAGATATTTTAAATGACGCGATCGTTGCAGCTTTTGATTGTTTGGCTGGTCTTGTGAACATGGTTTGTTCATTTTTCAAATAAGTTGTCAAATCACGTACTTTTCGTTTTCTTAATTCATTCTGTGGCGGAAAATCCTTTTTAATGCCTCTGTAAGTTCCCACGCTTAGGTATTGCAACTGACGCACGGCAAATGTGACAAACGCACTTATCCTTTACCATACAAAAGAAAAATTCTTCCTCCCAATCGTTATTAAAATGATAAGTTTTACTTTTCTTCGCCGTACTCATTTTGGACTATTTATTAATAAAGTTTGTATCGATGTATCGCCTTCTAGTTACAACTCAGACTGACTCCTATTGCTGCAGGCGCAACATTTATATCGGCGCGAACGAAATCTCGAATGTTCCCGTCAAACACGCCGCCCGAAGTTTCTAGAAAAATCGGCGGGAATCAAAAACGCGGCTTTTCTTTGACAAGTACCCGCGCGTTCCTTTGATAAAGCCGCCTTTTGTTGCTAGCAGGGGGTTATTACGATAAAAGAAAGTGGTGAGGGGGTTATTCTGGCCTAATTGTGGATCGAATAAATTTTAGTCGTTTATTCATTACATTTTGTTTTAGTTACCTAAAACAAAATCTGTGAATAGTTCTATATGGCAATTTTTTTTCTCGAAATCGACTCAAAAAGCACTCACGATCGACTTGTCGATCGCGATCGACCGTTTGAGCACCCCTGGTGTTAAGGATCTCTTTATTTTCGTGGTGCTTTTCCATTACTTCGGTATAACTGACCCGGTCCTTCTCCTGTAAACACCACATCTCAAAAGCTTCTAAGCTTTTCATTTCTGTTTTGTTGAGCGTTCAAATCTCCATGCCCTACAGTAAGGTAAGGAATACATAGCAGCGAAGCAATTGTATTTTTAGGGACAGAGTAAGGTCTCTATTACCCATTGCTTTATCTATGTTTTTGCAGCAACCACGGGCTTGTTCTATTCTCGATCTAACTTCATCTTGTTCCAATCGCTATTTAGTTGCTACCAAGTATCTACAGTTCTTTGCTTGCTTTAAGCAAGTATTTCCTATATCGAGACATCAGAGTGTTGCTGTGCTGATAACCATTACTTTTGTTGTCTTAAGCTGATATTTCTTCGCTAAAGAAGGAATCGGGAAAGCTGAACCCAGATAAATGAAGATCCCAGTGGTTGCTAAAGAAGCTGGATAATCTGAAAATACAGTTTTTAAGATTGTGTATGGATTCTCCTGTAATACCACATCTCAAAAGCTTCAATGTTTTTGATTTCTGTTTTGTTGAGGTTGTAAGGAACACATAGCAGCAAAGCAATTTTATTTTTAGGGACAGAGTAAGGTCTCTGTTACTCAGTGCTTTATCTATATTTCTGCAGCATACTTAAAAATTCTACCTACCTACCTAAAAAAGGCAAGAAGACCTTGCCAAATAACTACCGACCAATCGCACTGCTTTCAATAATATCGAAAGTCATGGGAAAGGCTATCATTCAGCATCTTCTAAGATATCTTGAAGGATTCAACATTATTAACGATCACCAATATGGCTTTCGTAAAAATAGATCAACAGGAGATCTTCTGACTTATGTAACACATGTTTGGAACAACGCAATTGAACACTTTGGAGAATCTCGAGCAGTTGCTCTTGACATATCCAAGCCATTCGACCGTGTTTGGCACGATGGGCTGTTGGCTACGCTACGTTCTTATGGTATGTCTGAAAAGTTCTGTTTGTGGCTCACCTGTACTATCAACGGCGGTGTACCCCAAAGCTCCATACTGTCTCTTACTCTCTTCCTCATTTATATTAACGATCTGCTGAAAAAGACCGAGAATCCAATCTACAGCTTTGCAGATGACAGTACACTTATCTCTTCATTCACTTTGAACGCTCGGACATCGGCTACTCAGTCGAATATCCGCAGACAGCCGGAAGTCATTTAACTTAACAAAGTCCTGGAAGAAATTCTATCTTAGGGTGACAGTAACCAAGTGGAATTTAACGCTACAAAAACTTAGGCGGCAGTTTTTTCTAAAAAAGTTAACGTTGCTGAACCCGACATGGTTATGTCGGGGCACTCCATTCCTCTAACATCGTCATTCAATTTGTTGGGCGTTAATTTCGGAGCAAATATGTGCTGGCATGAACATGTTGTAGGAATAGCAAGGAGAGCTTCTCAAAAGTTGGGAATATTATTTCCAACCAGAAAGCTTTACACTCCACAACAACTGTTAATTTTTTTACAAAGCTCAAATTCGACCAACTATGGAATACTGTCTCCACGTTTGGGGCTCCGCTCCCAAACATACACTGCATTTGTTGGATTGTATTCAAAGAAGAGCTGTTCGTTTGATTGGAGACCCGGAACTGACAGGCGACCTTGATTCGCTGGAACATCCAAGAACGGTTGGCGACTTGAGTCTGTTCTACAAGTATTTTCATGGAAAGTGCTCGAAGGATGTAGCCCGCTTAATTCCTCCCAAAGTGGTGCATGTTAGAAGTACACGTCGCGCTAATACTTCATATCCGTATGAGGTTCAGCTTGTTACTCCTCGTACAACGCTTTTCAAGCAGTCATTTATATGAAGAACATCATCCCTTTGGAATAATTTGCCCAGGACTATGTTTCCACCGAGTACAATTTACACCGATTCAAGAACAACGTGAATTGCTTTCTCCGCACACGTGTCGCTCTTGAGGGACTTCCCTGTAGCACGTGTGCTAGACCCATAAAAAAAAAGCAACCACGGGCTTCTTCTCTTTTCGATCCAACTTCATTCTTATTGTTCCAATCGCTATTTAGTTGCCTCCAAGTATCTGTAGTTCTTTACTTGCTCTAAGCAGGTGTCTCCTATTTTCAAATTTATCGAAACGTCAGACTGTTGATGTGCTGATAACCATTACTTTTGTTTTCTTAATGTTGATATTTAACCCTGCAACAACACTATTCAATTACGCGGCTCAATAAGTTCTGCAAATCATCTGAGTTTGTAGCCAAGAGAACCGTGTCGTCTACGTATCTCATGTTATTTATCACCCCACATCACCTTTCGGTTTAACCAGACATAAAATGAACCAACATTTCTAGAATATTGGTCAGTTTTGTTTTGCCGAATGGAGAGATGGGTAAAGAGCATAACATCATTGGCTGTAAATTCTCTGTTAGTACGCTTCGAGGATGTTATCTACCTGGGCATGAAAATGTCGCCATACAAAAACAGGGCTTGAATGTCAGATTACTGACATTGTCCTAAGTACTCTGGCGAAATTTTGTAGGAATTCGTGGCGTTTTACACTGCTTAGGATTTTTTTCTGACCAAAAATGAGTAAAAGTAATTTAAATCATCGCACAGTGCTAAGGTAAAAAATTCTGGTATAAACAATTTCGAACTCCAGATCAAGAAGACCGGTACGGATAAGAATTAAGGAAATCATCAGACTTGTTGAGAATTTGCTGTTGTGAAATGCATGGAGAGCCTACCTAGTTGTCTCGGTACTCGCTCTTTACTGCATTGCGTAGTGATTCCAAGGATGCATTATCGAATTCGTGTTCAATGGCTATAAAAGCTTCTAGAGCAGGATGTCTGCGCTTGAGAGTCGTCAATTTACAACGTCATTTGTCTGGACTTATCTGAGTGGCAGGGATGTGTTTGAAAGGCAGAAGCTGCGACTTTCATACACTTATCACAATGTATCTATCCACTAGTTTCTCCAGAAACCGTAATGGGGCAGCTGGTGTGGCTGACGGGTCGGTAGTAAACCTTAGGAGAGGCATTGTAATTCTTCTTGCTTCAGAAATAAAGATGACGCTATCGCCTCCAGTCTATGCTGTAGCAGGACATCTGCAATTGGTGATTTATAAAGGGCAAACGTTCCCACTGACCATCCAACCCTTATATGTTATAAGTTCTGCTGAAAGTCTTCAAGTTTTTCCTGGAGATTGAAATCATCTTGCCGCCAGCTGGTATCTCTTCGCTAAAGAAGGAATCGGGAAAGTGGAACCCAGATGAAAGAAGATTTCAGTGCTTGCTGAAGAAGCTGGAGCATCTGAAACTTCAGTTTTTAAGATTCTGCACGAATATTTAGGGACGAAAAACATTTGTGTACTATGAATTTTCAAACTCCTTACATCAGCACAGAAACTGAAATTTTTCAAGTACATTTTACCGGCTTAGACATAAAACTTATTTTTTGTGAATTGTCAGAGGCTGCGAGGCCTGTAACGGGATCTTCCCACAAAGTAAGAGACAATGAAATGAATTCATAAGTGCTCTCGGCCTCCGAAGAAGACAGATACGCAGTCTTCTTCTGAAAAGTTGACCACAACAATTTTTTTGTCTATGAAGAAATTTATTTTCTTTTTAAATTTTAAATTGTAAGCCATTTCTGGTTTAGTAGAAAACTGAAATTGATTAAATTTAGGGGATCGGGATTTAAACCATGAGAAGTTTGAACCTGGTATTCAATATATTGAAAAAATAGTATTTTATTTGGAAATAGGTTAAGGGTCTCTACATGCTGGGACATCTGTTGCTCGTTTTGGCTACAAAATTGTATATATGTATATATATATATATATATATATATATATATATATATATATATATATATATATATATATATATATATATATACGAGAATGTTGAAACATTTGTGTTCATGTTACGAGACAAATCTTGTAATATGTGGTACCGCAGAGCTTAGATAGGTCTAAGCCAGATGGTACGAATTTATATAAACTACAGGGATATCTAAACAGCTGTACCAAACGGCTACAAAATGTAAAACAAGAAATCGTGCCATATTAAACAAGTATCACTTACATATCGAAAGGAACAGCTGCATTTTAACTCCCACCCGGACGATGACTCATTGATGCTGCGACTAATTGTTTTTTACGAATGAATGAAACAAAACATAGTCATATATATTTTTTCGGTAAATATACATTGAATTACGGAGTTCAAGAAGGATATGATTTTTTGCAGGAAATCTATAAACGAAAATGAGATGTTATTTTACGAATTACGTTATCATGATAGATATTCGGTTCAAAACCCCCTTCGACGTTATACGAGCTCTAATTTTATATCTTCACGGCATTCCATCGACTTTCTTTTGGTGCTGCTTAGTTCATTGCTCTAGAAGTTCCCTGATTCTGGATCTTCTTTGGTCTTCCAATTATTTTGCTGTTTCTTCTTCGGGTACCATGACTGTTCAGCGATCGTTGGTTATCATGTTGGCTACCATGTTGATGATAATCGTTTTGCTGACAGCCACTCGAAAGAGTTGAACCGTAGACTTTCCGTATCACTGTCTCAAATTTTTCAACCATGATGTTCTCCTTCTCCCTGGACCACGTCTGACTGGAATCTTTCCTTCTATAATCAAATGCAATATTTCGTATTTTTCTGGATGTTTCATAATATGATAATTAGATACTTGTATCTGTCATCAGGCAAACTTCTACTTCCATTCGTCGAACTACGTATTTATTTCAAAATCTACTCTTTCTAGGTATTCCCAATGATGGTCTAAACCCATCCATTTCCTTTGGTTGTTTTTCTTTACTTCAATTTCAGGACTTTTTAATATTCCAGGCTCAGACCTTATTGCACTATCCTGGATATACGAGGGCGTATTGATAAGTTCCACTTGGGGCTTTTCTGCATATATGCTAACGCCTTGAAGTTTTTGATCCGTCTGTACAATATAGACGAGACCAGTTGCCTTCATCGGAGTCTTTACCTCTTTCCATAGATTTTGATTGTACCCAATTTCATATGTTTTTTCGAGATTATACGACGTTGTCATATAATCAGATTGCATATCCAAGAGTTTGTCATCGATTTTTCCGTGTAGCGAAATTGAAGAGGATGTTTTTTCCTTTTTCTATTTGTTCTCATTCGAAAGGCGCTTTTCATAACCTGACTTTTTATGTATATATCTAGGGAGATTAGTCCTAGAATTATCTCCATAGCTGTGTTGGGAGTGTTACTTATAGCCCCGGTGGAACATCAGCAAGCCAACATATTGCGGCTCCGTATGTTACGTATAGCCAAAGCAACCATCTTTGGTTTCAGGCTATATATACTCTCTCTTCAAATCCGCAACACAGTTTTTGATAGTGGCTTAGGAGGGACATTGATCCTTCGATATACAGGGTGATCATTTTTAGACGTCCCGTCCCGATTTGTGGAAAATGTTGTGTTGGATATTTATTTTTTTTTTAATGTAGAATGGTATAGTGCATGTCAAGAAGTATACTAACGTATTTGACATTTGGTAGTGAAAATTTTTTTTTCCATCGACATATCTTTTGTAAAACGGCATTCCAAAGCCCTAATGTTTTTTAAAAATTTTTCGTTAAACTCTTTCTTAACTAATTAGTTTTGCAAAAAGGTTATGCAACAAAAACCCGCTAGAATATTATTTTTCGTCATCGCGGTTGCCATGGATCGTATGCCACCTTTGACACTTTTTAAACAGTTTATCTAGTAGGCGGCTGTCATATTTTAATCTGACAGCTCTTGTTTTTACACACCTATTTAATTTAATAGGGTTAAACTAAGTAAACAGTGTGTTATTAGCTTCTGGTTGAAGTGGTTTCCCACGCTGAAAAAGTAGATATGATTCTTATTTATGGAGAAACAAGAAGAAATTCTCGGGAAGCCGTTAGACTGTATCGAGAACGTTACCTTGACAGGTATATCCCCGATCATACTATGTTTTGTCGATTAGAATGAAATTTGAGGAGCAATATTAATGCATTTTCTGGGCAGAAAGGTACTTCTAAACGAAAAACTATTTTAACAGATAAAAAAGTAGCCAAAATTATGCAATATTTTCAAAACCATCCATATAATTTAGTCAGAAAAGTAAGCAGGCAATTGCGTGTATCTTACGGGGCTATTCAGAAATCTCTGAAAGCATGACTGTAAAATTCATAATCTTTAGTTATTAATACAATTTGATTCGGAACGACGTCTGAGTTTTGTAGCAGAAATGATGATTAAATATAACGAATAATGTTATTTTCTGAAACATATATTATGGACAGATGAACGTCATTTTGTCCGTAACGGCAAAATTAACAGAAAAAATTATCATTCACTGGGCTAACAAGAATCCATACAATGTTAACCCAATTTAGAATCAAGGCCATTTTCGCGTTAATGTATGGTGTGGGTTAATTGGGAGACATTTGGTTGGACCATACTTTTTTGAGAAATAGATACTTTAATTTCTTGGTTAATACTTTACCAGTTTTATTAGAAAATGTTCCCCTTATTTTAAGAAGGCATATCAACACGACATATAACTGCTGTTGTTAGAGAGTATTTGAATGAACGGATTCAACGAAGATGTATATGGGGTTCCTAGCCTAGTTATTCAGTGGGTACCTAAGACACCAGACGTCACGCCGCACAGTGGGGAAAAACGAAAAATCGTGTTTCAAAATTGTCTAGAGCCTTCAATTTTGGTTTGATTTGGACGATTTTTTTTTTTAAATTGAAGCTTTTTAAATTCCGAACAAAGTTGTCGGAGCCGATTTTGCAATTAAACTTTTGTTTCAAAATGGTGGACGTCTTCAAAATGGCGGTTTCTGATTATATAGCGACTGAGACACAGAAAACGCTTACAGTTTCAAACCAAGTTGTGCTAAAATGCGTGTATGTATGTTTTTTTATGTCGCAGATAATATATCTAATATCACAGTTACAAGATTAATAATAATGAACCCAAAATGGTTGCCATGAACAATAAAAGTATTATAATTATGAATAAAACGTACCATTATTATTTTATATCCATAACATTTGCATAAATAATTTCTTTAAGGTTGTTAATTATAAATATGTTTCAACAATTGACTTAAAATGACAAATTAAGTATGGCGGATGCCAAAATTGAATCGAGCAAGAAAGTTTCTCTGTGGCATTTAGACTGTGGCTGTCAGATCATTCAAGTTATTCAAGTTTAGTTGCGGGATTTAAATTTTCATGCAGTTATTGCTAGAATATTGCTGCTGTAAAGTATCGTAGACAATTTTCTAGCAGATACAAAAAACAGCGATACACGCAGAAAAGGACAGCTCACACAGCTAGAAAATGGCTACAACAGCTAAAACGTTTTGTTAAAATAGGGACAGCTAAATATTTTGCTGCACTAGCCACATTGTTGGCTGTTGTAGCAAAAAAGTGGCTGCTATTGCTAAACAGTGGCACAACTTGGTTTGAAACTGTAAGCGTTTTCTGTGTCTCAGTCGCTATATAATCAGAAACCAACGTCCGCCATTTTGAAACAAAAGTTTAATTGAAAAATCGGCTCCGACAACTTTGTTCGGAATTTAATAAGCTTCAATTTTTAAAAAAATCGTCCAAATCGAACCAAAATTGAAGGCTCTAGACAATTTTGAAACACGATTTTTCGTTTTTCCCCACTGTGCGCCGTTAGATTTTTTCTTGAAGGGGACTCTTAAAGATGTTGTACATAAAACTGTGACAAATGATATTGAGCATTTGAAGGCAAAAATATCAGATAAATACAATAGTATATCTGAAGAAATTCTTTACAAAGCTACTTCTCAAGCGTCAATGAAAAGAATGGAAAAATGCGTGATAGAAGAAGGAAGATATATAGAAATTTTCTTTTGATGTTTTTTTTTTTTATTTTTTAAGTTTCAAACATTTAATTTTATAAATATGTAACAAGTTATGTAATGTTACAAGTTATATAGTTTTTTGTGGTTTTAATAAAAATAATGTATTCTTGTTTTTTATTGTTCAACAATATTTTATTAAAGGAAAAACCTCAACAGCATAGTAACTAATATTATTATAATTACTGTCAGATTAAACTATGACAGCCGCCTACTAGATAAATTGTTTGAAAACCGCCAAACGTGGCATACGATCCATGGCAACTGCGATGACCAAAACAAAATATTTTAGAGGGTTTTTGCTGCAGGTAGTAAATTTTGGTTTCACAACTGATTTCGTTAGATTTTTCTATATCTGGTGGGCAGGTCACAATATAATGGTTTCAGGTCGCATTCGTTTGATGCAACGTCTGGTGTTCCGCAGGGGTCGAACTTTGTTATTCATTATGTTTATGAATGATATCCAGCATGTCATTGACGTGGAATACCAGATATTTGCGGATGATCTGAAATTGTATGTTTTAGTTGAGTCCGGTGACGACTGTGAGCGACTAGAGAGCGAGGTTGACGCGGTGCAGAGGTGGTGTGTCGCCAATGGTCTCTTGTTCAGTGCAAAAAAATGTTTAGTAATGACGATAAGTCGAAAGGTATCTCCACTAAACTATAAATATAATATTGATATTAATGAATTGCAAAGAGTGGAAACTTTCAGGGACTTGGGCGTTGTTCTTGATTCTAGGCTGAACTTCAGTCAACAGATTAACACATTGTTTTCGGATGCGATGAAGATGATGGGGTTTGTAATCAGAAATTGTAAGTCTTTTCAGAATATTGCGACTCTTTTTACAGTATTTAATGCATTGGTTAGAAGCAGGCTTGAGTATGGGTCTGTTGTCTGGGCACCATTCTATAGTAAATATATTGTTGCTTTGGAGAGGGTTCAGAGGAAGTTTTTGAAGTAAAATCTAGAAGAGTGGATGGAGTATACCCGCAGGTTGGTATAGACAACGATATCTTGTTGGGAAGGTTCAATTTTCTGAGCTTAAGAACAGTAGATATAGCGAGGGTGATGTTCCTTTATAAGCTAGTTAATGGTAGGATCACTAATTTTGCGTATTCTTGAATAAACCCTTAAAAGCTTTGACGTGATGTTACTATTTTGATAATCAATTTTAATTGAGTTGGCGGTGAGGAATTAATATTTCATACTGTAAACCTAGTAAAAAAAAAATATTTTTTTTGTTGCTTAGTCTAAAATACTCCAACAACTCAATTTATAAAAGCAAAAAAAAAACAACAAATACAAACCTCAAAAGCATGCACTTCTTAAACTTAATATTCCAATCTGAAAGCTTATTGCAAAATCCTATTAAGGCAAACTTCCACTACCCACTTTTACCTAGATAATTTCCTAAAGATAATAAATATCAGCCATGGCAAAGTTTCTTTGACAAACTGAAAGTTTCTAGATAAATTACTTTACAGTTAATCCGACACCTGCGGCGCCATGCTAGATTTTCTTCTTGCCGTGATGCTTGTTTGTTTGGTGTTTTCGTAAAGAATATTAAGGTAAGGTTGTATGGTCCCTCTCAAGTTATAGTGCATGGCTCCATTTGGAATTATTATGTATAAAATTCTGTTGTTGCATAACTACATGACTGAGATAAAAGTTTGAATTCGGACTAAACCGAATTAACAAATTTTTAATCATCAGTGGCGCCTGAATCATTTTTTACTAATATTCTTCTTTTCTTTATATGTCACTGCTTCTCCACTGCAGGAGATATACCTCTTCAAGTTTCTTCCAATTGTCTCTATGCAAAATGGAGCCATTTACTGCCTGCTATTAACTTGATATTATCAGTCTATCTTGTTATTGGTCTTCCGACGCTTTGTCTGCTCTCCCAAGGTCTCCATTTAATTAATTTTGTTGTTCATTTACAATTATTCGTTCTAGCCACATGCCCCGCACATTGCCACTTTAATTTTGCCACTCTTTTACTGATATCTCTAATTCATGTTGTTCGACTGAGATCCTCGATTTTAATGTGTTCTCGTACACTAACACCTAACATATGTCTTTTCCGTTCAGTACGTTGGAGTTAACAAACACTATTTCTTGTAAGAGTGTGCAACTCTCGTACACTTTTCGTTTTACGATCATGGGGATATGTGTTTTTCAGTATGAATCCCAGTTTTTGAAATGCATTCCAGCTGAGACCAATTCGTCCTGGTACTTCTACCTTATCCATTCTAATCCTATGTCCCAAGTATATACATATACACTCTCACGATTTGTTCCGTGCCGATCTTAATTTTTGTGTTTTGTAGGCTTAGAAGCTTTGTTTTTTTGATGTTTATCTCGAGCCCAACTTTCTGTGAAGCTTGATTAAGTTGTTCTATCGTGATTTTGAGTTCTTCTAGATCTTTGCTAATCCGTACTACATCATCTGCGAATCGCAAGTGATGTAAATATATGCCATGGATTTTAATTCCCTTCTTTTCCCACTCAAGACTTTTAAATATACTCTCCAAGGCCAGGGTAAACAATTTTGGTGAAATTGTGTCGCCCTGCCTAAGACCTTTCTTGGTCTTTATGGGTTCTGCTTTTCGATCTTCATCAAATTTAATCGTTTATTCTTATCTTTTATTTTTTAGTGCAGAAGTTTTTCTTCTGCTGTCATCCTTATTGTAGATCTTCAAGCATTTTGAACAACTAGAATGTATGCAGGTAACAGAGTTCTTTGCAAGTGACTCATTAGCTAATAAGGAGTGTTATTTAAGCGTTATGATTATTTACATGAGTTAGTTCGTAAAATGAGCCTAATTTGTAAAATGCAATAATTATTAGTAACTTAGTTAAGTTAAAAAAAAGGAATGATAGCCGTTTCACAAGTACTGTATTCACCTGATCTAGAACCGCATGACTTTTTCTTGTTCCCCAAGCTGAAATTACCGCTCAGTGGATACTGTTTTGAATCTGGCCGCTGGGGAAGCAATTCCGATAGTCTAGTATACCAAGTGTTTTGAAGAAGCACGTTGGCATAAGTGTGTTGCAGTGGAAGGAGATTGCTTTAAAGACGATCAATAGATTTGGATAGATAAATTAATAGTTTATGTTTTATTTAAACAGCCCCTTAATCAGTGAACATAGGCGTATGAATCTGTGAAACCGTTCCTGAGAATTTTCATTTTTCCTCTCATTCTGGCATAATTTACTTTTTCAGAGTTTAATAAATGAATTATGAAATGTAAAAACTAAATCAAAAAGAGATAAACTATGTACAAAATAAAGCAAAAAGAGTCTATTATGTAAACAATTATAGTTGCCAAAAGCGGACATTGCATATGGCAGCTTTGGTAGTAGTAATGCTACTGCATACTCCTCCAACTTCTTTTTAGTTGTTTTAAATCGTCTGCAGTGGATTCAGGGACTTCAATTTATTTTCTTGTTTCTCTCACTGCATCAGGTTTGTAAAATCACCGTTTTACAAAGTTGTTGTGCAAAGTTTTTGCAATTTTTTTTTATCTTTTTCGTAGGCGCATTATTTTAAACGTTGAATATGCACCACCAGTAGAATTTTCTGGTAGATTCCATATAATGTAACAAAAGATGATAATAACAACTCGAAACACAACTTGCTACCTTCGTTCACAAGTGAAGTAACAAATAATTTTTTTTTTGGAATATATAGTTAGGCAGTAAACATTGCTTTTTAACAAATAAAAATAACTCCGATACAAACACATATAGTGTCACATTGTTATAGTCCGATAGTCTATAACAATATAACTGTTGTTATAGACTATCGGATTTATTTTCCCTAAACTTAACTGTTATAGCATCCTAACCAATTAAGATAGTTTGACGATGGGTTTTATGGGATATCATGCGAATAAATGTAACTGCATGCTTTAAAATCACATAATATGTTTTGAGATAGACTATATACATGATCGGAGGCAAAGTGTAAATTTTGAAAGTGTTGTATCTGTTACCGAGGGTGGAGATTATGACCAAAATTGGAGGAATTAATATTAAACCTTATCATTTTGCTGTTGAAAGCAGCTACCTTTATTGCTGATATGACATTTTCTCCCTTGGATATGTACGAGGCTGGTTTGAAAAGTCCGTGCAAAAATAAAAACTACTTATGTGTTTGGGGTAAACCTTTTTTATTTTTCGACATAGTCTCCTTTTAGGCTTATACACTTCGTCCAACGATGTTCTAGTTTGTTGATCCCTTCCGAATAATAGGATTTGTCCAAGTCTGCAAAATATCCATTAGTGTCTGCGATCACATCCTCGTTTGAATAAAATCTTTGTCCCGCCAGCCATTTCTTCAAATTGGGGAACAAATAGTAGTCCGAGGGAGCCAAGTCTGGAGAATAGGGGGGATGTGAAATGAGTTGGAATCCTATTTCCATTAATTTTGCGACCACAACTGCTGAGGTGTGTGCTGGTGCGTTGTCGTGATGGAAAAGGACTTTCTTGTGGGTCAATCGCGCGGGCGTTTTTCTTGCAGCTCGGTTTTCAAACGGTCCAATAACGATGAATAATATTCACCTGTAATAGTTTCATCCTTTTCCAGATAGTCGATGAGGATTATCCCTTGCGAATCCCAAAAGACAATCGCCATAACCTTTCCGGCCGAAGGAACGGTCTTCGCCTTTTTTGGTGTAGATTCCCCCTTGGTAACCCATTGTTTAGATTGTTGTTTGGTCTCAGGAGTATAGTAATGTATCCATGTTTCATCCACAGTGACGAAACAACGCTTAAAGTCCTCCGGATTCTTCTGGAACAGCTGCAAACCATCCTTGCAACACTTCACACGATTCCGTTTTTGGTCAAGCGTGAGCAATCGCGGCACCCATCTTGCGGATAGCTTTCTCATGTCCAAATGTTTATGCAGAATATTATGTACCCGTTCAGTCGAGATGCCCACAGCACTAGCAATCTCACGCACCTTAACTCTTCTGTGATCCATCACCATACCATGGATTTGATCAATGATTTCTGGAGTCGTAACCTCCACAGGCCGTCCAGAACGTTCAGCGTTACTTATGCCCATATGGCCAGTTCGAAAATTTTGAAACCACTTATAAACTGTTTTAATCGAAGGTGCAGAGTCACCATAATGTTTATCAAGCTTCTCTTTAGTCTCCTGAGGCGTTTTGCCTTTCATAAAGTAATGTTTAATCACCACACGAAATTCTTTTTCGTCCATTTCTTGAAAATCACTCGACTTCCTTGATTCACACGAATGCCAAACACAAAGAAATAGACCAATATGGCTGAAACTTGGTGTGCGTTCATTCAAGAGATGCTACTAACTAAACATGACCTCGATACGCGCCTGTGGTGCCATCTCTTGGACTTTGCACGGACTTTTCAAACCAGCCTCGTATATATATATATATATATATATATATATATATATATATATATATGTATATATATATATATATATATATATATATATATATATATATATATATATATATATATATACATACATACATACATACATACATACATACATACATACAGGGTGTCTCAGTATTCCGTGTACATAGAGTTACGTTGGATTTCTGGGATGAAAATATGACCATTTAATCCAACTTACCTTAGTCCAAAAATTCGTAATTTTTGAGGTACAGGGTGTCAAAGTACTTTTATTTTAGTTTTTCTTAAGTAGCTTTCTTAATAATGGTACTATTTGTACAAGATTCGGTGCTAAGTGGTTTTCTGAGATGAGAAATGGAAATTAGCTCATGGTATTGTTGTAAATTGTAGGGAGCGCCACTTATTGCACCGTGTATACTTTTAAATTGTCATAACTTTTTTATACCACTCTGTATGACATTTTTAATTAAATATTCGTATTCTCCGTCTTCTTCTATCTAAAAAAGCTCCCTTGGTAACTGTTGCTCCGAGCAACAGTTTCTGAGATAGTGGGATGTTTTTATTTATTGATTATATATTTACCAATTTGTGGGTAATCTTTTATGCCCTTAGCCAGTTGGTTTTTACATTCTTACTGTTGCTGGCCTGTTAATCTTTAAATTTATTATTGTTGTTAGCCTGTTTGCTTTTAAGCATGCTCCAAATTTCACAGACTATTCTTTTGGTACACTCCCAAGCCTGGATGAAGTGTGAATGGAATTAAAAAATGGAAACAAACAGCCCATTATCTCAGAAACTGTTGGTCGGACCCACATTTACCAAGAGAGCTTTTTTAGATACGGATAGGCGGAAAATTCGAATATTTAATTAAAAATATCATACAAAGTGGTATAAAAAAGTTATGACAATTTAAAAGTATACACAGTGCAATAAGTGGCGCCCCCTACAATTTTTATAATAAAACTGTAAGCTGATTTCAATTTCTCATCTCAGAAAACCCCTTAGCACCTATTCTTGTATAAATAGTATCATTATTAAGAAAGCTACTTAAGAAAAGCTAAAATAAAAGTATAACTTTGACACCCTGTATCTCAAAAATTAGGAATTTTTTTACTAAGGTAAGTTGAGTTAAATGGTCATATTTTCATCCCAGAAATCCACATTATCTCTATATACACCGAATACTAGGATACCCTATATACATATATACATATATATATATATATATATATATATATATATATATATATATATATATATATATATATATATATGTATATATATATATATAATATATATATATATATATATATATATATATATATAAACTGGGTGTTATCGTTTGGTATATTTAAGCAATTTAAACCCTCAGGGGCTCACATCTTGTGAGTACGGGCGCAGCAAGCCCGAGGTACCCTAGCTGGACACTCACTTTGCTTCAACTTGTCTTGAGTGAGGTCCTCTCTCTTTATTCTTTCCTACAGATCTCTCTTAATCAACTCTTGTCCTTTTCCGACCCCGACGCTATTAGAGGATTTGATGGCTACGGGTCTATAATTTTCCACTACTTTGGGGAAGGCAACGGGAAACCACCCCACGTATTTTTCTCGAGAACAATCACTACGGCAGTGATGGATGGGATACATGGAATTACTGATCATCAGTTTTGAACTTTTAATAGTGAACTCTTAACCGATAGAAAGAGTTACCTTAATTTATATTCATATATATATATATATATATATATATATATATATATATATATATATATATATATATATATATATATATATGTGTATAAACGATGCAAATTATAAATATAATAAAACATAATAAAAAATTACCATTTTAATAATTAAAACGTTCTTGTGTCACTTCTACATGTTTTCCTTATAATTTGCTCGTTTTTTTACTGACTTAACCGTAAACAGTCACATGTTGCGCTATAATCCATATGTTGCTAATAGTTTAAAGCCCAACGGTTTTAATATGTCCGGTTTGTGACTGGTGTTTATTTTAGGATAGGTCTTAAACATAATAGTGTTTTGGGCAACTATTTCGGAATATATCAAGCATTTCCTTAATATTTTAATTAGAGAACAATCATTAGAACCTAAAAATATAGTTTATTATTTATAGTGTTTCAGTTTTAATAAAGGTAAGCTATTTTATAGTTTTGAGTGCTCTGCAAAGCAGTATTTTTTTTATCTCAAGAAGTGCAGATTTAGTGTTTGTGATTGAGACGTAAACATTTAAATGGACGAGAGGGGACCCAAAAGTAGCGGAAATTTATTTTTTTCAAAAAAATTTTATAAAATGTTTCTATGAACAACTACTAGTCTCCTTTAGCTCCATTGGAGCTAATACACTTATACAATTTTTTATTCCATTGTTCAAAGCATTTTTTAAATTGGTCAGATTCAATGTCTTTCAGTGCCTGCATCGTTTTTTGTTTCACCTGTTCTATGTTAGCAAAACGTCCTCCTTTCAGGTCCATTTTCATCCTGGAAAACACGAAGAATTCGTATGGAGCCAAATCCGGCGAGTAGGGTGGGGAGGCAAGGGGGTCATGCCATTTTGGTCAAAATTTCGCTGCCACTCTTCTCATTTCCAAATATTTTGATAAAATTCGCTGAATCGAGCTCTACTTGTACTGGGATAACTTCACTAGTTCATCAATAGTTCTACGTCGATCTTCAAAAATTAATTCCCGAAATTCGTTTTACATTTTCGGTAGTTCGAGAACTTAAAGTGCGCCCGGAACGTGGCTGGGCTTTAATCGACATGTCACCTTTCTTGAAGCGGTTAAACTACTCGTAGACCCGAGTTTTACTCATAGCAGCGTCTTTGTAAGCAGTTTTCAACATAACAACAGTTTCTGCGGCACTCTTTTCAAGTAGAAAACAAAATTTCACTGCCGCGAATTGTTCTCGAGAATCGACGATCGTAAAAAACGACGAGTATACAAAATAACTTCTACAGAAACCTCTCACAACCTTCTATACCGAGGCCGCTTGGTAGCCTGACGTGGGAGGAGTGTAACTACATCACCCTAGCGGGCGAACGGTATAGTACAAGTACCAACCTAATCACAACACAATTCTTGTTACTTTTGGGTCCCCCTCGTAGTTTATTGTAATATCATATTATTTAATGGTTTAATCACTTAAGATTTTTTTATTGGAGGGAATAATAATTTAAATTTTGTTTGAATTTTGTTATGGGAAATATTCACAGTAATATTTACAAGACAAGATATTTTGGCTCAAGGCCTTTACTTCCAAGCTTCTAATATTGTAAACATCCAATTTCCAGGTCGAGGTAAAACCCTTTTTGTGGATATAAACCTCTAATTGTCAACAGAAAATGTTTCAAATACCGGGAGTATTAGTTTAAGTTAGTTGAATCTGAAATATGAAATTTTAGTAGTTGATATTGATTTTTACATACGTGGGGTAGAACCCTAATCGCGCTGCCAGCGGCAATTGTTATTAACTCGCTAAATAACATCTCTATCGCTCTGTAGCTTCAAATAACAATCGTCAGAAGGCAGATATACCTGGAAAAGTAGGCTAACAGTAGCCAAAGATAAAAGTACTGTGATGTGTATTTTAAGTTTTTTTTCTTCTCTGTCACTTCTAACTTGGCTGATGAGTTGTGATACGACGAAACGCGCCCCAAGATAGATTGCTAGATGAGAGAATAGCAAATAACTGCTGAAATATGAACTTTGTTCAATTTTAGTAGTTGACATTGAATGTAAGTGTTTTTTAACTACCAAAATCCCAACTTTTTCTTAACAAACTTATTTCCAATACATTCAATCCTAACAGAATAAAGAAACGAAGACCATTAAGAAATAAATCATCAATTACGATCAATATACGGCGTAATCTTAAACCGAAGTAGAGCACAAAACGACTAAGGTGTCAGATTAGATGAAAGCAATCTCCAAAATTTCAAGCTGAGGGGAAAAGTGGATCTTTAACTCCGTCTGAAATATAGCTTTTTTTCGATAGAGAATATATACGTCGTGAGTGAGTTATATCATTGAGAGCAAGCATAAGTGGATAAATAAAAACTGACGTTTAATTCCATATCATTCAAATAACTGTCCAACTAAGTTTTCTATTTGCTACATATGAATCCAGATATTTATTATTATTTGAGAGGGCTAATCTAATATTTGTCCAAAGAGTTACAGTTACTTAAATTAACTTAAAATATTGCTTTTAGAAGGTTTAATTACAAAAATTTTTTAACATTTCCTGGGAAAACTATGACTGTGATAAAATTATCGAAATGTTACGAATGATAAATTTTTGTGATATGTTAAACGGTGATATAGATTTTGAGGTGTTTTTCATAGGCCACACATTGAAGGATATTATGTTATCGCTAACTGAAGAAAAAACCGTAAATATAAAGTTGATGAACAAATGGTATGATTGGGAACTGACAGAAATACATAGAATAAAGTATGAAAAATACCAAATAGCCAAAATATCTAATGATTGGGAAGATTACAAGAGAGTGAAAAAAATTATATAAAAATATGATTAAACAGAAGAAAGTGCAATATGTACAGAATAAAATTGAAAATAATCAAAAAAACAGCAGAGAAATGTGGAGAGTTTTAAAAGAAGAAATTTGTGCCAAAAAGTACCAGTGCAATAAAAAGAATCGTTGTGAATGGTAAAATAATTGAAAATGAAAAAGAAATTATTGAACTTTTAAATAAATTCTTTGTTCCGAGTGTCATTGACATTAAAAATGGTATAGACGTTGTGCAGAATACTATGGGAAATACAAATATAATTAATCACCAATTTAAATTTCAAACAGTAGATAGTAACGAAATAATTGAAATAGTTAAAAAAATTAAAAATAAAATTGGCGGTAAGAATATTTTATCTGAAGGTTCATTCTATAACCTACAGGGCTTTTTTTTTACGCCAATATCATCAATAATAGCATGCTGCAAGGAAAAGTGCCTAACGAATGGAAAATTTCCAAAATTGTACCAATTGAAAAAATAAAACATACTATAAAACCTGAAGAGATTCGGCCAATAAATACGCTTTCCAAGTGACGAAAAAATCCTTGAAACAGTGATAAAAAATCAGTTACTGCAATATTTGAATGATAACAATATTATTGTTCCAGAGCAATCGGGTTTTAGAAGCAAACACTCATGTGAAACTGCAATTAATTATGTTATAAGTGAATGGCGTGAAGATTTGATGAATAAAAAATACATTGTATCAACTTTCATAGATTTAAAAAGAGCATTTGAAACGATAGACAGAAAATTATTGCTTATGAAACTACATAAAATTGGAGTGCGTGATATAGAATTAAAATGGTTTGAAGATTATCTATCGAATAGAAAGCAGCAAACAAAAATTGGAAACACGACATCATCAGTGATACCAGTGAATATTGGTCTACCGCAAGGCTCTGTCCTTGCGCCGGTACTGTTTCTCATATACATAAATGACATTAAATACGGTTTAAAGTACGGAGATGTTAGACTATTTGCAGACGATGCACTGATTGCAATTAGTGATGTTAGTTTGGATGTGGCTATTAATAAAATGCAGTCTGATATGAATATTATTTACAAGTGGATGTGTATAAATATGTTAAAACTAAATACAGATAAAACTAAATATATAATAATATCACACAATAACTATAATAATAATCATAAATTATACATAAATAATCGTGAAATAGAAAAAGTAAACGAAATTAAATACTTGGGTATAATAATAGATTGTAAACTTAAATTTGATGCACCCTTTCAATATTTAGTGAATAAAATAAACCAAAAACTTTATCTCATGTATAGAACTTGCCACATCATAAGTGAATACCATAAAATATTAATATATAGAAGCATAATTGAGCCACATTTTATTTATTGCCCTTTGGTATTATTTCTTGCTAAGGATACACAAATAGAACTACTGCAAAAACTTCAAAACAAGGCAATGAGATTTATATTGCGGAAGCCTAGAGATACGCACATAAAAGATATGTTAGATCGATTAAATTGGCTGGACGTAAAGCAGAGCTTATTTTATTACGCAATGAAATTCATCTATAATATAAAGATAGAAAATTGTCCCGCATATATGACCGAGAAAATTAGATACACAACTACAACATCAGAGGACGAAATGACTTCCGAGTAGTGAGAATTACAAATGAAGCTGATCGAGCAAATCTTTATTATAAAGGACTTAAACATTTTAATGACCTACCAAATAATATTAAAAATTGTGAAACCATAAATAAGTTTAAGCAACTATTATATAAACATTGTAAGAATATTCCTAGCCGAGAGTTAAATTAGGTTCTAATGAACCGTAAATAAATAAATAAATAAATAACATTTAACAAATAATTTTATTATACTAGTCCTAGGACCTAGTGTGAACCCTGTGCTTGAAGTTCTTTAGAGAGTTTTCTTATATCCGGTTCATGTCTGGTTATTTTCAGTGTCACACATGCTTCCGAGTTGTCTGTTGTCAGCCTGCTTCGGTACGGGTTTAAAATCACTCTCATATGGGAAAAAAGTTGTTCACAGATATAGGATGATCCGAAAGCTGTAAGTATGGCAAACGCTACTTTCTTAAGACAAATAAATTTCTCTGGTAAACTCATCCAACAACTGAGTATCTCGTTTGAATGGTACTGGCAGTCACCTTCTAATACCCTTCTTAATTTTACAAATTTCGTGTTCCATAACTCGGAGCTTTAAATTCAATATATTGAAGATCAAAATCATTAACGTCCATCCATGAGAAAAGAGATATGCCAAAGCAACTGCTGGAAAAATCCTTTAAATCTGGTTTGATTAAAAAAGCGAACATAGGACCATGTTTATCAAATTCCTGACCCCTCTCGATAAACTCCTCTTTTAAATTAATCATATGTTTAGGAATTTCGTCTATTAGTGCACCATCGTCGACACTGAATATATAAGTTTTTAAATTTGGAAAATATTTATATATGTTTGTAGTAATATCGCTGATAAATAAATTTATTTTTAATTTGAATGAGTTCCAGGATTCGTATAAATCCAGAACTGTTTTGCCTGAACCTTGTAACTTTAAGTTGAGTTCACTGAGATGGTTTGTAATATCAGTAGGAAAGATTAAAATACAGATCCAGTTCTTATCTTCTAGTTCAGGATAAGCATCCACTTGATTTTTTTTCCAACAAGAACGATTTAATTTCGCCCAGACATTGCACAAATCTAGAGAGCACTTTACCACGGTTGAGCCAGCGCACATTATTGTGCAATGGTATATCTAAATATGCACTTTCTAATTCCTGCAGAAACGCCTTAAATTGTCTATGGATCAGTGAAGAACGGCCGACAATGTAGTTAACTATTTTAACCATCCTATCCATCACGGATTTTAAACTTCCAGCGGAGATTTTAGCGCACAAACTCTCTTGGTGAATTATGCAATGAAAATTCAAAACTGATCGACCCATGCGTTCAATAAGAAGGGAAACAAATCCTTTTTGTCTCCCAATCATAGCAGGAGCGCTATCTGTCGTTACGCAAAAAATTTTATTTAAATCAATGTTCCGCTTCTCAAAATGTTTAACAAATTCTGAAAATATATCCTCTTCTCTTGTAGTTCCCTGCAATGGGAGCAGACAAATCAGCTCTTCATACACACTGCCATCATCGAAGTATCGCGCAACGATTGCCAGACGGGCAATGTCATTAATATCCACACTTTCATCCAATGCTACACTAAATACAAAACTCCGTTTGATAGCGTCTCTCTGCTGTTTTTGGACATTTTGTATCATTTCGGTAATTCGTCTCTCGATGGTCCGCGCTGATGCCGGTATATCCCTAATCCTGGCGAATATTGCATCCTTATTGGGCAAGTGGTCGAATAAAATCTCGCCAGTACTCAAAAATGTTTGCTTCATAAATGCTCCGTCAGTGAACGGCCTACTCTTTTGTGCCAATGATTGTGCAATTTTGAAACTACATTCAGTTACCTGATTTTTTCCTTGGAAAACTTTGCTAAAGAATGTTGACTGTTTCTCGTATTGTTTACTTGCTCTTTGTATTGCCTCCCTTTTATCAGCGTTATCTTTAAATGACGATTCATGTTTTATCTGGAAATTTCGTTGAACACTAGATCTCCGGAAAACTACGCTTTCCCGACATAGGACACAAATGGCCCGATCGTTTTGCTGTACAAAACCGTAATCTGTTTTTCTTCGCGGCCATAACGCAACGTAATTTTAATTTTTAAACTTTTCGACGACTATTGACTGGAACGGATGTTACTTCTATACTAAATGATCCAAACGTGTAGCCGCTTGCTATATATAGAAAAATAATGTTTCCAGAAAATTCCAATAATTACGTTTATTAAATTTCTTAGAACAAAAATTATTATCTACAACGCGCCCATTGCAATCAAAGGGCCGCCTAGAAGTTAAATCTAACAAAAACTAAAGTTCGGCAATATAAAAAGAGTTGCGGCGCGCGTCGGAACGGTTGAAGTCAAGTCAAACAAAAACCGCCTTATAGCGGCTCTTTTGATCTTAATTGAGGACGTTTATTTGTGTTTTTGCCTAGGCTTATATTTTGAGGCTTGCCGTCTTTAATACTTGCCGAAATTAAAGGCAAAGCAATTCATTCAGTAAAATTATAAATTACAAAATATATATTTTGTAGTTTTTTGGTAATAATACCTAGTGACCTATATAATATATCGTTTTTGTTTGTATCGTTAAAGTAATACTGTCTTCGATTATTTATTTAATTTCAAAACATGTCA
This sequence comes from Pachyrhynchus sulphureomaculatus, assembly GCA_019049505.1. Classification (NCBI taxonomy): domain Eukaryota; kingdom Metazoa; phylum Arthropoda; class Insecta; order Coleoptera; family Curculionidae; genus Pachyrhynchus; species Pachyrhynchus sulphureomaculatus. The sequence continues at coordinate 177,534,932 of CM032455.1, read as the reverse complement.
CAGATTACAGAATTAATGTGTAAACTTTGAATAGGTACGCGTGCCATTCAAAATTGCTTGGCGAGCCAGAGATGGCACGCGTGCCATAGGTTGCCGACCCCTGATCTAGTCTATACTAATACACTTAGTTCAGGTCAAAAAGTGACAGTGCAGCGGCTTTTATCTCATTATCTGTTAGACCAAGAGGGCGACCTGAAATTTCGACTTGTCGACTAACCATCTGCCTAGTTGTTCATTCTATCGGGCGAGTCGATTAAAAACCTTCAACTTTGATTTTACGGCCCCCGTGCCCTGGAATGTCCAGATAAGCCCCAAAATGCTACATCCAAAAATGCCGCCAATACCGGAGGACGAAACTGGACTTGTTTCAGCCAAAAACGGACGTTTTTCGAGTTTTTTGAATAAATAAGACCGTAAGTCCCAAGTTTTGGGTCCTATGGGTCTGCCCAAATTATTCTTGGACATTTTAGGCCTTAATTAATAAAAATTGACGAGAGCAGATGCCTCGCTTGTAGCCGAACAAGCCACGACATTTTCAAAAGTAAAAAAAAATCGAAATTCTGATAGTATAGACGCTATTACAGGTTCTACATAAAATTTTAAAGTATCTACTTAAAATTAAGGATTTTCTAAATGTGTTTTCCTTGTAATTTGCTTGTTTTTACTGGCTTAACCGTAAATAATCACATGCTGCGCGATCATATGGAAAAACATCGTACTTACGATTTTATTCCTGACAAGTACACGGCAGAAATTAAGGCAGTGGTATAAAACTTCGAAATTCGCTTTAGTGATTTCAAAAAAATTGAGAAGTTGGTGAAATTCATCAGTTATACATTCAATAATTCCATTAATTATAATGACACCTATAGCTGGCTAAAAAATTTGCAGATACGTTTCAAATGGACCACTTAACACTTGAAAACGAAATTATTATTCTGCGCTGCGATATATTTCTGAAAGCAAGGTCAGCCTCTGACCCAGATATCTGGCATTGGTTTCCAACGAGAAATATACAAAATTAAAAAAAATATCCAAAAAAAAATCTGTAATCATAGGTCTAGCAGATAGAGCAATCAAGCTTTCTGACATAAAATACAGAAAGAGTGCGATAACCAAAGCTAATGAAGCATTGACACTTAATAAATATCCGATGTACAAACAAAATCTTCAAACAACGAATACATAACTTTTACAAAACCATAATAAGTAACAAATCAACTAATAACAATCATAATATATATATTGTTTTACCTTTTATAAATGGACTATCCCAACCACTCAAAAAACTTCCGGAAAAACTACGAAATTCGTTTGTCACAAGTCATATAATCTGGTCTCATCCAATTTTTCCAGGCTTAAAACTAAAATCCCAAATAATAAAAAAGAGTAACATAGTCTATGAAATGTGTATAACGATTCAAAATATAATTATAATAAAACATAATAAAAAAATTACCATTTTAATAATTAAAACGTTCTTGTGTCACTTCTACCTGTATTCCTTGTAATTTGCTCGTTTTTACTGGCTTAATCGTAAATAATCACATGCTGCGCGATAATCTATACGTTGCTAATAGTTTAAACCCAAACAGCTTTAATATTGCACCCACTTCAAAATTTTGCTTTATTTTGTATATTTGGGTATTATATTCTGTGTATTAGGTAATGATTACATAGTGCTTACACTTCTTGCGTTCTTGGTTTAGATTGAAAGCAGCAAAGATTTTTCTTGTTAATTACATTTTCTTTTATAATCAGTTAGAAACTACCACTTTTTTAAGATTAAGAGCTGACATTTTGTGCTTTTTACTACTTTTTAAAGTCGATTTATTTTCTAAATAATTTTAGTTTATTACACTATGAAAATAGTTCTTGTCACTTTGTTGGATAATCTCTCGTCAAGTTAGGTTGCTTCCCTTGTGTCCTTTTATCAGTATTATGTACATTAGTTCTGTTTACAGTTACAGTTTATGATTCCCAATGTCAACATAGCTCTCTATTTTCATTTGGCTTGCTTTCCCCAAGCTGGGTTTTCCGGAAAATGCCTTCGGTATAAACGTTCTTTCTTTCCAGTTTTCACGTTTGCAAAGTGGCAGTAGAGATAGTTACTTTTCACTTTTCGTGATATCATGTGACTTTTTGTTTTTTCTTGTTGAGTCAGTTACTAGATATGTACTGAAATTTTCGACATCGGTTTTACCTTTATGTCTAGTAGAATAAGTGAATCGATTTCCTTTCTGAAGGTTTTATGCTTTTTAAAACACGTATACGTTTCAAATAAATAAGAATTTTCTATATAAAATACATGCACAGTTGAAGCACAGTAAACCTAATACAGTAGTGAAACTCTGGGATAACCGTATAGGAAAGTTAGGACTCAGTTTTCAAGAGGTAACGTGGCAGTCCGCCATGTTAAAAAGGAGACCAGCGGGAGATTTTACTAGATATAATGTTACTGTGCAAAGTTTTATCATTTAAAATCATAGGTATTATACAATAGTAATTAAAGAAATGATAGAAATAAGAAAAGAAATAACCGGTCAAGTGCAAGTTGAACTTGTGCAATTAGTGTTCCGTACGTTGATTGCTTCTAAAGGTGGGTACACACTAGGCAAACGCATACGGCCGCATGAGAGCGAACGGGTGCGGCTGTATCTGTGCGGTGTTCGTAGAAATTTGTTTCCTGTCCACATATAAACGAACGCATGTATACTCCATCATTCGTTCATGTTCGCTGTTTGGTGCTTGAAATGGCTTTCACAAGATGATCTAATCATTGCTTGTGCGTCCTTTATTATTATTAATGATAATAATGAAACACGAAGGCGTAAGCGAGCAAAACGTCGGTGGTGGATGACGGCTTTATTCAAAAGTCGAAATCGGTACAGTGGAACAGACCTGATTCATGATCTTACATCTGACATTGGATATGGTCTCTTTGAAAATTTCTGCAGAATGAGATCTAGTGATTTCGAGATGATATTACAGAAAATCGGTCCGAAAATCTCAAAACAAGATACAACATTCAGAGAAGCGATTCCGGCACCAGTAAGGTTAATATTGACTTTGCGATACATGGCTACAGGGGACTCATTAACAAGTTTGATGTATACATTTAAAATTTCAAAACAGCTTATTTCAAGAATAATCCCTGAAGTATGTTCTGCAATTATTGAATGTCTTAAACAATATGTCAAGGTGAGTAAAAACTACATTCAAATTATTTAGCAAATATATTAAATACAAAAGGGTGTTAGAATAAAAAGGTACATTGAAAAACATTAATAACTACTGATATGGTTCATAGTTGTTTAAATAATTGACAATTGATTCTTGATGTTGAATACCAGAAGCATTTTCAGTTTCATTTTCTGGGGAGACTACTTGAACTTGAAATACCGATTGGGGTGTTGATGGAGGGTTGTCGGATATTGAATACAATGAATTTCGTCCTTGACTGTACGTTGATGAAGAATGTTGTGGTGAGGTAATAGGAGAAACTGATAAGGCCACTTGTTGTTCATTGTGATGTACTATGTGGCCAGGGGGCAATGTTCGTGGGACTTGTGGTTCGTACCTACCCATATCAGCTTTAAATAAGATATTTGAAATATGATGCTCAACAATGCATTGTGTGTGACGACTATATTTTCTGTGCTTTGCGCCCACGTGTTCTCCAAAAATTGTACTGTCGTCTCTGATAGGACGACTGGCAACAGTATCCTTCAGTATTTGGTAAGCTTCTTCTGATCTGTTGTTAGTGGTTGAAATGTTTTCACTGGTCCGTTTGCTACTTTGTGTGCTTGATGAATTTGATTGTTCTGTATGTGGCATCTGCTCAGAGTCCTGGGTAACATTGGATTCAATCAATTCTATAACGTCCGTCGTGGTGCTTGTAGAACTTTGTTCATCGCCAGCTTAAAATAAAATGAATATCAGATTATACCTAAAAGTACGGATAAAAATTTATACTGCATATTAGAGTGACGGAGAGGAGCAAAATTCAAATCAGTGTTAATTAACATTAAGTTATGTTTTTTACAGATGCCTAATATTGAAAATGAATGGAGGAAAGTAGCTGACGTATATGAAAGAAAATGGAATTTTCCACATTGTCTGGGGGCCATTGACGGCCGTCACTGCGTACTTCAAGCGCCAGTGAAAAGTGGAAGCGATTATTTTAACTATCAAAAAGACTTCAGTATTGCTAGGGATTGCTGATGGAAATTACTGCTTTCTGTTTGCCGATGTTGGGTGCCAGGGTCGAATTTCTGATAGTGGTGTGATAAAAAACACTTCCTTTTATAAAAAATTGCAAAACAATGAACTAAATCTTCCATCTGAAAAAGTACTTGGGAATAGAAATATGGAAGTTCCCTTTGTGTTTGTTGGTGATGATGCGTTTGCACTAGAATATAATATAACGAAAGCATATCCCGTAGAACAAAAAAAGGGATCTAAAAAACGAGTTTTAAATTACAAACTTTGCCGTGCCCGGCGGATAATTGAAAATGTTTTTGGAATTATGTCGGCAGTTTTTAGAGTTTTAAGAAAAGTGATTTTGTTATCACCAGAAAAGGCTACTACAGTTGTTTTAACTTGTGTCTGTTTGCATAATTTTTTAAGAAAAAGTAAAGCATCTCAAACTGTTTATAGTCCTCGTGGTACATTTGATGAAGATAATGACGGTGAACTAATTCCTGGTGCTTGGAGGAATGAAATAGAAGATAATAATCTACAGACTTTCCGTCCAATAACTAGGATTGGACGAAAAATTGCTGCCAGTTGTGAAGCAATTAGGAATGAATTTGCCGAATATTTTATTGGGGAAGGTAGTGTAGTTTGGCAACACAAGTATTAATAAAGTAAAAAGTAAATAAAGTAAAATATTATGTACCCATAAAAATAAATAAATATCTTAAATAAAAAATTACATTGTTTCGACTTACCTCAGTATTTTTTGTTTCTCTTGGTACAAATTTATCTTTTAAAAATAGCATAGATTTGAAAGCAAACCAAGTTGATGAGTAAATAGAAACTGTTCCGGATCGATCCTAATAAGGAATCCGAGTCCGAATTTTTCTTTGAAGTACCGCCCTCCGAGCGAACCCGACCGCAGCCGAACGCATACGCTCGTCCGCCTTCGTTAGCACGTATACACAAAGCAAACGCATGCGTTCGCTCTCATGCGGCCGTATGCGTTCGCCTAGTGTGTACCCGCCTTAAAATAAAAAAAAATTGTAACGGAGGTATAAAATGAGTTTTCAAGAAAGTTTGTTTCCAATCTTTAATGAAAACTGATGACAACATCTTACCTAATTATCTATCAAATACTTAACACTAATATTTAAAAAAAAAATAATAAGAAAAATTTAATGAAATAAAAACATATTTCCAGTTATGAATTAGCATAAAAACCAACTAAAAATAAAAGCATACAATGGTGCATTCCGCATCCATACAAAACCGTTTTCGCCAGTCTCATCGTTGGCCTTAGACCGAGATGTATTGTTCTGGTTTACCTATTTTCGAGGTACGAACAATATAAAATATGTTGATTAGTAACTTTAATTGTTAACTAATTATTATTGTTAATTTTAACAAAATTTTAAACCAATTCTTCATATACGAGGCTGGTTTGAAAAGTCCGTGCAAAAATAAAAACTACTTATGTGTTTGGGGTAAACCTTTTTTATTTTTCAATATAGTCTCCTTTTAGGCTTATACACTTCGTCCAACGATGTTCTAGTTTGTTGATCCCTTCCAAATAATAGGATTTGTCCAAGTCTGCAAAATATCCATTAGTGTCTGCAATCACCTCCTCGTTTGAATAAAATCTTTGTCCCGCCAGCCATTTCTTCAAATTGGGGAACAAATAGTAGTCCGAGGGAGCCAAGTCTGGAGAATAGGGGGGATGTGAAACGAGTTGGAATCCTATTTCCATTAATTTTGCGACCACAACTGCTGAGGTGTGTGCTGGTGCGTTGTCGTGATGGAAAAGGACTTTCTTGTGGGCCAATCGCGGGCGTTTTTCTTGCAGCTCGGTTTTCAAACGGTCCAATAACGATGAATAATATTCACCTGTAATAGTTTTACCCTTTTCCAGATAGTCGATGAGGATTATCCCTTGCGAATCCCAAAAGACAGTCGCCATAACCTTTCCGGCCGAAGGAACGGTTCTTCGCCTTTTTTGATGCATATTTCTCCTTGGTAACCCATTGTTTAGATTGTTGTTTGGTCTCAGGAGTATAGTAATGTATCCATGTTTCATCCACAGTGACGAAACGACGCTTAAAGTCCTCCGGATTCTTCTGGAACAGCTGCAAACCATCCTTGAAACACTTCACACGATTCCGTTTTTGCTCAAGCGTGAGCAATCGCGGCACCCATCTTGCGGATAGCTTTCTCATGTCCAAATGTTTATGCAAAATATTATGTACCCGTTCAGTCGAGATGCCCACAGCACTAGCAATCTCACCCACCTTAACTCTTCTGTCATCCATCACCATATCATGGATTTGATCAATGATTTCTGGAGTCGTAACCTCCACAGGCCGTCCAGAACGTTCAGTGTCACTTGTGCCCATATGGCCAGTCCGAAAATTTTGAAACCACTTATAAACTGTTCTAATCGAAGGTGCAGAGTCACCATAATGTTTATCAAGCTACTCTTTAGTCACCTGAGGCGTTTTGCCTTTCATAAAGTAATGTTTAATCACCACACACGAAATTCTTTTTCGTCCATTTCTTGAAAATCACTCGACTTCCTTGATTCACACGAATGCCAAACACAAAGAAATATACCAATATGGCTGAAATTTGGTGTGCGTTCATTCAAGAGATCCTACTAACTAAACATGACCTCGATACGCGCCGGTGGTGCCATCTCTTGGACTTTGCACGGACTTTTCAAACCAGCCTCGTATAAAAGACACAATTATTGTTGTATCCGTAAGTTGACTGTCTGCATTTTTAGTGTTCCGTACGGAACACTTATAAGATCACTTCGGTGTCTGTTCGTCTGTCTGTCCGTCTGTCCGTCTGTCTGTCCGTCTGTCACACCCGATTTTCTCCGAAACTATTTGTCATAGAAAGTTCAAATTTGGTAGTAATATAGGAATTGATGGCCTCATCAGAGCCATGTAGTTTTGAAAGTTAAATTTTAACTTAAGGGGTTAGTTTTGGGGGGTGAAATCGGAAGTGAAAAAAAAAATTTTTACTAAGTCATCGAGTGTGGTGTCAAATGAAAGCTTGTGAAACCACGAGTAAAAAATATATATATAATGTAATACTTGCGCTCACTTTTCTTCATATTACTTTTAAAAAATCGTGAAAAATCGCTGTCCCCTACCTTATCTCGAAAAGTACTGATCAAAAAATTTTGAAAAAAAACCCTGGAATATTCTCCACGGGGTATAGATTGAACGAAAATTATCATTACCTTTAATAATTTATCTGGTATAGAAAAAAACCAAAATTTCAAGGTCACCAGGTTTCAGTAAAGATTGGAAACAAACTTTGTTGAAAACTCATTTGGGGTGTGTTTTGTGAAGTCACTGATCATTTTATACCACCCTAACAAAATTTTTTATTTTAAAAACAATCAACGTACGGAACACTAATTGTGCAAGTTCAACTTGCACTTGACCGGTTTTTTAATTTACTTTTAGAAATGAAAACCAATACAAAGAAAATTTTTTGGAGAATTCCCATAACCATAGGGAGAAACTTCAAATAAAAAAAAAAAACCTTTTAAAGAACAAAAACTCAGGTGTTTTAATTAAAGGAAACTTATGCCCTAGATTAAAATTTTTGGATTTAATAAAATATCAAGTTAATGGGGCGTAAGTAATACAAAACGTCTGGTTGCGCATGGTTGAATAAACGATTTTATAATTTTTACACAAATTTTCAATTGGACAATTGATTACTCGTTTGGTTGCTGCAAGCCAAATCTTTGCTCTATAACCAAATAGCTTCTCTGAATTATTCAATTTATCTTCGTACAATTTCTTACGCATTTGATATTCTTTAATTAAATCACCTACCTTTTAACACCTTTGGGGAAGAAGAAGAAACTCACTCCCGGCGTACTTTTTGAATTATTTTTACAATTGTCAACACTGCACAACAATGACCTCTTTTCCCCATGATTATATAAATTACAAATGTTTTTAATTCTCTTTTTCTACACACTCTTCCTTAATTCTGTTTTTTAAATTCATATAAACTGCAGTCCTATCAAGGAACGATCGACAATATGTTTCAAAAGATATATTCAGAGATCAGATGTAAACATTGAGCGGCCATTTTGAAAAAGGGATCCGTCAATGCACGCGCCGTCAAAATCTCATCATCAACTTGGAGCTCACTTTCGCTACTGTATTGGGTTTACTGTGGCTGAAGTTTCCACTTCTGTCTGTTAAAAAAACAAAAACATAATAGGATTTTTTACTAATTTTGATTAACATGAACGTACGACAAATCAGCTTTCTGGTAGATTAAAACGAGGCACTATTTAAATAAAGACCGGTCAAGTGCAAGTTGGACTTGCGCAATTAGTGTTCCGTACCGTGATTACCTTTAAAATAAAAATTAGTTATCTAATATCCAATAAATCAATCTAGAATATAGTAGTACAAGTTTAAAACAAATATTTATTCATTACACCGGCGTTCCATGTAAATTGTGGTTTGGTTGGAGCCGTACATCCTTCAAAAACAACCAAAGGCTCGCACACATGCTTTCAAGGTCAATAACCACTTGTGCTCACTCAAAAATGTTGAGTGAATGACTACTATCTATCTTCTTAAAATTTTGTGACCACAAATTCTGTATAATTTGAGCCCTTATGCGCAAGCTTAACTCACTCTTGAATGGGTTTGTTATAATCATGGCCACTTAAAGAATCATTTGCTCCTCAGTGTTGTGTATAACCTATATCCGATAGATTTACCGGTCATCCTTTTGAGTTTCCATGTTTGGCAAAAGGCAATCAATTACGTGGAGATTATGTTCGACTGTTAAGGCGTAAAATGGTTTTTCCTTGCAGCTTTCTATTTGATTTTTGACGACTCGGTGCTTTTCTTTCGATAATGGTTTTTTAGGACGTGCCTGGCTTGAAAGTTATGGACAAGAGATATATAAAATCTATTTATAGTTCTGTTTCGATTTGCACTAAGGCATCGGTTTCTCGATTTGTCTGTCTATCGGTTTAGCGTTCTGACCCGCGATTACATGTTCTTTTCAGGGGTTGTTGTTATTTGGCATGTAGAGATGGCTAAGAAAAAAATTTACTATTTCTCTTTTTCTTTCTCTTAAGTACACAAATTTTTATTATATATATATATATATATATATATATATATATATATATAATAAATATATGTATATATATATATATATATATATATATATATATATATATATATATATATATATATATAAACGGTGATTCATTTAGAGGTACTTTTTTCTAAATAAAAAAAAATGAATAAAAACAATTTTATTTTATAATCTTTATTATCATATAAAAGAACCATTCTTTACAATTATTTCTTAAAGATAATTTCTTTCAAATGTTGTCCGCGACTACGGTTAACAACGTCCATTCTGAAGTTCCAATTTTCAATGACGCGTGTGAGTATTTCGAGTGGTATTTGGCCAATGACTCGAGTAATATTGGCCTCCAATGCCTTAATTGTAGCTGGCTTATCCATGTAGACTTTGGACTTTACATAGCCCCAAAGGAAAAAGTCAAGAGGTGTGATGTCACATGATCTAGCCGGCCAATTCACTGGTCCAAAGCGTAAAATGATCTGTTCGCCGAATTGCTCTCGCAGTAAAGCCATGGTTTCACGGGCTGTATGGCAAGTGGCGCCATCTTGTTGGAACCAAATTTCGTCGAGACCACGGGCTTCAATTTCTGGCATCAAATAGTCTGTTATCATGGCGCAATAACGGTCACCATTCACAGTAACATTCCGGCCGGCCTCTGTTTTGAAGAAATATGGACCGATTATTCCACCGGCCCATAAACCACACCAAACAGTTGTTTTTTCTGGATTTAATGGCAGCTCTTGAACCTCTTCAGGTTGTTCATCACCCCAAATACGGGCATTTTGTTTATTCACGAACCCATTAAGCCAAAAATGGGCCTCATCAGTGAACAAAATTTTTCTCGAAAACAGTGGATCTTCTGCAAGCTTGTCAAGAGCCCAACGACTAAAACGGAAACGATTCGGAAGGTCGGTCGGCTTCAGTTGTTGCACTAGTTGAATTTTGTATGCTTTTAAAGAAAGATCCTTACGTAAAATACGCCAAGTTGTTGAATATGACAGGCCAAGCTGTTGAGAACGGCGACGAATCGACACTTCACGGTCTTCGCGTACAGTCTCCGCTACCGCCCCTATATTTTCTTCACTACGTGCTGGATGTGGTCTATTCGGTCGAGCATTATCCAATAATGAAAATTGGGTCTCAAACTTATTGATGGTAGAGCGAATTGTGCGTTCGGTAGGCCGATTATGTGGACCATAAGTTGCTCTAAGCGCCCGATACGCATTCCTCGTAAAACGCTCATTTTCGTAATAAAGTTGAACAATTTGTAGACGCTGTGCCGGTCTAAGTCTACATAGTCTTTCCATTATTATGAATTGTCAAACACTACTGAACAGGAATGCCACTTCAGTTGACACGACGCATGCGCAATCTGCAATTAAATATTGTACACCTCTTTGGATATAACTAAAATTACACTTCTCTATTACCAGATCTGTTGTATATCTAGTTTCATAATTATGTCTGTTTTGCGCATTCTCAAAAGAGATCCTTGTTAATACGAACAAACATAAAAGATTCCAATATATACATACTAGTTAAAGTTAAAAGGGATTTACTGACAAAGACATTCCTACAGCGTTCACGATAATGCATCTTAAAAGTAGCTCTGATACATTTTTTTTTGTAATTTAAAAATTTTGTTTATTTGGGGAAAATTTCCCCAAAAAATCAAACCATACCTGAACCTGGACTGCACGTAAGCATAATAGACGGTCAAGACAGCATCAACGCCCACATTTTTTGATAAGATTCTCAGTGCATAACAATATTTGGAGATACCAGCCGCGACATTCTCTACAGGCTGTCTACAATCAAGTTTAGCATCAATATTGACGCCCAGCAGAGACAGATGCTGAGATGTTTGAATATCGCTACCTTTGTAAGAAGACGTGAGAAAATGATCAACCCTTCTGCCAAACACCAGACACTGTGTTTTTGAAACATTCAGTAGAAGGTCATCGGTTGTAAAATAACGATCTAGAATTTCACAGGTTCTCCCCACATCAGCGACTATCTCTTGTGGAGTGTCACCACTAAAGATCAGGGTTGTGTCGTCCGCATATAGAATTGTAAACTTTCATGTAATGTTAGGCAATTCGTTTGTATAAAGTATATAAAGCAGCAGGCCTAAAATAGATCCCTGAGGTACACACCTCGTAACAGCGACCCTGTCTGAAAGAAGAGACCTGCCATAATTATCAGTCTCCATCACTTGCTGAGTGCGATTATTCAAGTAGGAGGCGATTAACTTTAATGCATTTCCCCTAATACCCAGGTGTTCCAATTTTATGCATAAAGTCTTATGATTGATACTATCAAAGGCTTTTGATAGATCAATACACATTGCCATAGTTATCTTTCCGCTGTTTAGTGAATCCAGAACATTCGACAATGCCTGATAAATGGCTCTTATGGTGGACTTTCCCTTTATAAAACTGTTTTGATTGGATGCAATCATCGAGTGCCTCTCCAAGAATCCAAGAAATCTCCCATTGATAATCCTCTCAAAGATCTTTCCAACATTAGACAGAAGAGATATCGATCTGTAGTTATTCTCATCATTTGCTGCTCCTTTTTTATGGAATGACTTTACAATGGCATTTTTTAGGAGATCAGGATATATACCCTGCTCAAAACACAAATTAATGATAAACGACAGTGTCTCAGATATTATTTGAGCAGTTTCTTTACTGTAGTATATAAGTTACTGGTAAATTATCATTTCCAACTGATTTTTTATTTTTAAAAAGTTTGATTATAGAAAAGACCTCGGGGACCGTCGTTGGCATTAGAAATATAGTATTGAAATTTTTATTTTCAGATGACGATAACTGAAATCCACCGACATCCAGATCATCATTTATTCTGGGACACGCGTTTATGAAGTATTTGTTCAGATGGTTTACAATTTTAAAATATATATATATATATATATATATATATATATATAATATAAATATATATATATATATATATATATATATATATATATATATATATATATACATTACAGTTCCGGCTTTCAATCCGTTCGTCTAACAATGAATTTGCACGACGTTTCACCAAAATCTCATTTGGCATTTTCAAGCACTTGAAAATGCCAAAGGAGGGCATATAATGGTAGTAAAAAATTTGACTTTGAATGGCGCTTTCAAGGTCAAATCAAGGTCAACTCAATTTTTTTAAATTGAAACCAATATATTTTTTTGCAGATTCACATGAAAAAATAAGAAACTTTTGTTGGAAACACCCTTTTTGAAAAAGTTAATGTTTTATGGTACAAACAAGAAAATAATTTCTAAACTTCAAGAATTTTTAACACAAAAACTTTGAAATATTCCAAATTGGCAGTGCCAAAACTGTCTAAAGTGTTATTTTTTTATGTTATGAGTGTCATATCTATTATTTAACTTGAATCTAGTGTAGCATAGTAATTAAATATTTATTTACTGAGGAGAAACACAGTGCTTGTTACTTATTTTGACGTATATAATTAACCTAATAGCACATAAATGATAGAGAAGAATATGGCTTAAAAGAACAAGATGTAGGTTTTTTGCGTTTTATAACTCTAAAGTTGCTAATTAAAATGAATTTTGAATTTTTAGCTATTTCTACAAGTTCGTTTTTTTGTATTTTAAAAAGATTGTCTCTAGCTTCCATATCTTTTTTTTAATATTGCGTTTTCTCACAATATTTAGATTTTTTTCTATCGGGTAAATTAAGATAAAGTGGCTGAATTTGTCACGCACGATGACGTTACGACAGATTAGGGAGAAAGTTTTCCATTCCGGCTTCCTTATATCTTCGAAAATATAGTCATCAGTTTTAGATTACTTTCATACGTAAGCAGCAGGAAAATTTACTGCGATTTTTTATGGAAAATGTTTTTTTAATAGCGAGATTCTTTTTTAGATTATGGACGTACCTTGAGCGTGAAACTCTCTTTTATGTGGAAAACGTATGAATTGCGAGCCTTTATTAGCCGGGGCTAAATCGTTAGCTAAACTAATCTCTTCATACAACTACCACCTATTTCTAGGGGCAGACATTACGCATCTAAAATCTGACATTAATGAAGGTTGTACAGTGAAGTACGAATGTGTCGGGCATTGTTTATTTAAAAATGTATTTATTTAAAAGGTATAGGATAGTAAACCAGGAAAAGACAAAGTACCTGTGTGTAGGAAAGGAGAAAACATCGGTTCTCCAGATAGAAGACCACATTCAAATCAGACCATGCACATAATATACATATCTGGGGACAAAAATTAGAAGCAACGGACGGACTGAACCAGAAATTGAATACCGTATTATACAGGGGAAGAAGTGTACATTTTGTGTCTAAACTCGATTCTGTGGGGAAAACATATATCAAAACAAAACAAAAAAACTTTTGTATAACACTATTCTAAGGATTATAGTATTCTAGGGCAGTGAAGCATGCCAAAGAGTCAAACCACAGAGCGGAAACTACGAGTATTGGAAATGGACTACTGGCGCAGATCGGCAGGAAAGTCTCAAATAAAACGATTCTAGAAGTGATGGAAGTGGAGGAGGATATAATACAAGGAATTGAAAGGAAACAACTAGAATGGTATGGTCACGTGGAGAGGATGAGCGACGAAAGACTCCCGAAGCTGATCAAAAACTGGTCACCACGGGAAAAGAGAAAAAGAGGGCACCCAAAAAAAAAGATGGATAGAAGGAATAGAAAGAAGTATGTCAGCAAGGAACCTAAGCCACGGAGACTGGAAAAATAGAGAGGACTGGAGAAAAGGAACCAAAAGGCGTACAACGCTATAAAGAATGGATGATGATGATGATAATGATTTATTTAAAACGTTTTTTCAGTGTCGATAATTGCCTGCCATCTTTGGGGTATACTTTCGACGAGATTTTTCGCATATTTTTGGGTAAAGATTTCCAAATTGCAAAAATGTGCCGTGAGAGCTACTTCACTGTGTACAACTTTTTACTATGAAGCTTCTGTTTGATGTATAACCATACGCTTTTGATTGGGTTTTCATCAGGTGATTGGATGGCTAATCTAGTGTAGCGATACCGGATTCCTCTTTCCACTTGCTCTACGTTTTAGTCCGACGTTTCGGGGTTGTTATTCCTCTTGAAAAATCCACTCCTCATTTTTATTGACAAATAACCGTTTAGCAGTCGGTACTAATACCTTCTTGTAAATCTCAACTCCAAAGAAAAGAAGAAATTTGTTTTACGGACTACAACTTATAGGCGACACATCCTTACTTGACTGATTGTACAGGTGAGTCAACGATAGAGCAAAGTTCATTGTCTCATTTGTTTCGGGAATGATGAAAAAATGTTAAATACAGTAGTTTTAGGGAATGTTAAGGTGCACAGTTTAAAATTATTTTGAGTATACTGGGTACTTCAAAAAAGTGTTTCCGATATAACATATATTTTTAGTGTTCCGTGCGGAACACTTATAAGATTACTTCGGTGTCTGTCTGTCTGTCCGTCTGTCACACCCGATTTTCTCCGAAACTATTTGTCCTAGAAAGTTGAATTTTGGCAATAATATAGGAATTAATGGCCTCATCAGAGCCATGTAGTTTTGAAAGTTAAATTTTGACTTAGGGGGAGAAATCGGAAGTGAAAAAAAAATTTTTTTACTAGGTAATCGAGTGTGGTGTCAAATGAAAGCTTTTGAAAACACGAGTAAAATATATATATGTATATATATATATATATATATATATATATATAATGTAATACTTGCGGGCACTTTTCTTTGTATTATTTTCAAAAAAAAATTGCTGTCCACCCACCTTATCTCGAAAAGTACTTATCAAAAAATTTTGAAAAAATTTTGGAATATTCTCCAAGGGGTGTAGATTGAACGAAAATTATCACGAGTGCATTACTTTTAATAATTTATCTGGTACATAAACAAAAAAAAAAATATTACAAGGTCATCAATTTTCAGTAAAGATTGCAAACAAACTTTGTTGAAAACTCATTTGGGGTGTGTTTTGTGAAGTCACTGATCATTTTTACACTTCCGTTACAAAATTTTTTATTTTAAAAGCAATCAACGTACGGAACACTAATTGCGCAAGTTTAACTTGCACTGGACCGGTTATTTATTTTAAATGGAACATCCTATTTTCTAATTTATTTTTAAATTCTGCGTAAAATTTTATAACTTTTTTATTAATAATGTTATATACCTAAACCTAGTAGTTTTTCTAATATTTCATTTTTTAAAAAATACTAGTTTTCAGTTTTGAAAAAAAAATTGCCAGTCGCGCCCTTGTTTCTGAATACTCATAATTGGTACGAACGTTTTATAGAGATGGAAGAAAAGATATATGTAAAGAAATTTGAGTTAGATGCTACAGGGTATTCAAAATAAATTTATGCATTTCGACTACTTTAAATTGAAAAATCTCAAATTTTTTAAGTTGCACACCCTGTATATTATTATTTTTTCTAACAGATTTTTACAATACCCTAAAACTTTTATTAAATATGTGATATACCTATTTCTAATAGTTTTCGATTTATTTTGAATTTTTCAATATTTACACTTGTTTTTAATACACTTACGCTATAACATCATAGTTGCCAAGACAAAACAAAAATGTAGGCATTGTGTAGCCATTGTCAAGTTTTGACATGTCTATTAAGCAAGTAAAAATAGTTTAATTTGTTGTAGTAAGTGACGTATAAAGGTAATAATTATGGATTTTCCTAAAAATGAATTAATTGATATGGTTTACATACTAGGCGAGGCGGGAAAAAATTGTCTTTTGGCAGTAAGGCTTTACGGAGCGAATTAAATTTTCGAATTATTGGTCCATATTTTTTCCGCGAACCGCTTAACGGGCCTAGATATCTAAATTTTTTGCAATAGGAATTACCCTAGCTTCTTGAAGAAGTTGATAACTTTGCAAGGGAACAAATGTGGATTCACCAAGACGGAGCTCCTGCTTATTATCACCGGAAGTTCGAGAATTTTTAAACGATCGTTACCCACAAAAATAGATCGGTAGGATGGATTCATTCAGTGGCTCCTTTGATCATGTGACTTTTAGACTTCTTTTTGTGGGGCCACATACCAGTAGATATGGAAAATAAACTCCTGGACAAAATTAACGCAACAATCTGAAAATTAATTTATCTTTTTCTTATGTCAGTTTTAAAGTTTATCGAGTATTTGAATGGTAGGCTATGCATATTTTGTTTCGTTGTGCATGACAGAAATCAAAACAATTCGTTTAGATTTACAGTTTTAAAGAATTTTTTAGAAGATAAACAATTTTCTGTAATAATGCGATAGATTTTCTTTAAAAGTAAGCTTATAAATTGTTCCTTTTTTCAAAGTAACACGTTTTTGTGGTAGACTGTTTTATTTTTGACCCGAAGAATTAGAAAAATGAATCGAACAAGGAATTTAACTGAACACGAGGTAGTGCGGGCCTAAGTTTTATTGGACGAGGGATATTGTCAGAGTTATGTTGCCAATTTGTTAGGCAAACATTGTTCCACAATAAGTCGTATGGTAAGACGCTTGAATGACGTAGGAACTTATTCTAGAAGGCTAGGGCTAGGGCGAAAATGATGCACTAGCGACCTAGATGAACGTTTTATAAGAGAATATGCTTTAAGAAATAGGACTGTCACTACTTCTATAATAAGAAACGAACTCGAAGATGTTCGCAATGTCACAATTTCTTCTAAAACAGTTAGAAGACGGTTAAATGAAGCTGGATTAAACAGTAGGAGACCAGCCACTGCGCCCTTGCTTACTAGAGAGAACAGAGTTGCCAGGTTACGTTTTGCTCGAAATCTCGAAAACTGGTCTGTGGATGATTGCAAACAAGTTTTCTTCACAGATGAAACTAGGGTTAGTCTAAAACATCCAGATGGTCGTGAGCGAGTATGGCGAGACCAGGAGAGAGGTTTGCTCCTTGCAATATCTTTGCAAGGATTCCATTCGGCGGTGGCTCTGTTATGTTCTGGGGTGGCATTTGCTTTGATGCTCGCACAGAGTTAGTTTCTGTCCGTACGAGATCCATGAATGCTGACTACTATCTTGAGAATATTGTAATAGAACATGTGATGCCTTTCGGTCATTTTGTAAGGTCCAATTTCCTGTTTATGCAAGACAACGCTCGACCTCACGTGGCTAGGGAGGTACTCGATTATCTTAATCAAGTTGATATACCGATTAAGCAATGGCTACCAAAAAGCCCGGATCTGAATCCGATAGAACATGTATGGGATCACCTTAAGAAAAATGTGAAAACGTCATATACCTGCACCTAGAAACCTGAGGGAACTTGAAAATGCAGTTATCACAGAACGGGAGCAAATTCCTCAAGATTTTATCCAAAATTTAATTAGAAGCATGCCTAGGCGCATAAACGCTGTCATCCGAAGTAGAGGAGGCAACACACGCTACTAGTGTCCCAGTTACACCATTAATTTTGCTACTAGTGTCCCAGTTTATTTTTTTCATTATTACATAATTTCAATGATTTTGTTATTAGGTCTTAAGAATAATTTTAGTTCGAATCTTATAGAGAAATTTGGTAGCTAATTCACTTTTAAAGTATCCGAATAAGTTTTTTCTAACTTTTAGTGTAACCAATGTTCATAAAAAATTATAAAAATTAATTCATTATAGAGATTTGTATGATTTAATATATTGTTGCGTTAATTTTCTCCAGGAGTGTAGTCTACTGGATGCGTGCAGGACAATTACGCCCTTTATGCTAAGGAAAGAGAAGGAAAATATAGTTAAACGACTAAACATGTGTATTCAAGTAGACGGGCATATTTTTGAACATTTATTATGTCATAGAAATTAATCATTAGATACTATATTAACTATATTAAAATTATTAACTCTTTGTTTATGTTTTCACAGTAGCGTAAGTGTATTAAAAACAAGGGTAAAAATTGAAAAATTCAAAATAAATCGAAAACTATTAGAAATATTTATTATTAATAAAAGTTGGAGGATTATGTAAAATCTATTCGAAAAAATAATAATATACAGGATGTACCATTTAAAAAATTGCGATTTTTCAATCTAAAATAGTTAAAATGCATAAATTTATTTTGAACACCCTGTAGAATCTAACTCAAATTTCTTTACATATATCTTTTATTTTATCTTTTTTTACAAAACTGAAAAACTAGTATTTTTTTTTTTAAATTGAAATATTAGAAAAACTACTAGGTTTAGGTATATAACATTATTGATAAAAAAAGTTATAAAATTTTACGCAAAATTTAAAAATAAATTAGAAAATAGGATGTCCCATTTAAAAAATATGTTATATCGGCCACACTTTTTTGAAGTACCCTGTATACTCAAAAATAATTTTAAACTGTGCACCTTAACATTCCCTAAAACTATTTTTTCGTCATTCCGGAAATAAACGAGATAATGAACTTTACCCTATCGTTAACTCACCCTGTACTTAAAACAGTAATAGTTTTGAGTAGAATTTTCAGCTTACCACTATGTTTAAAAATTATGGTGATTGACTAAATACAATCCAAACTAATAATCTACTTGATCTTCTTCAAATTAGTCTCCTTCAACCGCAATACATTTATATAACATGTTTTCTAATCTTTAAAACGCTTCTAATATCCAATTTTCGACATTTCTTTCAAGGTGGCCAGCGAATTTTCTCTTATAATTTCTATGGATTCAAAATGGTGTCCACGGAGTAGTAATTTAAATCTGAGGCCAGAGAGAAGTTACACTGTCCCATATTTGGTAAATAACGGTGCTTGTGGGACGGTCATGGTTCTATTTTTACTTAAAAAGTTTCGAATAATAATTGCATTTTGCAATGTTATCGTAATGTGAAATCCATGAATTGTTCTGACACAATTCAATGTTTTTTAAGCATTAATACACGTAAATTACACATAATACTTAAGAAAAACACGTTATTTACCGTTTGATGTAGTGGTGATATATACTGAGTAGTGTTATTGTACCAGAAATTCCACATTCCTAACATAGTTAATAATAATTTCGTAACTTTCCCTGTTTTTTGTTGAAATAATAAATGAGTTTTATACTTGAATATATATATAGTAAAGCATATAAGGGACGAAAGAGGTGGGAGAGGGGATTAGAGGATTTGATTCGAATATATCGTGTTCCGTTTTAGGGCTTTTAAGTCGACACATTTTAAGCTTATTATTGTTATAGGGAAGTATATAAGGGGTTAAAGGGGTGGGGTATGAGGTAAAAAAGGCTGCTCCTTTGCCAGGATTTTAAGGTCGAGTAATTTGAAGGGTTTGCCTTCTATATGTCGTGCTATATATCCTTTTCTGGGTTTCTAAGTCCAGGAAATCAAAAATTTAATTATTTTTCCATTGTTTTCCAGTTTAACCTAGGAAGGGGTCGAAGGAAGCGGGGTAGTTTAATATTGTATAATTTCAATAACTTTTTGAGAAATTCACAGGCTTTTTGGTTGATGTACTCTACAAATTTTAAGCATATTTCTTATAGTAAAATTTGTAAGGGGTTAAAGGGTGGGGTAAGGGATTAATGGGGTCGTTTCCTATATATGGTGTTTTGTGTCTTTTTTGCAGTTTATGGAGTGAGGGGTGAAAGTTGTGAAGTGTTCAAAAATTGCATAGTTTCAATAGTATTCTGGGAGTTTTTCCAGGTTTGTGGTTATGATAGTGAACAAATTTTAAGCATAACACAGGCCAACGATGAAAAATACTTTTTTAATAATTTTACCTGATTCCTATGTTTTTTGGTGTGCTGACTCCGAAAATTATAATAAAAAAGTCGTATCACCCACCAATTTTTCACATTTTAATATTCAAAATGTGAAAAGTTTATTTTTTATCATTCGAATGTCATTAGGTTGGCAATAAAATCAGAATTTTATAAGTTTGGCAGTAAAATCAAATGTTATTAAGTTGACAGTTCCGATAAATGTCACAGCTGTTTGTTTTCTTTCAGTTAATATAAACTCGTATTGCAGTGTTTAACCCATGTGCTTTAATTCACACTCAAAGAATGGCTAATCGTGGTTGTAAAAACTCTCCCAACACTTTTTGTTCTATATGTGGTGAGTTTTTAGTTAAAAACACATCAAAGAAACATTGCTGACTTTGTAAAAAAAGTATACTTTGCATATTTTGACGTAGAAATCGGTAATCAAGAAAAAAAATGTTGGGCTTCTCACAAAATATGTTAAGTTTGTGTAGAGGATCTTAGGAAATGGTATAAGAAAGAAAATAAAGCTTTTAGATTTGCAGTATCCATGGTATGGAAAGAGCAAGAAAATCATTCAAATGATTGTTATTTTTGCAGCATTGATGTTTCTGGATATAACTACAAAAATAAGTCCTAACTTTTATTTATTTATTTATTTATTTATTTACAGTTCATTAGAACCTAATTTAACTATCGGATAGGCATATTCTTGTCGATGTAATAGTTGCTTAAACTGATTTATGATTTTACAATTTTTAATATTATTTGGTAGGTCATTAAAATGTTTAAGTCCTTTATAATAAAGATTTGCTCGATTAGCTTCATTTGTAATTCCCACCACTCGGAAGTCATTTCGTCCTCTGGTGTTGTAGTTGTGTATCTGATTGATGTATCTAATTTTCTCGGTCAAATATGTGGGACAATTTTCTATCTTTATATTATAGATGAATTTCATTGCGTAATAAAATAAGCTCTGCTTTACACTCAGCCAATTTAATCGATCTAACATATCTTTTATATGCGTATCCCTAGGCTTCCGCAATATAAATCTCATTGCCTTGTTTTGAAGTTTTTTGCAGTAGTTCTATTTGTGTATCCTTAGCAAGAAAAATAATACCGAAGGACAATAAATAAAATGTGGCTCAATTATGCTTCTATATATTAATATTTTATGGTATTCACTTATGATGTGGCAAGTTCTATATATGAGATAAAGTTTTTGGTTTATTTTATTCACTAAATATTGAAAGTGTGCATCAAATTTAAGTTTACAATCTATCATTACACCCAAGTATTTAATTTCGTTTACTTTTTCTATTTCACGATTATTTATGTATAATTTATGATTATTATTATAGTTATTGTGTGATATTATCATATATTTAGTTTTATCTGTATTTAGTTTTAACATATTTATACACATCCACCTGTAAAGATTATTCATATCAGACTGCATTTTATTAATAGCCACATCCAAACTAACATCACTAATTGCAATCAGTGCATCGTCTGCAAATAGTCTAACATCCCCGTACTTTAAACCGTCTTTAATGTCATTTATGTATATGAGAAACAGTACCGGCGTCGATGTCGTGTTTCCAATTTTTGTTTGTTGCTTTCTATTCGATAGATAATCTTCAAACCATTTTAATTCCATATGACGCACTCCAATTTTGTGTAGTTTCTTAAGCAATAATTTTCTGTCTATAGTTTCAAATGCTCTTTTTAAATCTATGAACGTTGATACAATGTATTTTTTATCCATCAAATCTTCACGCCATTCCCTTATAACATAATTAATTGCAGTTTCACATGAGTGTTTGCTTGTAAAACCCGATTTGCTCTGGAATAATAATATTGTTATCATTCAAATATTGCAGTAACTGATTTTTTATTACTGTTTCAAGGATTTTTTCGTCACTTGGAAGCGTATTTATTGGTTGCATCTCTTCAGGTTTTATAGTATATTTTATTTTTTCAATTGGCACAATTTTGGAAATTTTCCATTCGTTAGGCACTTTTCCTTGCAGCATGCTATTATTGATGATATTGGCGTAAAAAAAGCCGTGTACGTTATAGAATGTTTAATTACACCTTCAGATAAAATATTCTTACCGCCAATTTTATTTTTAAATTTTTTAACAATTTCAATTATTTCGTTACTATCTACTGTTTGAAATTTAAATTGGTGATTAGTTATATTTGTATTTCTCATAGTATTCTGCACAACGTCTATACCATTTTTAATGTCAGTGATACTCTGAACAAGGAATTTATTTAAAAGTTCAACAATTTCTTTTTCATTTTCAATTATTTTACCATTCATAACGATTCTGTTTACTGCACTGGTACTTTTTGACATACAAATTTCTTCTTTTAAAACTCTCCACATTTCTCTGCTGTTTCTGTGATTATTTTCAATTTTATTCTGTACATATTGCAATTTCTTCTGTTTAATCATATTTTTATATAATTTTTTCACTGGCTTGTAATCTTCCCAATCATTAGCTATTTTGGCTATTTGGTATTTTTCATACTTTATTCTATGTATTTCTGTCAGTTCCCAATCATACCATTTCTTCATCAACTTTATATTTACGGTTTTTTCTTCAGTTAGCGATAACATAATATCCTTCAATGCGTGGCCTATGAAAAACACCTTAAAATCTATATCACCGTTTAACACATCACCGAAATTTATCATTCGTAACATTTCGATAATTTTATCACAGTCATAGTTTTCCCAGGAAATAATTTTTTTCGTTAATCTCATTTTGTACTTTTTCACAATTGGTATTTTGAATAATATTGTTTGATGATCTGATATTTGATCGTTTTCTAGTTTAGTACTTGTTACGTTGTTTATATCTGTGTATAGATGATCTATTTTCGTGCTCGAATTTTCACTCACTCTTGTATCAAATGTTATAATTTGTTTCATTGCTGCAGAGCCAAATACATTTTCCAGTTCTTTGCCATAAATTTATCTTCAATTATATTGTGCACATCTTGTATAAACTCCATGTGATTGCTGTTTGGCGAATGATAAAGAACACCTAATTGTAATTTAATATTATTTTTAAGCTTGATAACTTTACTTCAGCTAATCGGCCGGTAGGACATGGACCAGGACTTCCTGTCCCTGAGCCACCTCAGTCTATTGATGACGTTTTACACTCCAGTCCCGAATTTAATGAAAGTCGACCGGATGATGATGAGTTTCATTGTTCTCTAGAAAATTTAAAACCACAGTTGTTTATACAAGCTGAGTTAAATGATTTAGTGAGAGATTTGGGTTTGAATAAGGAAAAAGCAGAATTGCTTGGTTCTAAGCTGAAAGAAAAACAGTTATTGCAATCTGGAACATCTATTTACCATTATAGAACAAGAGTTCAAAATTGTAGCCTAATCAAATAAAAGTACGGTTTAAGTTTTTCTTTTTTATGTATCAGATTTTCCCTATTTTGAAATTTAATCGACGTCATATTGTGAGAGAATTGTGGGTGATACAAAAAAAAACTGATACCAGATACGGTTTCAGCACCCAAGATATTAGTTAGAGGTATTGGTTTAAAAAAGTTTTTACAAATATTTTTTTTGTCTGCCTGTGTATTTATTTATTTACTATAAATAATTATGTAACATATAAGGGGTGAGGAAGGGAGCTAGACGTGTGAATTCGTATTTATTTTGCTATAGGTATTATTTAGAGTTCTTGAAGTCAAGGAAACGGGACGGTAATAGACAGAAAACAGTTAACATTACCATTTTTTACCAGCTTTGACGTCATTTATTCGGTCTTGGTTCACATTTGGCAAAATACTCACTTGATGTTGCGCTGTTTCCTGGTCATATGAATAGATCCACGCCTCATCATCATAATTGTGCATTTCAAAGCGCAAGAAAACATCTTTTTTGCCACCTCAACACGATGATACTTTTCAAGAAAATTTAGTTGTTCTGAAACAAAATGAAATAACACAGAAGACCAGTCCAGGTCGTTCTTCAAATAGATTGTAATAATTCAATTGATATTTCAATAAAGTCAATTTCTAATATTTCGTTGGCGATTACAGAAAACAAAGTCCTTGATGTTGTTGAGGTTTTCTTTTGTGGTTGCAGTGGATGGTTTACGACAACGTGATTCATATTTAACTGTTTCTTCACTCTCTTGAAACTGTTTGTACCATTTGAAAACTTTTGATCTTGCTAAATATTTATCACTGTAGTACTTCTTACGTTTTTAATGCTTCAGTATAAGAAATTTCGTTTGTCAGAAGTTAATCATCTCTACCAACCTAAAAAACAAATACTTTAATAATAGTTTTTAAGCACGTTAGTATATATGTATAGCAAATGGTAACAGTTTTTTTTATAGGCATAGCAGACGTACTGTAGGGAAATTCCTAAAACGCCGCAGAAGTGACGCATGTACGAAAAAACTGAAAATCGTACAATGATTAAATTCTTTACTACTCAGTATATATATCACCAATACACCAAACACTTTATTTTTGCGCTCGACTCGAGTTTCGCTAACCATCGCTTCATCAGGAGCCTTTGTCAATCATCGCTCCTGATGAAGCTAACATGGTTAGCGAAACGCGCATCGAGTGCAAATATAAAGTGGTGTAGTGGTGATATATACTGAGTAGTCTCATTGAGCCAAAGATTCCACATTCTCAACTTAGTTGAGATGGCTTCACGGTCAACGGAATTAAACCTTTATCGTAAGTACCGTAGTAAGATTAGATTAGTAGGTGCAGATATTTGGTTTTTAAAGTCTTGCAAGAAATTTAAAGTTTTTCCTAATTTTATTAAGGTTAATTTACCAAAATCGAACATTTCAGAAAAAGTTTCTTTCTTTGCTAAACAAAAATGGCTTGACTTAGAAACCAAGAATTTGTACACAAAACGTAGTATGTTTGAAGTAGAAACATACAGCATATTCAAAAAACTTACTTAAGGATTAAACAATATTGAATATGAAGTATGGAGCGAGTTCCAGAGGAAAATGTTTTTAGTTATTGATATTCAATATAAAAAGAAATTCTCTATTCTAAGTAAAAAATTAAAAAAGCTCTTACCGAAGAAGAATAGCCCTCAGGAACTCGTAAATATTGTAGAAAATCATTCATCTCAATCCTTTACACGAAATAAAATTTACATCTTAAACAAAGGTCTTAAGTTTGCAGTACCCCCTCCTAGAGATAATTTATCAGAAATAGTTGCTCACATTGAAAGTTCCATTAGTACACTTCCAGAAAATAGTAAATCATTTTTGTTGAAAAACATTGTTGAAAAACAAAACAAATTCTAATTCACAAAAAAAACATAAAAGTAGTTAAAGGATTGAAAAAGAAAGATGTCTTCTACTTAAAAGCGGATAAAGAAAATGAGGTTGTTATTTTGGATAAGAAAGATTACTTTGAACGCGTAGAGTCAATCATCGCTCCTGATGAAGCTAACATGGTTAGCGAAACGTGCGTCGAGTGAAAAAATAAAGTGTTTGGTATAGTGGTGATATATACTGAGTAGTATCATTGTGCCAAAGATTCCACATTTCCAACTTAATTAAATTCTTTGTTTTGGATGGCTTAACACCAGGAGAAGTTCATCCAAAATTGTTAAGCATGTATAAGGATGCATCATCTTCACTTCCCACTGTGAAAAAGTGGGTAGCTCTTTTTAAATCTAGTCGTACAAGCTTCGAAGATGATCCACGCGAAGGTCGTCCAAAAACTGCTACTGCACCACAAATCATTCAAGTCCATGATATGGTGTTAGATGATCGACGAGTGAAATAACTGAGGCCATAGGCATCTGAAAAGAACGAATTGGAAATATTTTGCATGAAGAATTACATATGAAAAAGCTTTGTGCAAGATGGGAGCCGCATTTGCTGACAATTGACCAAAAACGCATCGTTGTAAATTGTACTTGGTGGGAAACATAGTGCTAGGCAAATCATTTTAAACTGATGACACTACTCAGTATATATCACCATTACACCAAACACTTTATTTTTGCACTCGACGCGCGTTTCGCTAACCATGTTATCTTCATCTGGAGCGATGATTGACTAAAGCTAAACTACAAATCTACTCTATTTATACTTAACCTAACACCTGAATAACTCAGGCGGAACTAATAGCCTAGGCGAGGCCATCAGTTCCGGTCAAGTAACCAATAGAGGGAACTATATGGAATAGGTTCTCTGTCTTTATTTAAACTATTTTTATATTTTATAATTTTCATACTTTCTTCGTATGCGTTCAACAGTCTCGTATCAAATACATTTTTAATTTATCTTAAATTATCTAATGTTACAGTATGATCAGCTTCAAGGGCGTGTTCGGCAATGCTAAACTTTTCTTCTCTACTGTATTTTAAATGTGCTAGTTGTTCTTTAAATCGTGTTTTAATTGACCTTTTAGTTTGCCCAACATACTTTTTGTCGCAATCATTACAACTAATTTCATAAATTCTACTTTTCTCACAACTAGGAATCTTATCTTTGGGATTTCCTAAGATATTCCTCAGATTGTCTAATGACTTATAGACTAAGGTGAGGCCTACCTTATTAAATACCTTATTGAGTCTCCTGCTATATTTCAGATTATAGGGTATGGAGACATACTTGGTCTTATATTCTTCGCGTGTAAAAAAGGTGGAATTCTGAATATTTCACCTGAACTTATGGCTATTTATTAACTTGTTTACTAAGTTGTTGTCATAACCATTAACTCTAGTTATATTTCTAATAAGCTTCCTTTCATGATTAAAGTTTTCTCTATGCAGAGGAAAAGTGACCAAACGATGAACTAAAAAATGTAATGCAGCTAATTTGTGTTGTTTGCAATAAAATGAATCATTAGGAATATATCTATCTGTTACTTTGTCTTTTCTATAGATATCAAATTCTAATCTATTATTATTTTTAATAATTAAAATATCTAGAAAAGGCAGTTGTCTTTTATTCTCAATTTCGTAAGTGAATTTAATGGAATCATATCGACTATTTAATTTGGAAACAAAATCATCTATATTTGCTTTCTTTGTATCACTAAAATCGCGAAAGAAAAACATCATCCACATACCTATATCATACCCTTGGGAAATACTCATATTTTTTACTGGCTTCGGTTTGAAACTTACTTATGAATATGAAAGCTGCAGCAATTACCCATAGCTGTTCTTTTTTCTGAACATAAAATTGACTGTTATATTGAAAATAATTTTGTTCCATACAAATTTATGTTCTGAAAAAAGGAACAGCTATGGGTAATTACTTATTACCTTTCATAGCCAATTTATTCAAGAGTAAGTTTGAAACCGAAGCCAGTCAAGAATTTGAGTATTTCTCAAGGGTGTGGTATAGGTATGTGGATGATGATTTCGCGATTTTTGATACAAAGAAAGCAGATATAGATGATTTTATTTCCACATTAAGTAGCCGATATAATTCCAATAAATTACTTACGAAGTTGAGAACAAAGGACAACTGCCTTTTCTAGATATTTTAATTATTAAAAATAATAATAGGTTAGAATTTGATATCTATAGAAAAGATACAGTAACAGATAAATATAGATAGATAGATAGATAATAATTTATTTGTTTTCATGTAACAATAGGTTACACTTATAAGCCAATAGGCATTAAACAATGTTAACTAAGTTTACAAAAACCTATAATTAAATAAAAGGAAAGGAAAAAATAGTAAATAAGTAAAAACACTTTAAAAGCAAAATTACAATATAGTAACAAAGACACAATGAAATAAGAGGCACAACGAAAAAGACAAGAAACCACCTCTGCTGACAGAGCCATCAAATCCCTGTGCTAAGTTCAACAGAACTTAATAAAAATTCATTTAATGAGTAATAAGCTCGTTGAAGCAGATATTTGGTTAAAGGTCTCTTTACTTCCGTTTTACATAACGCACGTACACTCTCTGGGAAACTATTATATATCTTTAATATGACATAATTAACATTTTTCTATATGTAGCTGTAATTACACTTTTCGGGAAGCAGATTCAATTTATGTCTAGTGGCATACCTGTGATTGTTCATGTAAGTCCCAAAAATATCGCTGTTGGTGTGAACAAACATAAAACTGTCCAAGATATACATAGAAATAATGGTTAAGATCTTTTTGTCTCTAAACACATTCTCACAGCTATTACGCAGCGTCATTCCAAATATACCTCTAATACATTTTTTCTGAAGAATTACAACTCTCTCAATTTCCGGAGAATTACCCCAAAAGATAAGACCGTATCTTATTCTTGACTATATGAAGGCATGATAAGCTGACAGAGCAGCATCGACTCCAGCATTTTCAGAAATAATTCTTAAAGCATAGCAATACCTTGAAACATTCAACGCAACATTCTCAATATGCGCTCTCCAGTCCAGTTTCTGATCTATTTCCACCCCCAAGAAGGAAACACGTTCGGGCGATTGGATATTAATATTTCGATATGTAAAAGATAAAGTGTTTTCTATTCCATTGCCGAAAAATAGGCATTGTGTCTTTTGAGCGTTTATTAATAAGTCATGAGCCGAAAAGTATCCTTCAAGAGCTTCGCACGCTCCTTGCACAGTGGTCAGCATTGAGTGCGGGCTCTCCCCACTAAAGATCAATGTAGTGTCATCTGCGTAAAGTATAGTAAATTCTCCGGATATTCTACTGTATATAAATGTATAAGAGAGGTCCTAATATTGATCTCTGAGGAACACCCCTCGACACCCCGATCTTGTGGTAAATTATAGGCCTACCAAAATCATCAATTTCCATAACGTGTTGTGTCCGATTTTCCAGGTAGGATGCTAATAAATTCAACGCATTTCCCCGAACACCATATGGTTCCAGCTTGGAACATAGGGTATTATGATTGACACTATCAAACGCCTTTGACAGGTCAATGCACATTGCCATTGTGAGCTTCTTATTATTTAAAGAACTTAATACATGAGTTAATGCTTGATACACCGCTCTAACTGTAGATTTATTTTTTCGAAATCCATTTTGGTTGTTGGAAAATAATGAGTTGCGTTCAAAAAAATCGATTAGCCTATTGTTTATAATTTTTTCAAATATTATACCTACGTTTGAGAGCAGCGATTTTTTTCCTCATGTAAACCCCCTTTTTTGTGTATTCCTTAATTATTCCTAATTACATTTTTTAGTTCATCGTTTGGTCAATTTTTTCTCTGAATATTAGAAATAAAGGGTGTTTTTTGTAGAGGTATAGAACTTTGAAATGGAACAAAACAAAGATGAATTTTTTAAATTGACATGAAATTTACTTTATTCGAAAGATAATCTTCTGGCATTATAATTTAAATATGACTTCTGGCATATGACCGCCACGGCTGGCTCGGACGTAGTCTAATCTGGAGGTCCAATTTTCGATGACTTTTTCCAACATTTGTGGCCGTATATCGGCAATAACGCGGCGAATGTTGTCCTCCAAGTGGTCAATCGTTTCGGGCTTATCGGCGTAGACTAGCGACTTCACATATCCCCACAGAAAATAGTCTAGCGGCGTTAAATCGCACGATCTTGGAGGCCAATTGACGGGGCCGAAACGTGAAACTATACGGTTACCAAACGTTTCCTTCAATAAATCAATTGTGGCACGAGCTGTGTGACATGTTGCGCCATCTTGTTGAAACCACAGCTCCTGCACATCATGGTTGTTCAATTGATGAACGAAAAAGTCAGTAATCATGGCTCTATAGCGGTCACCATTGACTGTAACGTTCTGACCAGCATCGTTTTTAAAGAAGTACGGACCAATGATTCCACCAGCCCATAAAGCACACCAAACAGTCAGTTTTTCTGGATGTAACGGTGTCTCAACATACACTTGAGGATTATCATCACTCCAAATACGGCAGTTTTGTTTATTGACGTATCCATTCAAACAAAAGTGAGCTTCATCGCTAAACAAAATTCGCTTATGAAAATCGGGATCAACGGCAATCTTGTTTTGGGCCCATTCACCGAATCTACGCCTTGCTAGGTGATCGTGTGGCTTCAATTGTTGCACAAGTTGGATTTTGTAAGCACGCAAACCAAGATCTTTCCGCAAAATCTTCCATAAAGTGGATGGACACATATCCAATTCCTGTGCACGATGGCGGATAGACTGATTCGGGTCTTCCCCTACGCTACGCTCTACAGCAGCAATGACTTCTTCTGTACGCACTGTACGACGTCTCTGTGGATGCGTATTATCATTTAGAGTAAACGTGATGCGAAAACGTTCCATAGTTAATCGAATTAATTGCTCTGATGGACGATTATGTTGACCGTAAAATGGACGTAGTGCGCGATACGTATCTCGAACAGAACCATGATTTTCAAAATAAATTTGCACAATTTGGAAGCGTTGTTCAGGCGTCAGTCTATTCATGTTGAAATGCCAAACCAAACTAAACATAAATCACTTGACAGCCGACAAAATGGCCGCCAGTTAAAAAAGTGTTGCCAAGTTAAAGTTTTATACCTCTATAAAAAACACTCTTTATAACTAGAGTTAATGCTTATGACGATGACTTAGTAAACAAGTTAATAAATAGACATAAGAAGAGGTTAAATATTCAGAATTCCACTTTTTTTACACGCGAAGAAAATAAGACCAAGTATGTCTCCATACCATATAATCCGAAATATAGCAGGAGACTCAATAAGGTATTTAATAAGGTAGAAAAGTCTAGTATTGCCAAACATGCCCTTGAAGCTGATCATATCGTGTCATTAGATAATTTAAAATTAATTAAAAATGTATCTGATAGGAGATTGTTGAATGCAGGCGAAAGTATGGAAATTATAAAATGTAAAAGTAGTTTAAATAAAGATAGAGGGCTTATTTCTTATTGGTCGCCTCTATTGGTTACTTGATCGGAACTGATGGCCTCGCCTATGCCATTAGTTCCGCCTCAGTAATTCAGGTATTAGGCTGAGTATAAATAGGGTAGATTTGTCATTTATCTTTAGCCAATCATCGCTCCTGATGAAGCTAACATGGTTAGCGAAACGCGCGTCGAGCGCAAAAATAAAATGTTTGGTGTAGTGGTGATATATACTGAGTAGTGTCATTGTGCTAAAGATTCCACATTCCCAACATACTAAAGTGATGATATTCTCAATATAAAAGACTGCTTGAGACTGACAAACTGAATTTCATACGGATGTGAAGCATGAATTTCCAGCATGCCCCGCTTTAGGAGGAATTAAGCAGGATACATCCATCGAAAATTTTCCATAAAAATAGTTGTAGAACAGACTCAAGCTGCCAACCGTTCTTCGATGTTCCAAGAATTCAAAGTTTCTGGTAAGTTTGGGTCTCCAGTTAGGCGTCCTAAATATCCAAGGGATCTGAAGGCAGCAGCTGCGGCTAAAAAATTACCTTCACAATTTGCATGGGAAAAACATTACAGTAGGAACAACCATAAGATTTTGCATATTAATTCACATAATTTAGATAAAAATATCGTTCTTCCAAAAATCAGTGCAAGAACGTTTAACAAATATTAATAAAATACTAAAAAGCAGTTTACAGACTTTATTCCAAATTCAGAACCGACCGAGTAAAATAAATCAAAAAGCAAGACTATCATAGTGGATGTCAAACATTTAAAAATAAATCCTATAAATATAAATAGCATTCAACATAAAAAAGCTTAAATTAACTAAATTGATTAAACAACAGCCTTGATGTGGTTCTTATCTAAGAAACATTTCTCAAAAATAATAGTTTTTATGACAAATTTTAATGTTTTTCGGTTGACTTGATAGACCTAGAGGTGGTTTTATTATCCAATTCCCAACCAAATGTTATCAACCTATGTCCAAATTATATTGACAAATCGTCAAAAAATTACCATGTTTATTGAAGTCCTATAATTTCTATATTGAAAGTCTGAAAAAGATAATTGGGGGTTGCAGAACAAATAATTTACGGGGATTTCCACGATTTAATTATTCATTAAATTTTAAATACCATATTCTTCCCCTACTATATATACTTATATGATAGAGGATTATCCAAAATCCCAGATTTATATATACGAGGCTGGTTTGAAAAGTCCGTGCAAAAATAAAAACTACTTATGTGTTTGGGGTAAACCTTTTTTATTTTTCGACATAGTCTCCTTTTAGGCTTATACACTTCGTCCAACGATGTTCTAGTTTGTTGATCCCTTCCGAATAATAGGATTTGTCCAAGTCTGCAAAATATCCATTAGTGTCTGCAATCACCTCCTCGTTTGAATAAAATCTTTGTCCCGCCAGCCATTTCTTCAAATTGGGGAACAAATGGTAGTCCGAGGGAGCCAAGTCTGGAGAATAGGGGGGATGTGAAACGAGTTGGAATCCTATTTTCCATTAATTTTGCGACCACAACTGCTGAGGTGTGTGCTGGTGCGTTGTCGTGATGGAAAAGGACTTTCTTGTGGGCCAATCGCGGGCGTTTTTCTTGCAGCTCGGTTTTCAAACGGTCCAATAACGATGAATAATATTCACCTGTAATAGTTTTACCCTTTTCCAGATAGTCGATGAGGATTATCCCTTGCGAATTCCAAAAGACAGTCGCCATAACCTTTCCGGCCGAAGGAACGGTCTTCGCCTTTTTTGGTGCAGATTCCCCCTTGGTAACTCATTGTTTAGATTGTTGTTTGGTCTCAGGAGTATAGTAATGTATCCATGTTTCATCCACAGTGACGAAACGACACTTAAAGTCCTCCGGATTCTTCTGGAACAGCTGCAAACCATCCTTGCAACACTTCACACGATTCCTTTTTTGGTCAAGCGTGAGCAATCGCGGCACCCATCTTGCGGATAGCTTTCTCATGTCCAAATGTTTATGCAAAATATTATGTACCCGTTCAGTCGAGATGCCCACAGCACTAGCAATCTCACGCACCTTAACTCTTCTGTCATCCATCACCATATCATGGATTTGATCAATGATTTCCGGAGTCGTAACCTCCACAGGCCGTCCAGAACGTTTAGCGTCACTTGTGCCCATATGGCCAGTCCGAAAATTTTGAAACCACTTATAAACTGTTCTAATCTCTTCTGAATAGAATCTAACAAATGCAATGTATGTTTGGGAACAGAGCCTCAAAGATAGGAGCAGTAATCCATCGTTGGTCGAATTTGAGGTTTGTACAGTATTATCAGTTGTTGTGGAGTGTAAAGCTTCCTAGTTCGAAATAATATTCTCACCTTTTTGACGCTCTCTTTGCTATGCATGCACTGCGAATACTGTATTAAAAGAGAGGTACGGACTGTATAATGCCAGCATAGGAAGGGTATGATCTGTTTTACGAATGAAAATTAAAAATAAAAACCCATTAAAGTCATTCTCCGAAAGAACGACAATATGTTTTTTCTGCTTAATTTTTTCATTGGTCTTATTTCGGCCAGTATTCCTCCTTATTGCGATACTTAATTCGTAATTTTTTTTGTTGCCGTCTGCAGATCTCGTTCGCTTTTTTATAAATTGAATTTTAACATTTACTTTTAGGCCTCATAAAACACAAGCAGGAACAGACGCCCGCAGGGACGATAGTAAGAGAAGTCTTAAGAGCGGAGGTTGTTATTTTCGTTTTATTCCTTAATTTCGTTGAACTAACAAGGAATTTTAAGTTTCGCTCTGTGTATGTATACAGGGTATATTTTATTTTTAGCCAAACTGTTTAAATTTGTATCTCATAGGGCCTTAAAATCTTTTTTTGAGCAGCATGCTATAAATAAGGAACGGCGGCTTTCATGGCCTTGGTTAAATCAGAAGTCATGTTTCCTGGGAACGGATCGTGTCCAAATGGAGTAACTTTCTGACCCTTAGCCTGCGATTGTACTTGATATCTTTAGAGATCTTTACTTTGCAAGATTAGAACACTGAATGTTCG
This sequence comes from Pachyrhynchus sulphureomaculatus, assembly GCA_019049505.1. Taxonomy (NCBI): domain Eukaryota; kingdom Metazoa; phylum Arthropoda; class Insecta; order Coleoptera; family Curculionidae; genus Pachyrhynchus; species Pachyrhynchus sulphureomaculatus. The sequence continues at coordinate 177,500,912 of CM032455.1, read as the reverse complement.
GTCGTCTTCTGAAAAGTTGATGGTAACCATTTCTTAAGACTTTGAAGGAATTGTGCTTATGGAAAAAGAGTCCATAATTAATTGTGAGATTTACGGAAGGACGATCCAAAAATGCGTCTAACAGTTTAACTATGATGCGTTGGCCTAAAGCTGTCGGGCGCTGGGAGCTTGTACCGAGTAACAAACAATAAAATATAAAACTTGATTGAACTTTTGGTTAACTAAAACTATATAAACAAGATAATGTAAATTGTACAAATCTATAATATATATAAAATGCAACGTCGCTCTGTCTGTCTGTCTGTCCGTTAGTGCGCTTATCATTGGAGAAACACTTATCCGATTTACGTGCTTTTTTTTTTTAAAACATACATATGTTCTCTGGTCAGGTTATAGGCTATATTTTATTACGATAGGTAGCATAACAAATGAGCAGTGACGATAATAGTGAATGGAGTCGGAAAAAAGTTTGCCGCTAGCGTGTTCCTTTGCAATACACAGCCTAAACCATTAAATATGGAACAATATTATGTAGCAGACAATATCTATAACCTATAATCTATAATATATATAAAATGCAACGTCTCTCTGTCTGTCTGTCCGTTAGTGCGCTTATCCCTCGAGAACCACTTATCCGATTTACTTGTCTTTTTTTAAATTCATACATATATTCTTCGGTGAGGTTATATAATAATAATAATAATCTATATCTATAATATATATAAAATGCAACGTCTCTCTGTCTGTCTATCTGTCCGTTAGTGCGCTTATGCCTCGAGAACCACTTATCCGATATACGTAATTTTTTAAATTCATACATATGTTCTCTGAGCAGGTTATAGATATATATATTTTATTACATCTTTGATAGGAACGTCTCTCTGTCTGTCTGTCAGTCCGTTAGTGCGCTTATCACTCGAGAACCACTTATTCGATTTACGTGTTTTTATAAATTTATACATATGTTCTATATAATTCGATATAAGCCTAGATAACGAGAGATGAGGTGAGATAATGGGAGATAAGTATAAATAATGGGAGATAAGGAGAAATAATGGGAGATAAGCAGAGAAATAATAATGGGAGATAAGCAGAGATAATGGGAGATAATGGGAATTATGGGAGATAATGGGAAATATAAGAAGAAATATTGCGAGATAAGTCGAGATAAGCCTAGATAATGGGAGATATTGGGAGATAAGGAGAAATAATGGGAGATAAGGAGAAATAATGGAAGATGAGCACAGATAAGCTTAGATAATGGAAATTATGTAGAGATAATGGGAGATAAGAAACAATAATGGGAGATAAGAGGAAATAATGGCAGATATTTTATTACGTTAGATAACATAAGGAGTAAGCAGTGACGATAGTAGTGAATCAAGTCCACGCGAGCGGAGCCGCGGGCACGGCTAGTTATAGAATATAATTTAATAAATTTAAAGCTTTAAACCTTGCTAGTTAAGTGCAGTAAAATTAGAAATGTGTAACAAATGTGTACATACATTAGATTAAGATATGTATATGTATATGTATGTATGTGTATATATATATATATATATATATATATATATATATATATATATATATATATATATATATATATATATATATATATATATATATACATATATATATATATATATATATATATATATATATATATATATATATATATATATGTATATATATATATATATATGTATATATATATATATATAATATATATATATATATATATATATATATATATACGTGTATGTATATCAATTATAATTGTAGGTAAATATGTATATACGAGGCTGGTTTGAAAAGTCCGTGCAAAAATAAAAACTACTTATGTGTTTGGGGTAAACTTTTTTTTTATTTTTCGACATAGTCTCCTTTTAGGCTTATACACTTTGTCCAACGATGTTCTAGTTTGTTGATCCCTTCCGAATAATAGGATTTGTCCAAGTCTGCAAAATATCCATTAGTGTCCGCAATCACCTCCTCGTTTGAATAAAATCTTTGTCCCGCCAGCCATTTCTTCAAATTGGGGAACAAATAGTAGTCCGAGGGAGCCAAGTCTGGAGAATAGGGGGGATGTGAAACGAGTTGGAATCCTATTTCCATTAATTTTGTGACCACAACTGCTGAGGTGTGTGCTGGTGCGTTGTCGTGATGGAAAAGGACTTTCTTGTGGGCCAATCGCGGGCGTTTTTTTCTTGCAGCTCGGTTTTCAAACGGTCCAATAACGATGAATAATATTCACCTGTAGTAGTTTTACCCTTTTCCAGATAGTCGATGAGGATTATCCCTTGCGAATCCCAAAAGACAGTCGCCATAACCTTTCCGGCCGAAGGAACGGTCTTCGCCTTTTTTGGTGCAGATTCCCCCTTGGTAACCCATTGTTTAGATTGTTGTTTGGTCTCAGGAGTATAGTAATGTATCCATGTGACGAAACGACGCTTAAAGTCCTCCGGATTCTTCTGAAACAGCTGCAAACCATCCTTGCAACACTTCATACGACTCCGTTTTTAGTCAAGCGTGAGCAATCGCGGCACTCATCTTGCGGATAGCTTTCTCATGTCCAAATATTTATGCAAAATATGTTATTATGTACCCGTTCAGTCGAGATGACCACAGCACTAGCAATCTCACGCACCTTAACTCTTCTGTCATCCATCACCATATCATGGATTTAATCAATGATTTCTGGAGTCGTAACCTCCACAGGCCGTCCAGAACGTTCAGCGTCACTTGTGCCCATATGGCCAGTCCGAAAATTTTGAAACCACTTATAAACTGTTCTAATCGAAGATGCAGAGTCACCATAATGTTTATCAAGCTTCTCTTTAGTCTCCGGAGGCGTTTTGCCTTTCATAAAGTAATGTTTAATCACCACACGAAATTCTTTTTCGTCCATTTCTTGAAAATCACTCGACTTCCTTGATTCACACGAATGTCAAACACAAAGAAATAGACCAATATGGCTGAAACTTGGTGTGCGTTCATTCAAGAGATGCTACTAACTAAACATGACCTCGATACGCGCCGGTGGTGCCATCTCTCGGACTTTGCACGGACTTTTCAAACCCGCCTCGTAAAATAGGCTAAGCTACCACATATCACAAATAATCAAAAAAAAAAAAAAAACGTAAATAAAAGGGCGAATGGAACATATTGCTATGATAGAGAGGGTGGGAGAAAAGGAACGAAAGCAAGAAGAGTGAAAACGATTAGATTAGAGATGTTTAAAGTAAATAATGTTGCTACAATGTACCTGATCATATCAAGCTAGGTTCTTTCTGTCGTTTTTTCCCAGTAAACAACAATTTAAAAATTGCATCAAATATAAATAACTAATAGTAAAAACACCTTTTATCGTAAAATAAATAAAGAAAATATCATGTAAGACCTTGTCGGAAATGACAGACACACAAGATTCTAATACCAATGGCAGAACACCAGCCGCCGTAAGGCATTCCATACGAATGAGGATGCTGTTAAAGCACCCTGTATTCGTAGAATCCGTAGAATATAAGAGAAAATGTACGAGGCATGTTTTTAAGTAAGTACCGTTTTGCGATTCCGCCGCCGCAGCGATACGGTCGGCGTTCTGCGCATGCGCGCTGGTAACCTACATCTCATGTCTACGCACTGACGCCATTGCAGTCTGATTCTTCATTGTATACGTTGTTTACTGAGTGTTTAAGATGCCTCCGACAATCGTGAGTCCCGCCGATTGTGAAGTACGGGCTGTTATACGATTTCTTAGTGCTAAAGGCGTAAAACCGATCGATATTCATCGTGAGATCTGTGAAGTTTACGGACAAAACATTATGAGTGATGGAATGGTAAGGAAATGGGTGAGAGCATTTAAAGATGGCCGCACAAATGTGCATGATGAAGAACGGAGTGGGCGTCCTTCGGTCGTTAATGAAGATTTGTTGCAGAAAGTGGACGAAAAGGTGAGAGAAAACAGACGCTTTACAATTTCATCATTGTACGACTGCTTTCCTCAATATTCTCGTAGTGTTTTGTATCGCATTGTGACCGAGAACTTGAATTACCGGAAATTGTGTTCACGTTGGGTTCCAAAAATGTTGACGGATTTGCACAAAAACCCAACGTTTAGGCAGTGCATTGACTTTCCTTGAGCGGTACCACAATGAAGGTGAACATTTTTTAGACCAAATTGTTACTGGTGACGAAACATGGGTGGCCTACGTCACACCAGAATCGAAACAACAATCCATGGAATGGCGACATTCATCATCACCCAAAAAAGTGAAGTTTAAGCAAACAATTTCTGCCCGCAAAATCATGTGCACAGTTTTTTGGGACAGAAAAGGAGTATTGCTAGTGGAGTTTCTGCCTCGTAATGAGACAATCAATGCAGCGTCTTATTGTGAGACATTGAACAATCTGCGTCGTGCAATCCAGAACAAAAGACGTGGCAAGTTGAGTAAGGGTATCGTTTTGCTGCATGACAATGCCCGTCCACATGTGGCTAATCGGACCAAAGATCTCATCAAATCTTTTAAATGAGAAACTCTAGATCATCCTGCATACAGCCCTGATCTGGCGCCCAGCGACTACCATTTGTTCCTGCACTTGAAGAAGCACCTGGGTGGTCAGCGTCTTCAAAACGATAACGAAGTCAAAACATTTGTGATACAGTGGTTAACAAGTCAGGCGGCAGAATTTTATGAGGAGGGTATTCAAAAACTGGTGCCACGTTATGACAAGTGCCTCAATATTCACGGAAATTATGTAGAAAAGTAGATTAAGGTACAGGCTTTCATGTAAAAATAAAATTATAGCGATATCTTTGCATGTCTTTTTTTAATTCCAAAACTGTACTTACTTAAAAAACATGCCTCGTATTTAGAATCTTGTAAGGAGATTTTGAATAATAAAGGAATTGTTGAAAAAATTAATAAAGGAATCCTTATTTTGTTCTAATATGGCGCAAGATTCAAAAGGTGCATTCCAATTACCTGCTATTGTTATATTTTAAATTGCAGAATTCATTGTAATAAATAGAGGAATATTTCCATCATTTTACAACTGTGCATGCTTTAAATAACGATAATAACCGAGTCTTTATATTCAGTTTCTTCCCTTTAGTTTTGCGCATGCTTAAAATAAAGTTAACGACAAAGGCGTGCCAAAATAAGCGCTGCGAAATATGTCTGTTATCACTGTTATCAGTAAGGACACCCAAATATGCAAAGCGCATATATTGCATATTTGGCATATTATATGCATTTTTCTAAATATTTGCATAAATGCTTTAAAAATAGCATATATTTGAAGGAATTTATAATAATGTAGGTCTTTGGCAGGCGTTTTCATTCAGTTTTCAGAATAAGGGTCAAGGTTTAGGCCGCCGCCGCCGCGCCGGTGGTTTTTTCCCAAATAAATTTTATTATTTTATGGTCAGTAAAAACCAGTCAGTAAACCCCAGACGGCCATCAGAGCATACTTGTATTATAAATTTATCAGATTTCATTTTTGGTTGTGCTTTTAAAGTGGTTACGTCGATTTGTGCTTTTTATCTTGTGAGTCGTATTTTACTACAGTGAAATGCCCAAAGCCAGTAGTGTGTCAGTGTGGATTAAACCATACAAAGAACTAAGAATAGATATGGGAAAAATCTACTGTTCTGCATATGTTAAAATTGTAAGTATAATTTTTGAATACCTATTGAATATACAGGGTATTTCATTTTCGTTTAATATTTAAACATAACGAAATTTTTGTCAGGATTTTGCCATTGATGCTATTTTCAATGTTATTTAAGTTATTTTTGTTCCATTTAACGAACAAATTTTCTATTTAACGAAACCACGAAATATAAATACATACGTAAACGTATGTATTTCTAGGTAATCTAATAAAAAAGGTACAAAGCAGAATTTTAATTTTTGCCTGCCCTAAGCACCTAGTTTTCTATTTAACGAATTTTTTCCTTGGGATTTTAATTAAAATTTCTTTTTTTTTTATTGCAGATACCATCAAATAGAGCAACACGTAAAAACTGCTTGCCATATTGCCAAATTGAGTAAGACGAAACCTGGAGATAGGCCACAACACACATTAATGCAATGTTTCCAACCAACGTACAAAAATACAGAGCTAAATGAACAAGACATCTTTAACCGAGATCTATGCCGTGCAATGATGACATCAAACATTCCGTTATTGAAGCTACGTAATCAAAACTTTACTTCCTCCCTCCAGAAATATTGCAAATTTAATATCCCAGGTGAAACAACAATACGGAGAAACGACGTAAGCTCCTTGTATTCACAGGTAATTGAGAAAATTAAAGGTAAAATTCGCAAAGAACATTTTTACATATGTATTGATGAAACCACTGATTCAAGAGGACGGTATATTGCGCATTTATTGATTGGAGTTCTTAGCGACGATAATTTGCCAAAATCTTATCTGATTGCTTCCAAACAGTTAGAAAAAAACAAATGCATTGACAGTGGCCAGATTTGTTCAAGAGGAACTATCGAAGTTTTTTCTTCCTACGCCTGTTCCAGGAGATAATTTTTTGCTTATTTTGTCAGATGCAGCACCGTACATGATAAAGGCCGGGCAAAATTTGAAAATTTTTTATCCGAACTTAATACATGTAACATGTCTCGCTCATGCTTTAATTAGGGTTGGTGAGGAAATTAGGAATCACTTTCCGCTTCTGAATAGCTTAATTTCTAACATGAAGAAAATCTTTCTTAAAGCGCCTTTAAGGATTCAGTTCTACAAAGAAAAACTACCAAACACTCTTCTTCCACCTCAGCCTGTTATTACAAGATGGGGCACTTGGTTCGAAGCAACATTTTTTCATTGCGACAACTTCTGTCAACTAGATGGTCTAATTGCAGAATTATCAGACGAATCTTCCCAATCCCTTACAGAACTAAAACGATTATTCAAAAACAAGGAGATAAAACAACAACTTTCCTTTCTTAAAACAAATTATAAAATAATAATTTTCTAAAACCATAACTCAAATGGAGGAATCTAATTTGCCATTAACCCGAAGTGTTCAACTAATAAAACAATGTGAGGTCGCTTTTGAAAATGTCGCAGGTAAAATTGGGAGCAAAATTTTTCAAAAATTTCGGAATGTTATGGAAAAAAATAGTGGGTTTCAATTTGTCAGCCAAGTAGCTAATGTTTTAAAGGGGGATTTTATTGATTCTATTGATTTAGATCCTATGCTATTAAATAATTTTAAAAACGCCCCTATTACATCAGTAGATGTGGAAAGGAGTTTCTCAATTTATAAATTTTTATACAACGATAGAAGACAAAACTTTTTAATGGAGAATTTTGAAAAACATTTAGTAGTTTATTGTTTTTATAACTAATGGCGACCCTGTCTTTTGCAATATTTGCATATTTCCGCTTACTTAGTTGCATCGCCCTGTATGTATCAAATTTAAAATGTATGTTTTATTATGCTGTTTACCACGTACATAAATTTTTATAATATGTACCTACATTATTATTATTATTATATGTTCATCTTTAAGTAAAGTAATAAAATACATTATTATTTATATTTATTTTTTACTTTGTATAATATTATATTTAGATTTAGTTCATTCGCCCTGTATGTTAAAAATTTAAAATGGATTTTTTATTGCTACATTTGTATAGTACTCGTATCATGTAATGTGAAACAATAAATTTACCTTTTTCAAGTCTGTTTCGATTTTTTTTTACTGCATATTTACAACATGTATGTGCATATTTTGAGAAAATTATTTGCATATTTGTGCGCATATTTTAAAGTTTTTTACTTGAATATTTGAGTTTCCTTAGTTATCAGTAAGATATTGCTAGTAATTTTATCAACGATGCTGACTTGTGTTAGTAGGATATAAAGTGATTAACTATATTTTGGAGTAGGCCCCGTGGGGGGGCGGGATAGAATATCTCCCCCGGTATGTTCTGCCTGTCGTAGGAGGCGACTTAAAGAACAATCTAGATGGTAGATGCCCAGATCCCACCAGCATCGCCCGGTGTGATACCATCGCATCGGCTTAAGCTGCGTGAAGTTGCTTAACGTTTCGTGGCTGTACCGATGTCCCGGACTGTGGGACCAAATAGCATGATGAGGCACCTGGATACAAAAAATTCCGGAGGTAAAATAGCCCCCCGTTCGGATCTCCGGGTGGGGGCTGGTTCAGGGGCGTCGACATGCAGAGAACAGAACTTCAAAATGGATTTTTGCAACATACGAGGTTTAAATTCGAACATAAATTCAGTGCACCAACACCTGCAATCAAATAAACCTCATGTACTCGCTCTCTGTGAAACTAAGGTCAGTTCATCGACCAGCACAGTAAACTATCTTTATCCTGGGTACGATTTCTATTCCCGATTTAGGCGTAACTTTGGAATCTGTCTTTATGTCAGAAGCGACCTCTCTTGCCAACGAGAAGAGGCTCTGGAGTCCCCAAACTTTGATGTTATGTGGTTAAAAATAGCGACTCAGCCAACTACAAGGTTCGTCTGTATCCTCTATCGACCACCAAGTGATACAAACTTTAGAACACTTTTCGCTTCTCTTGCAGACACCATAGATCATTTACAAATTAACTATCCAAATGCCGAAATTGTCATCCTGGGCGACTTTAATGTCCACAACATCAACTGGCTTAAATATTCAAATACTACCGACGAACAAGGTCGTGAAGCCGAATCATTTTCAATCAGTTGTGGCTTGACTCAGCTTATTGATGAACCAACACGGATCCCTGATCGAGACGGAGAGTTCGCCAGTCTTCTTGATCTGTTTTTAACCACCAATCCGGAGATTTACACAGTCAGCGTAAATCCGCCGTTAGGTTCTTCCGACCATAAACTACTTTCGACATCGAGTATTCTACCAATCAGTGACAGAGAGGCGCCCAAACCGCGCAAGATTTGGCACTACAAATCTGCTAAATGGGAAGATCTCATGGAATATTTTCGAACTTTCCCTTGGTTGGACGTTTGTTTTCGATCCGACGACCCATCTGACTGCGCCAGGGAGGTTTCCGATGTTATTTTGGCCGGTATGGAGGCTTACATTCCTTTTTCGAAGAAATGCCCTTCCAACGGCAAGCCTTGGTTTGACCTAAAATGCAAAGAAGCTGTTGCTTCTAAACATCTTGCATACCGACAGTGGCGTGAAGATCCCAACACCATAAATCGTAACATCTTTGTTCGTGCCAGGAACAGATGCAAAGAAATTATCGACGAAACCAAGGAGGTACACAATCAACGGATTAGAAACAAACTTCTCGCTTGTCCCGGCAATTCCAGGTCCTTTTGGTCAGTCGCTAAGGCAGTTAGTCAGAATTTCACCAAATCCACCATACCACCACTCACACGGCCAGATAATTCTATTGCAACGACACCTGTTGAGAAAGCGAACTTGTTGGCTGAACTCTTTGCTTCACATTCTACTGTCGATTTCCAAGGAAAAACACCACCTACTATTCCCATAGTGCAGTCAAGGATGCCCGATATTGTCTTCAGACAGCGTATCATAAAACGTATTTTGATGAAGTTAGACACCAAAAAGGCTTCAGGCGCTGACGGAATACCTGCCATAGTTCTCAAGAACTGTGCGAGGGAACTAACACCAGTTTTCTGTAGACTTTTCAACCTATCCTACAGAAAGGGAATATTTCCTTCCTGCTGGAAATGTGCCACAGTTCAGCCGATACCTAAAAAAGGCAAGAAGACCTTGCCAAATAACTACCGACCAATCGCACTACTCTCGATAATGTCGAAAGTCATGGAAAAGGCTATCAATCAGCATCTTCTAAAATATCTTGAAGGATTCAACATTATTAGTGATCACCAATATGGCTTTCGTAAAAATAGATCAACAGGAGATCTTCTGACTTATGTAACACATGTTTGGAACAACGCAATTGAACACTTTGGAGAATCTCGAGCGGTTGCTCTTGACATATCCAAGGCATTTGACCGTGTTTGGCACGATGGGCTGTTGGCTAAGCTGCGTTCTTATGGTATGTCTGCAAAGTTCTGTTTGTGGCTCTCATGTTTCCTCAGAGAGCGTTCTTTACGAGTGGCAGTCGACGGATTTCTTTCTAACACCTTCACTATCAACGCCGGTGTGCCCCAAGTTTCCATACTATCTCCTACTCTCTTCCTCATTTATATTAACGATCTGCTGGAAAAGACCGAGAATCCAATCTACAGCTTTGCAGATGACAGTACACTTATCTCTTCATTCACTTTGAACGCTCGGACATCGACTACTCAGACGAATGTCCGCAGACAGCGGGAAGTCATTCAACTTAACAAAGACCTGGAAGAAATTCTATCTTGGGGTGACAGTAACCAAGTGGAATTTAACGCTACAAAAACCCAGGCGGCAGTTTTTTCTAAAAAAGTTAACGTTGCAGAACCCGACATAGTTATGTCGGGGCTCTCCATCCCTCTAACATCGTCACTCAATCTGTTAGGCGTTAATTTGGGAGCAAATATGTCCTGGCATGAACATGTTACAGGCATAGCAAGAAGAGCTTCTCAAAAGTTGGGAATATTGTTTCGAACCAGAAAGCTTTATACTCCACAACAACTGTTAATTCTTTACAAAGCTCAAATTCGACCAACTATGGAATACTGCTCCCATGTTTGGGGCTCCGCTCCCAAACATACACTGCATCTGTTGGATTCTATCCAGAGAAGAGCTGTTCGTCTGATTGGACACCCGGAACTGACCGACGGCCTTGATTCGCTGGAACATCGAAGAACGGTTGGCGACTTAAGCCTAATCTACAAGTACTTTCATGGAAAATGTTCGAAGGATGTGGCCCGTTTAATTCCTCCCAGAGCGGTGCATATTAGAAGTACACGTCGCGTTAATGCTTCACATCCGTATGAGGTTCAGCTTGTTACTTCTCGTACAGCGCTTTTCAAGCAGTCTTTTATATGGAGAACATCATACCTTTGGAATGGTTTACCCAGGACTGTGTTTCCCATCGAGTACAATCTACAGCGATTCAAGAACAACGTGAATCGCTTTCTCCGCACACGTGTCGCTCCTGCAGCGCTTTAGGGACTTCCCTGTAGCACGTGTGCTAGACCCAAAAAAAAAAAAAAAAAAAAAAAAAAAAGGCGTCTCCTGAAGGCTTGAATGTAAAATCCAATATAGTCCTTCTCTTTACATATCCTCTTAAAATCTTTTCCTGTACTTTCCCTACCAAAAAATTATATTAAAAGTAAAATAATGTATATTGCCAACGGGAATACACCAAAACCGAATCGAAGACAATATAATTTTTTTTTCCATCGGGGACGGGATCCCTCTTTTAGATTTTTAATAACTTTTTAAATAAAACCTTTTCATCGGTTTAAATTTAAAATAAAAATAAATAAGGTATACTTTGTAAAAAGTGTTTTTGAATGTTTTTAGGAGCTATGTTTATCAATCACAAATTCTACAGCGGAAAAGAGCTAAATCTATCGAAAAGCAATAGGCAAAAAATTATCGATATAATGATTCATCGATAATTATATCGATAACTATCGATGAATCAATATATCGATAATTTTTTGCCTATCGATAATTATTGACAACACAAATAAAACAATATTTACTTGAAACGCCGCGTTTAAGTACTATCCAAAAATTATTCACATAATGTGGGTCGTTGCAGAAATTCTCGACCTAATAACGAAAACGCAAGAAAAATGAGAATTTTTAAAATATTTTTCTACCTAGTCACCTTGCAAATTAATACATTTAGCCCGAAGACTTTCCACCTGTTTAATACCCTTATTATAATAAGATTTATCCAACTCAGCAAAAACCAGCGTTCATCTTCAACTTCATCATTCAAAGTGAATCTTTGTCCAGCCAGCCATTTTTTCAGGTTTAGAAACAAGAAGTAATCGCTGGGAGCCAAATCTGGTGAATACAGTGGATGTGGAAGCACTTCGAAGCGAAGGTCGTACGTTTTGCAGCAACAATTCGAGACGTATATGAAGGCCCATTATCGTGATGTAAAAGCACTTTCTTATTTGCCAAAGATGGACGTTTTACCTAAATTTTTCTTCTTCTTCTTCCTTCAGCCGCTCTCTACCCACTGTCGGATATAGGCCTCTCCAAATCTTTCCATTTTTCTCTGTTGTGCTTGTTGATACCAGTTAAGCCGACTCTCTTCAGATCGTCACTCCATCTCTGTTGGGGTCTTCCTATGTTTCGCTTTTCACCCCATGGTCTCCACCTAGTGATCTTGCCACTCCACTTATACGTCGCTCTCGCTACATGGCCGGCCCAGCTCCATTTCAGAGATGTTATCGGTTTGGTGATATCATCCACTTTTGTTTGTTGTCTAATCCATTTATTAGTTTTCTTGTCCTTCAAAGTAACACTCAACATCTTCCTTTCCATTGCTCGTTGGTGAACTTGTAGTTTTTCTATTGTTCTTTTAGTTAAAACCCATGTCTCGGCTCCATACGTTGTAGCTGGTAAGATACATTGATTATAAATTTGTGTTTTTGATCTTTGAGGAATGTTCATATTCAGTACATATTTCAATTTTCCACCTGTGTCTAAATAACACCCTTCAATTGGTACAAGAACACCTTTCCTGAAGATGGAACCGTTTTGGCTTTTTTGGGCGGACTTTTACCTGCTCCTACCCATTGTTTGGACTGCTCCCTCGTCTCAGCCGGGTAATGATTAATAAATGTTTCATCTACTATTGTGGAAGGATGAAAAAATTTACTGGAATTATGTTCGAACAAGTCAACGTTCTTGGGAAATGTTCATTCGAATGAGATTTTGGTGGATTGTCGCCAAACGAGTGGAAAGCTTCCTCATACCCAAAACAACGTGTAAAATGTGGTGGGCATGGCTTATTGAAATGTTTACAATGTCAGCGAGTTCGGCGATCATTTAGTACGCTGTTGTGAATTTTCGTCACAATCTCGTCGGTCGTAGAAGTTTCGAGCGTCCTGATCGAAACGAAGGGAAAAAATCATTTAATGTGATATTTAAAGCTTTATGAATGTCCGTAGGGGTTAAATCTTTTAAAATAAAGTATTTTATAATAGCTCGCACTGCAATTTTAACACTTTTTTTAGAAAATGTTAAAATTTGTTTTTTTTTTTAACGATCGCTACAAAAAGACAACTAAACACACATTTCTGAAATTTCACAGCATGCCATCTAGTAGATAACATTTAACAAATATCATAATAATTTGGTCATCTTAACGTCATATCTGTGTCAGGCGCAGAACTTGCGGAACGGCCTTCGATATAATAATTTAATTTTAAAAATCGGTCAAATGTAAGTCGGACTTGCGCAATTAGTGTTTCGTACGGTAAATGCTTTTAAAATAAAATGAAATCCTTACCTAAGCTAAGTTAATTAGATCCCTGATATGTATTTAAGACCCAATATGTCTTTTCACGTTTTTTCTTAGTCAATAATGTATAATAGTTATAGCATCTGGCTCAATCTAGAATCTAGTAATAAAAGTGTATAACAAATATTCACCAGCTAAATATTCGTTTAATCAATCAATCTACACTTTATGGGGGATATTCCAGAATTTTTTCAAAATTTTTTGGTCAGTACTTTTCGAGATAGGGGGTGACGATTTTTGGCATTTTTTAAAAAAATAATGCTAAGAAAAGTGTGCGCAAGTATCGCGTGTTTTTACAAGCTTTCATTTGACACCACACTCGATGACCTGGTAATTTGTTTTTTACTTCCGATATCACCCCCAAAAACGAACTCCTTAAGTCAAAATTTACCTTTAAAAACTATACTGCTCTGATTGGGCAATCAATTTCTATATTTGCGCCAAATTTCAATTGTCTATGTCAAATAGTTTCGGAGAAAATCGGGTGTGGCAGACAGATGGTTACCGAAGTGATTCCGTAAGCGTTCTCTACGAAATACTAAAAAATATTACATAGCTGGGCCATACAATATTTTATAGGCTGGAAACTAGTATACATTCTGAAAAATTCCGATATCTGAAATTATACGAAGTAGTATAGCTCTGTTTTCTATTTATAAATTGAAAAATATCTATAATTACTATGGTTACTAATATAGAATTAAATCTTTAAGTTACCTGGCTAGCCATGAAAACGACTTCATATAAGAAATTGCTTGGTTGTCAAAGTACTGTCGCTATTTTAAGTACTTTGAAGAAATTTTGTACGGATTTTCTAATGCTTGTTAGGATTTGCTGCTGTGAGATCGACGAATGAAGATCCGAATATTCGTTAAAGATGCTAAAGTATCTGAAACTATAGTTTTCAAGATTTTTTTTGGCCTGGGCAGTTCTGCCCTACAGTCAGTCGCTAATTCTGTGTATCTGGGACGTCACAACAACCGGGCGCTATTGCCGGATTCGAACCAGCTATCATCTGCTCGCTAGGCAGGCTCTATACCCATCGCGCTACCGAGGTCGGCGCTTTTAAGATTGTACTCGAAGAATTAAGGATGAAGAAAATTACTGCTCGATCTATCGCCGACGCTTACCTTACACCATAGCAGAAACTAGCGAGAAAAGAAATTTTTCGAGAACATTGAGAGTTATTTTTCGCCAATTCTTACAGGCGACTAGACTTGGTTGTTCTATTGAAATTCATCCACGAAGCAGGAATCTCCTTATCCAAAGAAGGCGAAAAGTGAGTCGGTACTTTGAAGAAATTTTGTACGAATTTCCTAATGCTCGTTAGGATTTGCTGCTGTTAGATCGACAAATGAAGATCCGAATGTTCGTTAAAAACGCTAAAGTATCTGAAAACTGTAGTTTTCAAGATTTTTTTTGGCCTCGGTAGTTCTGCCCTATAATCAATCGCTAATCTTGTGTATCTGGGACGTCACCACACCCGGGCGCTATTGCCGGATTCGAACCTGCTCGATTTATCGCCGACGCTTACCTTACACCAGAGCAGAAGCTAGCGAGAAAAGAAATTTTTTAAGAACATTGAGAGTTATATTTCGCGAATAGTTACAGGCGACGAGACTTGATTGTTCTATTCAGATTCATCCACGAAGCACGAATCTCCTTATCCACAGAAGACAAAAAGTGAGTTGGTTTTTGGAAGAAAGGAAAGAAAGAGGTTTTGACAAAATATTGTAATTTCACACCTAAATATAGTATTAAAGATAGTAATGAATTGATAGCAAAAATTAATCCGTTAATTATACAAGTAACTCCAGATTTATATCGTTTTTTGATGTGCAAAATCTTTTTCCTAGTATACCACCATCAGACGCTATAAATTTGGTCCAAAGATTACTCAATAAAAATAGTGTTAACCCAATAATTAAACAAGAAATATTAGATATCTTAACATTGTGCTTAGATCAGAATTATTTTGAATTTAACGATAACATTTACATAAGCAAGAAAGGTCTAATAATGGGAAACCCTCTTATTCCAATTTTATCTGAAATTTTCATGGACCATTTAGAAGAACAAATCAGTAATTCTCATCTTTGTACCGGTATGTAGATGATATATTGACTTGCTTCACAGGCACAGATCGACAATTCAAACTTTTTCTAGATTATATTAACCAACTTCATAATAATATTACTTTTTTACAACAGAAATAGAAACAAATAAATCGATTAATTTCCTAGATTTAAAAATATCAAACAAAATGAATAAACACGATTTTGAATTCTCCATAAACCAACATACTCAGATATAACTATACACGCTAATTCTAACCACCTGTCCACACATAAAATCTCGGCTTATAATAGTTTCATCCATAGACTAATAAATACACCATTAACGGAAGAAAATTTTCAGAAAGAATGAAATATTATAAAACAAATTAGTATAAACAATGGGTACAGGCGCGATTTCGTAGATAATATTTTAATGAAAAAACAATTTAAAAAAGCAATAGGATTGGTGTACCCGTACAAACAATTAAACAAAGAAAAATTTCATACACTCACTTATACCGGAAAATTGACTAATAAAATTCAAAATTGTTTTCATAAAAATCATGTAAACATCGCTTTCCGTACAAATAACACATTATCTCGACATATTAAAAATAATAAAAGTAAAACAAAAAAGAAAATAAAACGGGGGTTTACGAATTATGCTGTGGCACTTGCAATAAAACGTATATAGGACAAACAGGCAGACCTTTTTATAAAAGAATAAACGAATCTTAAACATTTGTTTAAATTTTATTCCTAGTTTTTGGAAAGTTGATATCGAGTCTTTGTGTGGAAATTTTACTTACGGAGCATAGGACCACAATTAATAGAGAGAGGTTTAACAAAGAACGATCCAAAACTGAAAGAATAGCACAACATTTTAGTTCACAAGAATTGCAGAGTTCAAGCGGATAACGAAAGTCGTTGGTTCACCAAGCTACAACATCCACATTATAGCCCTGATTTACCGCCCTGCCACTTCTTCTTGTACACAAAGATCCCAAGAGCCTATAATTTTCATTTAACGACTAATGATTTGTCCTTGTAGCCCCATTTTTGAGGTATGGTACACACAAAAAACAACTGACCAGACCAAACCAATTATTTGACTAAGTGTATTAGTGTAGACGGTAGTTATCGATAACTGACAATATATCGTTAACTATCGATGTATCGATATTATTGGTATATCGATCACTATCAATATATCGACAAGATAATTGTATCAATAGGTAGATTATCATCCACTATCGATACGCACAATCTATAATGGCCCCTAGTTGTAGCGCCATTTTTTATAATGTCATTATAATAACTTTCGAACTGCGCCCTCTGTTAAAAAGTAGTCCTAAATATTTTAAATATAGTGTCAGTCTAGTTCCTAGTTATTTACTTTAATTTTATGTTGTGGGAAGCGATGATTAGACTTACTGAATTAAATGGTCCGTGCCTTATTCAGGACCAAAAACATTAATTCTCCGGAACTCCGCAGCTAATTATAATCTAATATGAACTTTGTAGGACAACTTATCTACATGTGAAACAAGATTGCATAAGAGTTAAATTATGCGTTCCTGAGTATCGGTACACACATACATAGGTACATGTGTATACGTACAATTCTTTTTTAATCAATCTTAAAAATATAGATAATTTAGGTATAGTTTCCACAGGTAGGTCTTCGTCGTATAAATAGGCTTCGGCGAAACAATCCATACAGGTTGTATAGATTACCGCCTTCTGGCGGGAACTAAAACGCATGATCCACAATCCAGACGAAGATCGACTCTGGAAAAATTAACGAGACGGACAAAGATAGGCGCGCAGAGCTCCCTCAGTGGCCCACAACACTCAGTCTGGATTCAAACGCGATCGCTGTCAAGTAAGAAGGAAATTTTCCGATTCGGAAATTAAGATTTTTTACGTAGTTTTTGAGGTGAGTGAGGTGCGCGAGTGATTATTTTTTTTGAGGTGAACCTTGAGGTTGTTTTTCGAAGGATTTGTGCGGATTTGGAGTTTTCGAAGGGGTTTTAAGGTAGGTAGCGTGGATATTTGTGTAAAAAGAGGATGTTGTCAGCGGCAGCCACTTGTGGAATTTTAATTTTGTGTATTCTTTAAGAAGTAAATAATATTATTTTGTCGCGTACATACATAGATCGATGTATTTTCAAATAAAGCGGTATTTGTTTAAAAGTTGTAAAAGCAATTATTTGAAATTTTTCTTTTCATCCAAAATGTAGGAGGAATCAGAAACTTCAATAAGATCCAAAATATAATATTTAAAAATTTTGTATCGTTTTGTTTTCAGGATAATTCTTCCTTAACAACGAACGGTATTATTTTTCGTGTTCTTGAACAGTCGAGAAATCTACACAACTTAAAAAATAATTTAATTAAATAGGTTAAGGGTCTTAAAATATACAATAAAATTTCTTTTAATATATGAAGGCACGTCATCACTACCTGTTGATTTATAGTTTTTAGGCTTTTTGGCTATTAAAGTAAATAACTTTGGTTTCACACAAGTACTCAAAAATACCATGTTTACAATATTCGAGAGAGGTTAGTGAAAACATACTTATGTTGTTGGAATTAGGTTAATTATTCGAGGGTAAGTTATAAATGAGAAATTATATAAAGAAGAAGAGACTAACGAAGCCATACTTGAAGAAGTAAATCTAGAAGTAACTTTAGAACAGAAAAAAAGAATTATAAGAAGTCTTAAAAATAGAAAAAAAAACCTCAGGACCAGACGAAATTACAAATGAGATGGTAAAATATGGAGGAGAAAATCTTCAACAACTAGCTCAGCTCTTTACAAACATAGTAAATAATGGACAAATACCTACAGATTGGAAAACTAATATAATAATCCCAATATTCAAAAAAGAGCAAAAGATGTTATTTGAAAACTACCGCGGAATAACATTTCTAAATACTACCGTAAAAGTATTAACAAAAATCATACTGGAAGAATTGATCAGGGATATTCAAATAGGAGAGGAACAACAGGGATTCCGCATAAATCGATCGACCATATATGCCATATTTATAATGAGGCAGATAATGAAAAAAGTTAAAGAATTTAACAAATCTGCATATATGTGTTCCGTCGAGATGATTCAAGCCTTCGATAGACTACAATTAAGAGATATTATATATATTACTAGCCGTGCCCACGGCTCTGCTCTCGTAGACTTGATTCATTACTATCGACACTACTTATTCCTTATGTTACCTAACGTAATAAAATATCTGCCATTATTTCCTCTTATCTCCCATTATTTCTCCTTATCTCCCATTATCTCTCCATAAGTTCCATTATTTAGGCTTATCTCTGCTCATCTCCCATTATTTCTCCTTACCTCCCATTATCTCACCTTATCTCCAATTATCTAGGCTTATCTCGACTTATCTCGCAATATTTCTTCTTATCTCCCATTATTTCTCCTTATCTCCCATTATCTCACCATAACTCCCATTATCTAGACTTATCTCCGCTTATCTTTCATTATTTCTCCTTATCTCCCATTATTTATACTTATCTCCCATTATCTCACCTTATCTCCCGTTATCTAGGCTTATATCGAATTATATAGAACATATGTATAAATTTATAAAAACACGTAAATCGAATAAGTGGTTCTCAAGTGATAAGCGCGCTAACGGACAGACAGAGAGACGTTGCATTTTATATATTATATTTTTTGCAACATGATATTGTTCCATATTTAATGGTTTAGGCAGTTTATGGCAAGAGAACGCGCTAACGGTAACCTTTTTTCCGACTTGATTCACTATTATCGTCACTGCTTATTCTTTATGTTACCTAACGCAATAAAATATATCCTATAACTTGGCCAGAGAACATATGTGTGTTTTAAAAAAAAGCACGTAACGCATTAACGGACAGAGAGACGTTGCATTTTACATATATTATAGATAGATAACCTGGCGAGAGAACATATGTATGTTTTAAAAAAAAAAGCACGTATATCGGATAAGTGGTTCTCCAGTGATAAGCGCTCTAACGGTCAGATAGATAGACAGACAGGCAGACAGACATACAGAGAGACGTTGCATTTTATATATAATATAGATATTTTATATATATATATTATATATATTATAGATTACAAGAAAAGCGGATAAACCAGAAGTTAATAATAATCATGCATGACATAAACATAGAATGTAGAACAAATATAAAAGTAAGACATCTGTTGAGCAAGAAAGTAAAGATAAACGCCGGAATAAGACAAGGCGATTCACTTAGTCCCTTTTTCTTCAACCTCGCCATGAACAAAATAGTGGAGAATCTTCCAAAAACTAGAGAATACAAAATGGGCAACACACACTTCCCCACAATCTGCTACGCCGATGATGCAGTCCTCATTTTCGATGCTGAGGACAACGTTCAGAAGATCTTTCGTGTCTTTAATTTGGAAGTGAGAAAATTAAACCTGATCATCAATACAACCAAGACAAAATGTATGGTAGCTTTAAAAGGATTATTAAGATTCAAGCTGGAGATCCAAGGAAGTATTATTGGACAGGTTAATAATTTTAAATACCTGAGAACAATGATAACAAGCTACGGAGACTTAAACAGGGAAGTGAAACAACAGTCTACGAAGTCATCATTAATAGCAGGTTGCTTGACGGATATAGTATGGAAAAATAAATAGATACCTCAGCGGTGGAAAGTAAAATAAGAATATACAAGACAACAGTGAGACCGGTCCTCACATATGCTGTAGAAATAAGAGCTGACACATGTAAAACAGCACAAATGATGTGAACACCAGAAATGAAGGTGATTAGGAACATACATGGAAAAACTATCCACGATAGAATCAGCAATAAAGATCTACAAGAATTAAGTAAGATCCAAGAAACATCCAAATAGACCAGAACTAGAAGAAAATAATGGAATAAACTCGTAGATCGGATGGATAGCAACAGACCGGTTAAAGGGGCCAAATTCAATAAACCTTGCGACAGAAGAACTAGGGGCAGGAAGGTGGAGGGAATGCTGGACGTCCACATCGGAAGAGGCTAATTGGGATAAAACAGGCAGTATGCCTACTTATATGACACACCATATAAGAAAGAAGAAGAAGAAGAAGTTATAATTTTAGCTACAAACCAAAAAACGCGGAGCTGGAAATGTAAATATTTTTTTACAAAACGACCATCTACACTAGTCATTCAATCCAGCGCCCTTTGGGTGGTTTCATTTCTTTCCAAAAAAAAATCGCATCTTAAAAAAGGGAACCTTTTGGATCCCAAAGTTATTGCGCAACAGCAAAGGTTTGATTCTCTTTGAATTAGAACGTTTTCTGGAATGATCTGCTTCCTTACTTATTGTGAACTCTTGCTCCATATATATAAAACGGTCGCCATCAACTTTCGAAAAAATATTTTTTTTGGAGGTGGCGAGCTCTCACGAACCAATTACATCTACTTACAACTGACTAGTTACCCTACATCATACGGTAGAAGGGATATACGATTATATATATATATATATATATATATATATATATATATATATATATATATATATATATATATACAGGGTAAGAAATAGGATAGCCCTATATATCTTGGATACTCAGTGTGAATTGTTATATATTCTTAAGTCGAGCTTTCGCCCATGTATATAGGCTTCATCAGGAATTCTACAAAAGTTACATAGGATCTATTAGTTATTGTTCTTAATACTAAACATGTAATTGTACTTACAGAACTCAATTATCTCTTCCAAAAGAATGAAGAGTTACACCTAATGTTCCATATTTTAGACATTAATGAAGAAAAGTCAAGCTTACAACACATATTTAAAATAGGAAAAACTATTATACAGATAAAAGGGTTACAATTCATTAAATTTTAAATTCAAAAAACAAAAATATACACATAACAACTGTGGTTACTTTTTAGAATTTCGCGCCAATTTTTCTTCGACCTGACACATTAGTATCAGTAGTGATTATATATATATATATATATATATATATATATATATATATATATATATATATATATAATATATATATATATATATATATATATATATATATATATATATATATATATATATATATATATAATAAAGAGAGAGAAAGCAAAAGTTGCCGTATCTAACAAAATCCTAAGTTATGAAACTAGTTGGGGAACTCTTAAAAGAGAATTTCTTGAGATGTGCTATATCAACGAGAATCCCCAAAATATCAACAAAAGAACTGATCTTGACGGCTTGAGCAGCATATACAGCTTTCTTCTCTCTTGTGACATTCATCCTTCGCATAATATCTCTGGGTCGTCATACTCCTCATAACAGTTTGTCGTTTTTGGTAAATTACAGCTCTGTCCTTCTGCTTGCTGCCCTCTGGGTACCATCTTGTTTAAGTATATGTTTTTCTTGGTTGAAATCCTTTATAATTACACTCCCATTCGTAATAACATTAATAATAATAATAATTATAATAATAAATTGATTAGTATGTTCTCATTTAATGTCACTTAATTATCATAATAGTGAAAATTTGCGTTCCCATTGGATACCTGTTCCCTTCACACCAAAATTTTACCATATGACGTAGTACTTAATTCGTACTAAACCGGTCCTTTCCTGGTTGTTCAACCTTTCCTTTTATCCATTTTGAGTGATCGCTTACATCTGTCAGGTGGTCGTCCTTTGTTCGGCGCCCTGTCAAAATTGTCACTTTTCTCTGAGATGGCAGGTGATTAATTAGTTCTGAAATTTCAGCATCCAACGTTATCAATGGCATGCCTGCTGTAAATGCCATGTTTGTATTTTAATATGTAGTGAATAGTTTGTTTTTATTTCAGTGTTGGTCTTTACTATGGCGATTTTTATTGATGGTCATTCTTGTTAGATTAAATTGCATGCTACATGTGAGTCACTCGAATTTTGTTTTTTGACATTTTTTCATGATAATAGTAATAATAATTTATGATTGTTTAGAATAATAGTACTTTTAAATTACAATAGTTCCATATTAATAATCGTAGGATTGAAATTAAAAATTGCAAATTAAAAATTAAT
The DNA here is from genome assembly GCA_019049505.1 of Pachyrhynchus sulphureomaculatus. Taxonomy (NCBI): domain Eukaryota; kingdom Metazoa; phylum Arthropoda; class Insecta; order Coleoptera; family Curculionidae; genus Pachyrhynchus; species Pachyrhynchus sulphureomaculatus. The sequence continues at coordinate 177,478,368 of CM032455.1, read as the reverse complement.
AATTGAAAGTAATAATTAAAAATTAAAAACTTGGCTTAACAACACCAATTTCTCTTGCCTAATTTTCTTTATTGGTGCTCCGTTATCTCTTTTTCAGTTTGTGCCTTTATGAAGGTCCCAACCTAGGACCGAAATATTGGCTAAATGAATATAGTATGAACATCTGTTGATGCCCTTTTTGCCGAGTTCCCTATATATATATATTTATATATATATATATATACAGTAATACCCCGCTTTACGCGAGGGATACGTTCCGAAAAAAATCGCGTTAACTGAAATTCGCGTATATCGAGGTTTATGATTAAACATAGTCAAAATTTAATACAAAAAAATACAAATCATTTTAATCAATCACTTTAATTCTAAGAACACTTTATGCAATACATACTCTTATTTTTTACGGAAAAATACATCTATTGTCTTTTGGGTAACGTTTTGTTTACGTTCTTGTAAAATACGTTCATAACACCCAACACTGTTTTTAATTGTTTGACACACGGTCAAGACACGGTCATCATTATTGTCTATACTCTGCAATATGTCCAAACCTGAATAAATTTTTGAAAGTGCATTTTGTATTTCCCCTGAAGATAAAACTTTCTCTTCTACTTGTTCTTCCTCATCGTAGATAGGATTATTCTGTAACTCGATCAGATCTTCATTGCTAATAGGATCGTCGTGCGTTGCTACAAGTTCTACGAGATCTTCTACCGTGACATCTTCAAGTTCAGACCCCTCAATCATTGCAGCAATGTCTTCAAGCACTTGTCTCTGCATCTGGACAATTCTTCTAGGTGCTTCCACTACATCTGGCCAAAGATTACGCCACACCCCATTCATACAACTCATTTTAACTTCCTTCCAAGCCTCTTCTATGTTGTGAATAGACTTCATAATGTTGTATGACTTCCACCACTCTCGCATAGACTGTCTTCCTTCCCCGTCAGTTTCATGAATTAGTTGGCTAAAAGTGCGGCGATGGTAATAAGCTTTGAAGTTTGCTATTGCTCCCTGGTCCATAGGTTGTAATATTGACGTAGTGTTTGGTGGAAGGAACTTTACGTACACTTTTAAGTCTCTGGGCGTATCAAGTGAGGTTGGATGTCCTGGGGCATTGTCTAAGAGTAATATAACTTTAGGTTCAAGCCCATTTCTGTCACAGTATGATTTGACTGATGGGCAAAAACTATTAGAATACCATTCTTGAAAAATTTCCCGTGTAACCCACGCCTTTCTGTTTGATCGCCACACAACTGGTAGACTTGTCTTGTCTGTGCCTCGCATTGCACGGGGTGTTTCCGAATGGTACACTAGTAAAGGTTTCAGTTTGAAATCACCAGTGGCATTACCACCCAGCAGAAGTGTTAGTCGATCTTTCGCAGCTTTGAAACCACTGGCTTGACGTTCTTCCTTAGAAATGAATGTTCGAGATGGCATTTTTTTCCAGTAAAGTGCGGTCTCATCAACATTGAAGATGAGACAAGCAGGAATTTTCTCTCGTCTAACGAAGTCTTGAAACTTGTCTGGAAACTCAGCTGCAGCTTGAATGTCCGCGCTGGCCGCCTCGCCTGTTATGTGGATATTGTGAAGATTAGAACGCTGCTTGAACCGATGGAACCAGCCTCTGCTGGCAGCAAAAGTCGGAGTGGCACTCCCTTCTCCTTCTTTTGTTTTCAGCATCTCATACAAAGATTTTGCTTTTGTGCATATGAGATCTTGACTTAGTGGTGTGTTCTTCTTATTCAAATCTTCGATCCAGACTGACAGTAATTTCTCCATTCTTTCTAAGATAGATGATCTCGAACGAGAAAGTTTTGTTGCACTTATAGGTGTTGAACCTTCGCTGGAGATTTTAATTTTTTCCCGATTTTTATAAATCGTTCTCACAGTCGATTCTGAGAGTCCAAAATCTCTCCCAACAATTGTTGCTTTGCCTCCATTTTCCATTCTTCTTAACACTTTCATCTTCAATTCCAAAGTGACGCTTTTACGCTCTTTTTTCTTTACAGGCGGCATTTTTAACGTAGGGTTAAATTATGTATGTATGTATCTCCAATAAATATTAAAACAAAACTGCCAGCCGACCGAACTAACATTACGGAACAAATGAACACACGAAACGAACGAGGAAATCCCCATAGAACAAAGTCGAAGGACAGGGAATTCCCAATTCTTCAAAGAGAATATTCAGAGAAAGCGGGGATCCCCCCGCGACCATAGAGAAGTTAATGACTACATGAGCGCGAAATTTGAAATTCGCGTTATAGTGAAACCGCGCATAACGGGGGTCGCGCTAAGCGGGGTATTACTGTATATATATATATATATATATATATATATATATATATATATATATATATATATATATATATATACAACTGGCTAGTTTAATGCATTTCTACGATTGCATAACATTTTTTTAACGTTTCTTCTGTGGTTACCAAAATCGTTTTCAAGCTTCTGTGTGTAGGCTACCCCCAGAATGCCAATAAAATAAGTGGTAATCAAGAGTAGTTTAATGACGACGAAAAACCGTGTTAAATTTGAATCACCTTCCGATTTTTCACCTGAAATCACAGTAAATATTTTTAGGGATCTTTACTGTTTGAAATTAAATTTATATATGTTTAGTGCCAATTAAAGGAACTTGATTTCTTACGCAATCATATAATAATTCCAATGTAACATACCTTATATAGTGTACATTTATCTTATTTCGAGCTTATTATTATTGGTTTATTTGAATTAATGCTTATAATTCTTTTATTGTATGATACGCACATGCACAAAAATACCAGAGTCAAATAAACAATACTGACCGACGTCAACTTGCTGTAATTTAACTTGATATATGAATATAAATTATTAAATAGAAAAATTGGTTTTCAATTTTCAGTGTCAAGGTGAATGAGTATATAAAGTTTTGCTGGGACATTATATATGTTACAGTTTTCACGGATGGTGGAATGTAATACATTAAAATTAGGATTGAAACCCGGAATTTTAATGTATTATATATATATATATATATATATATATATATATATATATATATATATATATACTACTGTGATCAAAAAATAGTAAGACTTTTAAATTTAAATCGCCCGGGCATTTCCAAATCGGATTATTTTTTTTTTCGTTAGGTTGGTAGGACCTTAACTACCATCTATGTCAAATTTTAAGACCATAGCGTCAGTAGTTAATAAGATTCGTTTGCATTAAATTTTGTTTTAAAAATGATTTTTCGGCTTCCAAATGTTCGAATTTGTCTCAAGAGGCCAGATTATGGGCCGATAACTCTTGTTTTTTTTATCACGATAATGTGCCTTCTCACACAGCATTGGTTCTTCGTGACTTTTTCATCAACAATTCAACTCATATCATACCGTTCCGTCGGACTTCTGCTATTCTCTAAACTCAAAAAACACTATTTGTTTATATATATATATATATATATATATATATATATATATATATATATATATATATATCTATAGGGTGTTATGGAAATCACTGCGTATACTGGAATTGGCACCTTCTTATCGCAAAACCGATTGCAGAAAATTCACTTTAAATTGCGGATCTCAACACTGGTCAACAAAATAACTAAGCAGTATGGCCGATTGCTAATAAGAACATGGCATTTAGATTGTTGATGAGACTTAACTTAGCGTAGGTGCATCGTACGAACAGCAACAATGCGCCTGCACTTGAACTAGTTCGTACAATGGCGGACTTTCAGTGGTGTGTTGGTTTGGCGGTAAAATCCAGTATTGTCCTTTTCTTAATTTTTAAAAATTTTTCAAATTTTAAAGAAAAAGTATTGAATGTGCTTCTACATGACCCCACGAGTCACCTGTTTTAATATGCAGTGATTTCTATGACACTCTACATATGATATATATATATATATATATATATATATATATATATATATATATATATGTATATATGTATATATGTATATATGTATATATATGTATATATATATATATATATATATATATATATATATATATATATATATATATATATATATATATATATATATATATATATATATGGTGAATGTAATACACAACCAAGTTAGCTTCGAGCAGCAGCAGCAGCAAGATCACAGTATCGAGTAACAGTAGTAGCAAGAGCACGTAAAAATACCAAATGAGATTTTGGCCAAAAGTCGTGCAAATTTTCTATCCCAATAGATCAGGCAGTGAACTGTGAAGAAACCTATGAAACAATGTCTTTATTAATTAAATTGATCAAATATGAATGTCACAATTGGTATAATCGGTATGCTTTTGGGTTTGTAAGGCGGCTACACAAAGTACTGTTGCTTCTTGTGCTTTTGGGACTTGAAAGCAAAGAAGGATCATTATAAAAAGAAATTTTGACTTATTAGAACTGAATACGTTCCAGGTAAAATGAACTTTAAAAATAGATGTTTGGTTAACCCAAAAAAATTTCATTACCACCGCATCACATTAAGTTAGGCTTATTGAAAAATTTTGTCAAAGCTTTGAATAAGACAGGGTCAGCGTTTCTGTACTTATGCAGTGTATTCACTGAGGCTAAACTAAAAGAAGGCATATCAGGAAAATTTTGGATGATAAAACATCACCTGTTTTAATATGCAGTAATTTCCATGACACCCTATTGTCGGTCTCCAGCCTTTCTTGTCCACTGCCTGCCTGCTATCGTCTTCACGTCGTCAATCCATCGTCTTTGGGGACGTCCCACACTTCTTTTTGTCCCTCTTGGTCTCCAATACATAACTCTATGCGTCCATCTTTCCGCATCCTGCCTCGCCACGTGCCCAATCCACTGCCATTTAAGAGCCGCTATCCTCTCCATAACATCCATTATTTTGGTTTTATCCCGTATAATAGAGTTACGTATTTTATCTCTTATGCTGACGCCCAGCATTACTCTTTCCATAGATCTCTGAGTGACTCTCAAGCGTTCCGCGATTTTCCTCGTTATAGCCATGGTTTCCAAGCCGTATGTAATTACTGGTAACACACAGCTGTCAAATGTTTTCTTTTTCAAGTGTAATGGTATTTCCTTATCCTTAAAGATGGAGCTCAGTTTCCCGAATGCTATCCATGCTAATTGAATTCTACGTTTAATTTCCGTGCTTTGGTTCTCTTTTCCTATTTTGATTTTATGACCGAGATATATGTAGTGTTCAACCTTCTCTATAACTGTGCTATCCACGATGACGTCCTGTTGGCTGCTACTTATGATTTTAGTTTTATTTAAGTTCATTTTAAGTCCTACTTTCCTAGATTGTTCATCCAGTTCGTTAATCATGGTGTTTAGTTCTTGGACATCGGTACTTATTAGGACTATATCATCGGCATATCTTAGATGGTTTAGATGTACTCCATCAATATTGAGACCTCTTTCTTTCCAATCCAAGTTTTTAAAGACGTTTTCTAAAGCCAGTGTGAATAGCTTGGGCGATATGGTGTCACCCTGTCTTATACCTTTGTCGAGTATTATTTTATCTGCTTTGAGGTCATCGTCGATTTTTACTTGAAAGGTTGCCTTATCGTATATGTCTTTAATGATAGTAGAATATCTCGAATCGATTCGAGCATCTTCCATCGCCGCTAAGAACGCCCATTTTTCAACACTGTCGAATGCTTTATGATAATCTATGAACGCCAAATGTAAGGGGATATTGTATTCTGTTGTTTTTTCTATAATTGTCCTGAGTGTTTGTAGGTGATCGATAGTACTGAATCCTTTTCGAAAACCTGCCTGTTCCACTGGTTGATATGAATCCAGCTTTGTAGTCAGGCGATTAGTTATAATTCTAGTTAAGAGCTTATATCAATTTGACAATAGGCTTATAGGCCGATAGTTTTCTATGTTTGTGTGGTCTTCTTTTTTGTATATAAGAATGACCTCTGCGTTTTTCCAGGATTCAGGAATTTTTTTTTTCCTTTTTCAAGGCATTTATTCATCAGTATTCTGATAGTTTCTATTAGTGTTTCTCCCCCTAACTTTAGCATCTCGGCAGTTATTTGGTCTTCTCCGGGGCTCTTTCCGTTTTTCATTTTTTGGAGAGCGTGCTCAATCTCTGAGTGTGATATTTCTGGTAGGTCTTCTGAGCCCACATTCAGAATGTTTCTGGAAAATCCTTTAGGGTTTGGTATCATTGTTCTATAGAGTTTCTCATAGAATTGTTGTATTTCTCTAGCCATTTCTCTTTTGTCTGAGACTAATTTCCCGTCTGTATTTTTGATGTTTATGATTTTTTGTCTTCCTTTGTGCTGTTCGATCTTAATACCCTCATGTTTTTATTGTTTTCTATGATATCCAGTACTTGTTTCGTTCTGTAAGCTCTGAAATCTGCTCTTATCTGTTTTTTTAACTGTGTTATTTATAGTTTTATATGCGGGAGTATTTCTATCTATTTTTCTTCTTCCTTCAATCAATCCCATTGTCTCCGGTCTTAGCTTGTTATTGGATGGTTTTCCTGCCCTACTACATATCTCCTTTGTTACAGTGCGTATACTTTCCTCTATCTTCTCTGTTATTTCGTCTATGTTTTTGTCTTGAAGTGTCAGTGGGTCTAGCTTCTTTCCTATTTCCTTTTGATATGTTTCCCTGTTTAGGATATATATATATATATATATATATATATATATATATATATATATATATATATATATATATTTATATATATATATACATACATATACATATACATATACATATATATATATATATATATATATATATATATATATATATATATATATATATATATAACAAATAAATATTTCTAAAAGAAAATTTGATATAAGAATTGAAAGTAAAAACCCCGGGAACAGGTAGGAAATAACAATTTTGAGAATTTTATAAGAAATATTCATATTTATTTTCTGCTCTTAATGTTTTTTGAAGCTATCGACCTCAAAAATATATATTTTTCTACATAACTACAATCCACATTAATATCATGGAAAGTATAGCTGCAGAAAGACAAACGGTAGGAACAAATCGTCGCCATTGAACGAATTCGGTGAACTACCACAGGATCGTTAAGTAAGTAGAAGTTGTATTTTATGGAATCACAATGGGTAAAAACATGCGCGGTATCTTTGAGAAATTCAATCGGGCGGTAACCAGCCGTTTCCTTTGTGCAGCCTGTTTCCATGTGTTTGGATTTCTGTAGCGACAGCTATATTTTCTGGACTGTGCGTTTCTCGACTTATCCATTCCATCAAAAAACAACTCTTTTATTCGCGCCTCAAAGAACTAGGCTACATAGGCTTCCAACTCAACATCTAAGCAAAATTTTTGGCCCTGAAGTCCTTCTTCAGATATTTGAAACAAGAAGTCGCAGGGCGCTTAACCATGGCTTTAGGGCGGATTTTGAAACTTGGTGACTCTACAGATTTCGGTAATGACTTGAACTGCGCGAGCCCTACGTATCCTGAAGTTATGCAACAGCAAAGTTTTAGTTCTCTTAATACTTTGTTTTGCATTCGTTCTAGTCTGTATGTTTATGTGTCTGATATTCCCGACCATACTAGTGCTGCTTTCATGAGTACTGGTCTTATTATTTGTGTATAGATAATTAATTTATTTCTAGGCTCCATATGTGAATACGGTTTAAATAAGGTGTACAAATTCTTCATTGCAACAAATGCCTTCGGGAGCACATGTGACACAAGTGAAGTTCTAGTCGTAAATTAATAATACCCAGATACTTCAGATTATTTCTGAATGGTATTTGGTTATCATTTATTTTTATGGGTATATTTATTTTGTTGTTGGTAAATTTTAATTAAGATAATGCCCTGGCATTTTTCTTTATTTAATTTAATTTTCCAGTGTTGTAGCCATGGCAAAATACTATTTAGATGATTGCAGATTTGCGCTTTGGCTACATTTGCATAATGAGAGTGTGCATAGATGAGCACATCATCTTTGGGGAGATCAGTCATATATAAATTGTAGAGTGTCGAGGCTAATACTGAGCCCTGTAGTACCTCATTTTGTATGACTTCATTTTCGTTACTTAGGTAAATAATTTAAAGAAAGCACCCTTGAATAGTGAACCGTTTCATAACTTTAGTTATCTTACTAGTGCTCTTGTCAATTCAGTTGCGTAATTATGCCAGTTTTAAAGTTACACCTTTTTTAGTATATTAAGTATTTTAATTTTTTTATCTAATTATGGTAAAATGCATAATAAATATTTTACAAGTAATTGAAAAGCCAAAAGAAATTGTGGCAATATTACTTACTTACTACGTTCAAATAAATTTCGAATGGTCAATTGTACAATGTGTAAATTCAGTTATCCGATTGGTTGCAATTATAGATTTTGTAATCTTAACCAATTAAATTTGTCAACTTAAAAAGTTTTGTGCCATTGGCCCTTGAAGTCCTCCATTTTTACTAACAGAAAATATTTACATAGTTAATAAATACCAAAATTCAATAATGAATATTGCTCCCCTCTTCGTTGAATCATTTTTAGACTTACAGTTCGGCGTATCACGGCTCGTCAGCTGAGAAAGTATTGGCAGTGAGGAAAGCAAGAATCAGTACTTCTAGTGCAGTACTAGCTTAATATATCGGGAAGATACGACATTAGCGTGGTTTGGAATAACCTACTTGTTTACAAGTCACTATTTGCGGTATGTTTCTGAATTAGATATACATTATAATCTACTGCAATATCCTCCATATTTTTTTTAATATAAGCTCTCGCCTTCGTCTAGTTTACTTGACATAATCTTTCATATAACCCAAGAAATTCCAAGTAACATCTACGAGTCGACACTTATTTAATCATAGGGTCTGTGTTAGCGCGCAACAAGTGAACTCAAAGGGTAAAATTCAAAGTCATATTCCATGCAACACATGAATAATGAAATGAAAAGCCCTGTTTCCTTTGAAAACCGTTGAGTGGATAGGTTTTTTAGAAACATCTATTTAACATTTATATTAACCGACTTGTGTAAAATAGAGGGATTTTTGACGACTTCATTTTATAATGATTTTTTTTATAGAAGTACGTCAAGTTATTCTTCATTGAACACGTCGTTTTCGTTTCTATAAAAAACTCAACATTTGTTTATATGTCTGTGTGTGTATATATGTATATAACACGTAGGCTGAAAGGAAGTACCAACCTTTAAAGAATACGTGTCAAAATTTCATGACAGTTTGACGATTTTTTTACAAGTTACAGTGGTTTCAGTGACGCTACTTTTGATATTTTCAAGACAAGGGAAAAAATCGAATTTTGTGTGTTGATTAAACATTGTTTTTTGATGGGAAAATATACCGTTCGAGCAAAACAATGACTTTATAAGTGTAACGGGGAGTTTGACCCTAGAAAATTACTCATAATTTTTCGGATGGTTGTAGCTTCTACTTGATGGAAATTCATTATAATTATATAGTAAAAGACTGTTTTTAGTCAATTTCCGCTAGTTTATTTATAACTGTGATGGTCAAGTAACTAGTAGAGGGGACTATAAGGAATAGGGCCTATGTCTTTATTTAAACTACCTTTCCATACTTTTGTAAGCGTTCAACAATCTCCTATCAGATATATCTTTAATTAATCTTAGATTATCTAATGTTACTGTATGATCAGCTTCAAGGGCAATGCTAGACTTTTTTGTTCTACCTTATTTTAAATGTTCTTTAAATCGTGTTTTAATTGACCTTCTAGTTTGCCCAACGTATTCTTTGTCGCAATCATTACAATATTTATAAATGCCATTTTCCTCACAATTAAGAATTTTGTCTTTGGGTTTGGGGTTGAGATATTCCTCAAATTGTCTGATGACTTATAGACTAAGGTGAGGCCTATCTTAAATAAATAACTTATTGAGTTTTCTGCTGTATTTAGGATTATATGGTAAGAAGACGTACTTGGTCTTATTTGCTTCACATGTGAAAAAGGTGGAATTTTGAATATTTAAACTGAACTTATATCTGTTTATTTATTTATTAAGCCATCCTCATAAGCATTAACTCTAGTTATATTCCTAATACGATTTCTTTCATTATTAAAGTTTACTCCATTAAGAGGAAAAGCGACCAAAGGATGAACTAAATTATAAAGTGTAAAAGTACTCTCTTTTGAAATCCGTAACCCAATTTTTGATAGTAGCGTAATATATTAAGCATGTCGTAGTAAATTTCTTTAGCGGATAGTTCTTTCAAAAGAAATACTTTATCACCGATCAGTTTTCAGTTATACTAAATTCTTAATTTTTATCTATCATATTTTCTTCAAAAATTCGCTACAAATAGCATAATAAAATCTAGACTAGCAACGTGTTTTTTGTTAATATGTATATATATATATATATATATATATATATATATATATACATATATATATATATATATATATATATATATATACATATATATATATATGTATATATATATATATATATATATATATATATACATATATATATATATATATATATATATATATATATATATATATATATATATATATATATATATATATATATATATATATATATATATATATATATATATATATATATATATATGTATATACATATATATATATATATATATATATATATATATATATATATATATATATATATATATATATATATATATATATACGTATACGTATACATATATATATATATATATATATATATATATATATATATATATATATATATATATATATATATATATATATATATATATATATATATATATACATATATACATATATATATATATATATATATATATATATATATATATATATATACATATATATATATATATATATATATATATATATATATATATATATATATATATATATATATATACATATATATATACGAGGCTATGGAGGACAGGGGTCTAACAGATGGAGACTGGGAAGATAGAAACGGATGGAATCAAAGGCTGAGAGAAGGAAGACAGCATCAGCTTTATATATATATATATATATATATATATATATATATATATATATGTATATATATATATATATATATATATATATATATATATATATATATGTATATATATATATATATATATATATATATATATATATATATATATATATATATATATATATATACATATATATATATATATATATATATATATATATATATATATATATATATATATATATATATATACATATATATATATATATATATATATATATATATATATATATATATATATATATATATATATATATATATATATATATATATATATATATATATATATATATATATATATATATATATATATATATATATATATCAAGCTGATGCTGTCTTCCTTCTCTCAGCCTTTGATTCCATCCGTTTCTATCTTCCCAGTCTCCATCTGTTAGACCCCTGTCCTCCATAGCCTCGTCCACATCGCCTCTCCATGATCGTCTGGGTCTTTTCTCTTTTTCTTCTCCTATAGGGCTCCACTCGGTTATTTTATTTATCCACCTATTATCTTCACTCCGTCTTATGTGTCCATACCATTTTAATCGTTTTTCTTCAATGATGTTTATTGCTTTCTCTTTGATGTTCATTCTGCTTCTTATTTCTTCATTTGTTATTCTCTCCATACGTGTCACTCTACAACATCTTCTCCAATACTCCATCTCTACCGCCTTAATTTTAGATTTATTTCTTTTGTTGGTCGCCCATGTTTCTGACCCGTATGTCATTATGCTTTGTATTATTAATTTGTATATGCGTGTTTTGTTTCTCTTCGTAATGTGTTTATCCCACAGGATCGAATTTAATTGTCTTATGCATGTCCGCGTTTGTCCTAATCTAGCTTTGATCTCTTCTTCTGATGTTGCGTTTTTTGAAATGATGGTTTCTAAATATTTAAATCTATCGGTTCCTTTGATTATTGTTTCGTTATCGACTTCTAGATTCTCCGCATTTCCCTCCTTTGTTGTTAGATATTCCGTTTTATCAAAGTTTATTGCTAATCCTGCGTTAGTGTACTATCCTTTCAGTTTAACTGAGGTCTTCCTCATCTTGCGCTATAATTACTTGGTCGTCTGCGAAACTTAGAGTATATAAGTAGTCTGCTCGTATTGGGACTCCCATTCCACTACATTTTTGCTTCCATTTTTTTAATGTTTGTTCGAGGTATATTTTGAATAGGGTTGGGGATGTAGAGCATCCTTGTAATAGGCCTTATTTTTATGTTTACTGTGTTGTTTTCGTAGAGAGCTTTTACTGCGTATATTAGTTCTTTGTCAATGCCTATTTCTTTCATTGCGTTCCATAATCTTTGTCTTGGTATTGAGTTATAGGCCTTTCTTATGTCTAGGAGGGCTAGATGAACTACTCTGTTTTTTGCCAGTTTTTTTTCCATTGTTTATTTTATAGTGTATATGTGGTCTATACATGATTTTACGGCCCGTAAAGCCTGCTTGGTCCTCACCAATTTTTCCTTTGATATTTCCCTCTCTGATATTTTTAATAATTTTTCCATACAAACGTCCCCTACTCGATATTATGCTTAGGCCTCTATAGTTTGTGCATTTTCTACAGTCTCCCTTTTTAAATGTTTTTGTTAATAAAAAATGTAATTCAGCAACAGGAATAAGTTAAAATATATTAATAAGACACTCTGTGGAAAATATTCCGAATTTTTTCAATTTGTTTTTAACAGTACTTTTCGAGATAAGGTCATTTTTAGCAATTGTTTAAGAATAATACAAAGAAAAGTGTGCGCAAGTATAACATTATATATACTTTTGAACTCGTGTTTTCACAAGCTTTTATTTGATACCCCACTGGATGACCTGGCAAAACATTTTTTTCACTTCCGATTTCACCCTCCAAACTAAGCCTTTTTTATTTCGGAGAAAATCAGGTGTGACAGACAGATAGACAGAGGGCCTATACCTATATATAGTCCCCTCTATTGGTTACTTGACCAGAACTGATTGCCTCGCCCGTGTAACTAGTTGCGCTTAAGTAATTCAGAGGTTAAACTAAGTATAAATAAGGTTGATTTGTAGTTTAGTTCTAGGCAATTATCGTTCCTGATGAAGCTAACATGGCTAGCGAAACGCACGTCGAGTTCAAAAATAAAGTGTTTGGTGTAGTGGTGATATATATAAAAGTATAAGAATCTAAATTATATGTAAGTTGTATTTTTCAAGTTCTACCCCTTCTCTATTCTTTTTGGTTGTTTTTATAGAAACCTTCCGACAATTTTCACTGACTTAATTGACCTAAAACCGCCAACGTAAATTCTAAATTTATTTACCAACTCTAATAGCCATCACGATAAGCCCCCCAATATTAATCGCATCACTGGCAAAGATAAATTCAAGTTGATGTAAGTTTATCGCTTACTCGTCGTAGCTCGTCTATATTCCGGCCAGGACATGTAATAGCTTAAGATCCATATTAATTAGGCGATGTCTTTTCATGATTAACTAAATTGCCCGGGGTAACAAAATGATCCGTGTACTAATTATTTTACTAATTACGAATGTTCAAATTTATTTAGGTCTGCTCTAACTCGGTTTCGCTGTTCAAATAAGGGTTATTTGGATACGATGTTGAAAAAACTGATTTTTATTCCTTATTATAATATCCCTCTACTTTAGTATATATATATATATATATATATATATATATATATATATATATATATATATAAATTAACATCTGTCTGTATGTATCTGTGTATGTATGTATGTATGTATGTCCGGGTAGAACTCAGAAACAAAAATTCCCATTTCGAGGCAACTTTCTTTCAGGTTTTACAGTCAAAGCCGTACTGACAAGTTATAAAATCTACAGACATTATCTTTGAAATCCCCTTTAGTTGTTTACTTGCGGTACGTTTTGTTTCTCAAACATTTTTTACCTATAACTCATGCCGGTAGCAAAAAAACCTAAAATTAAGCTTGTAGGAGTTCGTCTCATCAAAGTTAAAACGTCAAATTTATTCACATTACTTAAATCAAACTACTGGCATTAAGCTGATTAATAATCAAACTAGAAAAAAGTTCTTTTTGCAAAAACCATATATATATATATATATATATATATATATATATATATATATATATATATATATAAATATAAATATAAATATAAATATATATATATATATGTATATATATATTATATATATATATATATATATATATATATATATATATATATATATATATATATATATATATATATATATATATATATATATATATATATATATATATATATATATATATATATATATATATATATATATATATATACAATATTATTCATACTTTGCTGAAGTATGATCACCACGTTTTTTTTTAACAGCAGAATCACAACCAAAGTGTTATGAACGGTCATTTCTATTATAGAAGTTTTGCAAGAAGTAAAACACTACTTAAATTTCCACTAAATTTTTTATTTTTAACACCATGACATGTTTCGCTGTACGACAGCTTCTTCAGCTGGTTTGTTACAAAATGAGGGTAAAATTACTATAATAAATGGTTGGTTCACAATTTATGGCAGGTAATAAAATAATTTAATTAAAACAGATTTAGTAATGGTGAATTATTTAAGTCTAATTGTTCATTTATTAAGGAATCTGAACTTTTTTATTTCTAAAGAGTCTAGGTAATTAAGTTTCAGGCTCTTTGTGCAAGTATAAACATACAATACAATAAAAAGATATAATAACAAACACATTTTTTTCTATTTACCATAAACCGTCACATACTGAAATAATTATCCATAATACCTCATGTCATCCACCAAATCACAAACTTGCAGTTTTCCATAATATGATTCACAGACTAATAAATATTCCTCTCAACCAAGGCGATTTTAAAAAAGAACTTAATATCATAAAACAATTAGCAGTAAATAATGACTATTCACCATCCATAATAGATAATTTTCTCAAGAAAAAATTTTACACAAAAGCCATTAGTACAATTTTTTCGAGTAATAAAGAACCTTATAAAAACGTAAAGTCAATAACATACTATGGTAGATGCAGCACTAAATTAAATAGATTCTTGAGAAAATTAAATATTAACACAGCATTTAAAACATCCAACACACTAACTAACAATAACAAAACTAAAACAGATAGAGACAATAGATCCGGAGTATACAAATTAAATTGTGGAAATTGCTCAAAAACATATAGGTCAAACAGGAAGAAGTTTTTCAAAAAGAATAAAAGAATATGCTTCATCATACATCAATAGAAAAAATAACTTAAATTACGCAAATCATTTAATTGAACATAACCACCAATTCAACCCAAACTTTGAAATATTACATACTTGCACAAAGAGCCTGAAACTTAATTACCTAGAATCTTTAGAAATAAACAAATTGAAAAATTCAGATTTCTTAATAAATGAGCAATTAAAGTTAAATAATTCACCATTACTAAATCTGTTTTAATTAAATTATTTTATTACCTGCCATAAATTGTGAACCAACCATTTATTATAGTAATTTTACCCTCATTTTGTAACAAACCATCTGAAGGAACTGTCGTACAGCGAAACATGTCATGGCGTTAAAAATAAAAAATTTAGTGGAAATTTAAGTAGTGTTTTACCTCTTGCAAAACTTCTAGTTATGAAACTCCACCAAGTATCTGCTGAATCAATCCAAATTTCTATTATATATTTTTCTTGTAATCTTATTAGTTGCAAAATTAAATTACAATTTGAAAATTACGCTGTAGATTTTGTTGAAGACACTGCTAAATTATACAGATATTTTTATCTTTTAAGGCATCTTTTTATAGTTACTAAGAGTTAAAAGTTATACTTGCAACGTCAATACAAGACCTAGAATCAATTATGGAGCATCTTGAAATCACTAGTAAAACTGTGGATTGACAGTTCAAAAAGCGAAAACCAAAGTAATGATTGTTAGTCGTAATGAAGATTTGTCACAAATACATGAAATTGCTGGCTTCGCTGTCGTAGATCATTTGCACTATTTGGCCTCCCTTATAACTAATAATGGTGGCTGTGAAGCGGAAGTAAGAAAACTAAGATCTGGAAAGATATAGCTGTGACAAAAAACAACAAAGTTAGGATTTATGTCCATAGCTACATGCGCATCGGAAACATAGGCCATTAAACAAGCGCTGACAAAAGATGCGTTTGAGATGTAGGCATATCGAAGAATTTCCAGAGTATCAGATACCGAATACTGTACTAATTTATCTATTTTTGAAGAGCTTGGTGTAAATGGCTGTCTTTTAAATTTAATTAATGGATAACACCTGAAATATTTTGGTAATATTATAAGGAAAGTGAATGTCATGGAAAAGCTTGTAGTAACGGGGACGGTGGAAGGTAGAAGATTAAGGGGCGGTCTCCAACAGATGGTCAGACCAAGTAAGATCTCTTCTTAGTATGGGTATGCACGAGTCAAGTCAGATCGCGCAGGTTCAAGAGGCATGGAGAATGACTGTTAAGGCAGCAAGTGCATAGTATCACCGATACTCCTGTTGGGGTAAAAAGATTAAGGGAGAGAAAAGGTAAAGAAAATTTCAAAATGTTTCAAATCCATAAACGTTTAAAAAGGTCTTTTTTAGGTCACTGTAAAATGTCATGGGATAATTGTAATAAAAATAAAAGAAGCGTGCTTTGGAAAATAAATTGTTGATTATTCTGGTAAAAACATGTCTAGATATAAAAAAAAAGGTTATAAAATACTGTTTTTTTTTTCGACGAGTCAGTTTCCGAAAAGTATGCAATAATAGTTTAGTTTGGAGTTTTTATTCTGAGCAATATTAAAATAATCCTTTATAAGCAGAAAAAAATATAACATTTAATCAAAAAGTGTGTATAAGCTCGACAAAATAGCATCTGCTCGAGGTGACTATAATGTGAAGCAATTTACCGTATACATGATTGTATGAGATTAGTTCATTATATTAAAATTGATGATTTTTTGGGTCAAGTAAAGATACATTTTCTACTTTTTGTTTCGCAATTCGGACATTTTTCAAAGTATAGAAGTCTCAATTATCAAAACTTTAGGACTTTTTGACTAGCAGTAGCCTGTGTTACTCTAATAAACTCCTGGATAAAATTAACGCAACAATCTCAAAATTAATTTGTCTTTTTCTTATGTCACTTTTAAAGTTTATCGAGTATTTGAATAGTAGGCTATGCATATTTTGTTTCGTTGTTCATGACAGAAATCAAAACAATTCGTTTAGATTTACAGTTTTAAAGAATTTTTTAGAAGCTAAACAATTTTCTGTAATAATGCGATAGATTTTCTTTAAAAGTAAGCTTATAAATTGTTCCCTTTTTCAAAGTAATACGTTTTTGTGGTAGACTGTTTTATTTTTGACCCCGAAGAATTAGAAAAATGAATCGAACAAGGAATTTAACTGAACAGGAGGTAGTGCGAGCCTCAGTTTTATTGGACGAGGGATATTGTCAGAGTTATGTTGCCAATTTGTTAGGCAAACATCGTTCCACAATAAGTCGTATGGTAAGACGCTTAAATGAAGTAGGGACTTATTCTAGAAGGCTAGGGTAACGGCGAAAACGATGCACTAGCGATCTAGATGAACGTTTTATAAGACAATATGCTTTAAGAAACAGGACTGTCACTAGTTCGAACGAACTCGAAGCTGTTCGCAATGTCACAATTTCTTCTAAAACAGTTAGAAGACGGTTAAATGAAGCTAGATTAAACAGTAGGAGACCAGCCACTGCGCCCTTGCTTACTAGAGAGAACAGAGTTGCCAGGTTACGTTTTGCTCGAAATCACGAAAACTGGTCTGTAGATGATTGGAAACAAGTTTCCTTCACAGATGAAACTAGGGTTAGTCTAAAACATCCAGATGGTCGTGAGCGAGTATGGCGAAGACCAGGAGAGAGGTTTGCTCCTTGCAATGGCTCTGTTATGTTCTAGGATGGCATCTGCTTTGATGCTCGCACAGAGTTAGTTCCTGTTCGTACGAGATCCATGAATGCTGACTACTATCTTGAGAATATTGTAATAGAACATGTGATGCCTTTCGGTCATTTTGTGAGGCCCAATTTCCTGTTTATGCAAGACAACGCTCGACCTCACGTGGCTAGGGAGGTACTCGATTATCTTAATCAAGTTGATATACCGATTATGCAATGGCCACCAGAAGGCCCGGATCTGAATCCGATAGAACATGTATGGGATCACCTTAAGAAAAATGTGAAACGTCATATACCTGCACCTAGAAACCTGAGGGAACTTGAAAATGCAGTTATCACAGAATGGGAGCAAATTCCTCAAGATTTTATCCAAAATTTAATTAGAAGCATGCCTAGGCGCATAAACGCTGTCATCCGAAGTAGAGGAGGCAACACATGCTACTAGTGTCCCAGTTACACCATTAATTTTACTACTAGTGTCCCAGTTTATTTTTTTCATTGTTACATAATTTCAACGATTTTGTTATTAGGTCTTAAGAATAGTTTTAATTCGAATCTTATAGAGAAATTTGGCAGGTAATTCACTTTTAAAGTATCCGAATAAGTTTTTTCTAACTTTTAGTGTAACCAATGTTCATAAAAAATTATTACAATTAATTCATTATAGAGATTTGTATGATTTAATATATTGTTGCGTTAGTTTTGTCCAGGAATATATATATATATATATATATATATATATATATATATATATATATATATATATATAAAATATATATATAACAACGTACAGCTCAGAGGTATGGCAACTGAAAGAATGGGCTGAGAAAATGTTAATGGCAACGGAGATGATTTTTGGAGACGAGCAGCTGGGAAATCGAGAAGAGACAGAATGAGAAATGAACGAATTCCGGAAATCATGGTGTGTGTAACCAATGTTCATAAAAAATTAATTCATTATAGAGATTTGTATTATTTCATGTATTGTTGCGTTAATTTTGTCCAGGAGTGTATATAGATTCCTAGCAGATTGTTCATGTGTACACTATATCTTTACAGTAACACAAATAAACGAAAAGACGATGACAATAAATAGAGAAGTCTACCTACGTCTCATAGATTTGACAAAGATCTATGTTATTAGGAGTGTTATGTCTTTAAAAAAAAATACGCATAAATGGAATATTATTTTACAACTTATATTTACAAGCTTGTAAATAATTTCACCATTTTTTTCCGCGTACAGTTTCAGAAAATTAATCGTTCGCCATCCCAAGGACAAATTAAAGAAGAATAACGACTGAAGGTTTCCGCCTTATTTATCATCCTTTTTATTATAAAGTGTATTGTCGGATGATTAATACGGAAGGCAAGAGGCAACAGGCTAACGGGGCGTGTCCTGCAAGGTGCTTTAGTGTTTCATTCAGAACTGGCCTAATTTTATGACACTATCGATCGCTTCAATCCATTCTAAATGTGAAACTAAAGGTTACCTTGTTGTCTGCCTACACAATAAAAGGATATTAATAAATGCCGGGACTATTTTTGATAGTACTTTATTATGGTTTGTTAGATCGTGTGTCTAAATTAATATTCTTATAACTCTTTGATAATACATTTATTATTACGTACTTAAAAAATTGGTATTAGCCACTACATTAAGCTTTTATATAATACATATTATATCTTCCTTTGATAATCTTAATGTTTCCTATTTAAAGTAAATCATTTAGTCAAAGCTTTTGATTCCAGTATAGATGATGAATTGCTTTTATGTCTTTTTCATTATCTTCTTATCTTGTAAAACTTGTAGCAGCAAGTCATGGTATAGGCTTTTAGATTTGCATGCCTTAGAGAGCTACCTGTCTCTTAAACCATTTTTAAACTCAAGCTGGGTTTCGTCTGTTTCTCTTCGAATTTTCATGGAATATTTTGAAAAAAAGCTTTTAATACACAGCTCATCAGATTGGATTAGTCTTTTTTGAAATTGAGACAAAGTTATTAGTTGGTTTTATATATATCATTAAGTATCTTGCACTCGTTTTATATATATCATTTTTCATGAAAAGTTTTCGAAGGATATAGCCCGCTTAATTTCTCTGAACGTTGCATGTTAGAAATACACGTCGCGCTAATACTTCACGTCCGTATGAGGTTCAGTTTGTTACTCCTCGTACAACGCTTTTCAAGCAGTCTTTTATATGAAGAACATCATCCCTTTGGAATAATTTGCCCAGGGCTGTGTTTCCCACCGAGTACGATTTACAGCGATTCAGGAACAACGTGAATCGCTTTTTCCACACACATGCCGCTCCTGGAGCACTTTAGGGACTTCCCTGCAGCATCTGTGCTAAACCCATAAAAAGAAACAGGTACTTTTTTGTTCGGCTCTTAGTATAGGCGGTCCAAGTGCCGTATTTGGGATATTGTTAAGAGTTGTGGTTCTAGTGGAGGCCCTTGTATATAATCTTCTCATTTTTTACAGAGGTTTCTGTTACTTTTGAAGTACTTATTTTCTTATTTGTATTAATTTGGGTACATTAAGGGTCTCATCAGTCATTCAAACTTTTTTTTTTAGCTTTTTTCTCTTCGTTTTCTAGTACTTACTCTCTAGGTTTTTGTATACTGATTTTAATATTTATCCATTGTTCTTTTAAATTTGCTTCCAGAAAGTCCAGAAAGAAATTCCTTAATTTTTAGCATTTTTTGAGACTTTAAGTGCTTTTATGTCGTCTCTTGGTTCTCGTTCTACACGTCGTCTAAATCTATCTATGAGGGATTATAGTCAAAGTTAATATCTTCGCCAGGATATGTTACAATTCTTTTGATGCCTCTCCGATTTTTATTATCGTTCGGTTTGTCGATTCCCATTCAATGTTATATTGTCATTTCTTGCCTCAAGTCTAAAATCATTCACCGATGGCGCCTAGTGTGAAATCACCAAGTATTATGTTGATTTCACACAAACCTTATTCATCTGATTTATTGCCAGTAGCAGTAGTTATTTCACTCGAGTTTACAGTCTTAAATTAGTGGAGTAGCTGTCCCAGGAATATCTTAGATGTGATATTAGTACTTCTAATAGCACCAATAACCAGAGATGCAATGCAATGAAGAGAATTGTCGTCCTGCAAACATTGTGCGACTTTTACACTCAGGAATAACACACCAGTGCCCATGTAAGTATTTAATTCTTTTTTGTTGTACATTAATTCTTAATAAGCTTTCACTAAAAAATACTGTATTCCTTAATCTAATATTTTGCACTTGTCTTATACAACAAATAAAAGAAAAACTCTCCCTTTTAAAAAGAAATTAATTATTTTTATCTTATAAATCATTTTACCACATGATAAAGAAAGCAATTTATTCAAAAACTCATCTAAAATTTATACGCTATTCATAGTAAATTCCGAGCCTTAGTCTGATTGCAGCGGTTTTTTTCTTTAAAAATCATTGCTTTTTACCACGCGATCGTTTTTCGGAAAAGTTGGTGAGAAACCTATTTAGTTAAATTAATACGAAATCGAACATAAAAATCCAAAAATAGATTAAGCGTGATGATTTCAAAAGTGTTTTGGGTTGGAATATTACGTAAATTTATACCGGAAATTTTACTTTTACAAAAGAAACGTCTTTTAAACATGATTAAAATTAGTTAGACAAACTCTTCATATTTGGCATAACTTTGAGGTATACCAGTCGCACTGCTTTCAATAATATCGAAAGCATCTTCTAAAATACCATGAAGCATTCAACATTATTAGAAATCACCAATATGCTTTCGTAAAAATAGATCAACAGGAGACTTATATAACACAGGTTTGGAACAAAGCAATTGAACACTTTGGAGAGTCTCGAGCGGTTTGCTCAAGATTCTCCATATCCAAGGCATTCGACCGTGTTTGGCACGATGGGCTGTTGGCTAAGCTGCGCTCTTATGGTATGTCTGATAAGTTCTGTTTGTGGCTCTCATGTTTCCTCAGAGAGCGTTCTTTGCGAGTGGTAGTCGACGGATTTCTTTCTGACACCTTCACTATCAACGCCGGTGTTCCTCAAGGCTCCATACTGTCTCCTACTCTCTTTCTCATTTACATTAACGATCTGCTGGAAAAGACCGAGAATCCAATCCACAGCTTTGCAGATGACAGTACGCTTATCTCTTCATTCACTTTGAACGCTCGAACATCGGCTACTCAGACGAATGTCCGCAGATAGCAGGAAGTCATTCAACTTAACAAAGACCTGGAAGAAATTCTATCTTGGGGTGATAGTAACCAAGTGGAATTTAATGCCACAGAAACCCAGGCGGCAGTTTTTTCTAAAAAAGTTAACGTTGCTGAACCCGACATAGTTATGTCGGGGCACTCTCTTCTCAAAAGTTGGGAATACTATTTCGAACCAGAAAGCTTTACACTCCACAACAACTGTTCGACCAACTATGGAATACTGCTCCCATGTTTAAGGCTCCGCTCCCAAACATACACTGCAATTGTTGGATTCTATTCAGAGAAGAGCTGTTCGTCTGATTGGAGACCCGGAACTGACGGCGGCCTTGATTCGCTGGAACATCGAAGAACGGTTGGCGATTTGAGCCTATTCTACAAGTATTTTCATGGAAAGTGTTCAAAAGATGTGGCCTGCTTATTTCCTCCCAGAGCGGTGTATGTTAGAAGTACACGTCGCGCTAAAACTTCACATCCGTATGAGGTTCAGCTTGTTGCTCCTCGTACAATGCTTTTCAAGCAGTCTTTTATATGGAGAACATCATCCCTTTGGAATAATTTACCCAGGACTGTGTTTCCCACCGAGTACAATTTACAACGATTCAAGAACGTGAATCGCTTTCTCCGCACGCGTGTCGCTCCTGTAGTACTTTAAGGACTTCCCTGCAGCACGTGTGCTAGACCCATAAAAAAGAAAAAAAGACTCTTTTTTTCCACAATTCCACAATGTGTAAGATCTCCATGTTTCAAGATTTGTCAGATCATTTTCTCTCTTCTTTTCTCTAGCATTTCATTTAACTATTCTTATTATAGAGGTGATTTTAGTGTTCCGTACGCAACACTTATAAGCTCACTTCGGTGTCTGTCCGTCCATCTGCTCGTCCCTTCTGTCTGTCATACCCGATTTTCTCCGAAAAAAATTACCAGGTCATCGAGTAGAGAATCAAAAATATATAATCTAATACTTGTGCACACTTTTCTTTGTATTATTTTTAAAATATCGCGAAAAAATCGCTGTCCTCCCCTTATCTCGAAAAGTACAGATCAAAAAATTTTGAAAAAAAAACTCTGGAATATTCTCTACAGGGTGTAGATTGGACGAAAATTATCACGAGTGCGTTGCCTTTAATAATTTCTCTGGTATATAAATAACAAAAATTTCAAGGTCATCAGTTTTCAGTAAAAATTGGAAAAAACTTTGTTCGAAACTCATTTATGGTGTGTCGTTTATTATTTTATTCCTTCGTAACAAAAACTTTTATTTTAAAAGCAATCAACGTACGGAACACTAATTGCGCAAGTTCAACTTGCACTTGACCGGTTATTTTAAGTTATTTAGCCATCAAAATGGCTTTATTTTTAATTTTATCGAGTCACTACTGGCAGGTCAGTGTATTTATTTAAGTATATTAGGTTTGGCCACATAAATAGGAAGTAGTTGTTGCAGCAGTACCGCGTTATCTACAAGGTGCAGTGAAACACAAATGTATGTTTCGGAACTTGGTCAACGTTGACGGATATTAAGATATCCTCGCCCATATCCATCCAAAAAGGGTAATCCCTATTCAGGCGGTGACGTGATCGATAAAAAAAAGACGCGTGTAAGTTTATATATATATATATATATATATATATATATATATATATATATATATATATATATATATATATATATATATATATATATATATATCCGCTTCATAGCGTTGCCATTCTCGTCTATCGTTCCAGTCTCCTGGCTGCAGGTTTTTTTCAGACATGGCCCTCTCTATTCCTTGGTTCGAGGTACATTTAGATCTGCCTCGATTTCGTCGGTCCCCAGGGATCCAATGCATTACTTGCTTCGGTATTCTCTCGTCGGCCATACGTTGTACGTGGGGATACCAGCGTAGTTGTTTTTCTTGAATTTCCTGAATGATAGTCTTATTTGCTTTCATCTTGTCTCTTATTCTCTCGTTTCTAATTTTGTCTAAGCGAGAGATTCGGGTCGATCTTCGCCAGAAGTCCATTTCTGTTGACAAGAGTTTCTTTTTTTGCCTTTCACTCAGTTGCCACACCTCTAAACTGTATAGCATTATGCTTTTAAGGGTAGTGTTTATATAGTATCCTTTTCCTGCTATCCAATATATCCTTAGACCAAAGCACAGAGTTTAATGCTCCTTTTACTTTCCTTCCTTTGCTCATTCTGTCTTCAATTTCTTTCTCACATCTTCCTTCACTTGTTATTTTTACCTCTAAGTACGTATACTCCTCACAGCCTTCAATTTTGATGTTATTTTCAACTACCGACTCTTCCGGCTCTCGTCCCACGCACATGTATTTCGTTTTGGTTTTGTTTATCTCAAGGCTCCATTTTCCATATTCTTCAATTAACTTTCGGGTCATGTATTCTAGGTCTTCCTTGTCCTGAGCTATTACCATCTGGTCGTCTGCGAAGTGTAATGTGTATAGTGTAAGATTGTCATTGAAAGGCATTCTCATTTTTGAACATTTTCTTCGCCAGTTTCTCAGTAGATGTGCTAGATATATTTTAAAAAGGATTGGAGACAAGCTACATCCTTGTTTGAGGCCTTTTGATACGTCAAATTGTTCGGAGAGTGTCTGGCCAACTTTAATTTTTGAGGAACATCCGTTGTACAGTTGTTGTACGACTTTTATCAAAGTTATATCTATTGGACTTTTCTCAAGCACGCGTGTAAGTTTAAATGCTTTAAATTGGCATTACAAAGCTTGAGACATAAAATCGATATACTAGAATACAAGTAAGCGATATTATTTTTATTCTATTTTAATTCATCTAATGCGGCATCGTGACAAAATTGTGAATGCTTCGTAACAGATCGTTATGAATTCTAGTTAACGACAACAAAACGAGTTTTGAAGAATCGTTTGCTTATTTCAAATTGATAATGGTGCCAAAGGAAAGCACACGATAAAATTGCTTATTCATATTTTGGGCTTGTATATACTGACACATATAAATTACTGTAATAAAAAACAAATTAAGCAAACTTTGAAGACATATTTTTAAATTATGGTAATGCGTCAAGGCATTACGAAGTTTGGGTAATTTTATATAACCCCGACCACTGTAAGAAATTAAAAATTTAAATTATGTTTTTCCATGCGCTGGCAGCTGACATATTTATGTTTAAAATATTTATCATTTAGTTTTATTATTTTGTTCTGGTTTGAAGTAATCACATTTTAAATGACCTGCTTTCTAATTTTTTGTTGTAGTACTAAACCTACAAGGATGTTCTTTTAAGTACTAGTGATGAAGTGTTAACTATTAAACTTGTAAAGGACCTCTTTGATGTGTTGGAATACTCCTTGTTGCACATATCCTTAAGATCTGGTTTGCAGGCGATTTAAAAACGAGTGTAATTGAGTATCCCCAGTGGTTTTCGCTTAATTAACCTCTTACCTGTGGTCGACAAAATTTTGGAGACAATAGTTTGTAGCCAGTTATGTGAGTACTTTGAAAGTAATGAACTGTTATACAGTGGACAATCTGGGCTCAGAGGCAAACATTCCTGTGAGACTGTGTGCTCTGTGTGGAGGACCAACATGAGTGAGTCAAAATTACTCTCAGTGTCTTTGTGGATCTGAAGCGTGCTTTTGAGATGATGATATATGGTGTGAAAGGGCGGGCATTAGATTGGATAAAGAATTTCTTAAATAACACTGCGTGACATTTTGGTACCCGAAAAACTGACTGCTATTATAGTTTCCTACTAGTTATAGTATGTAAGCAGTGGATGTCTTTTATTTCTATCACGTCTTGTTTTTAAGGTACACACCGATAACCTTTTCTTAACCTACCCTCATATTGTTCATATTAATAAATGTAATCGCTAGATAATCTATTGAGAGGATATGTTCATTTCTTGTTAGTTTCTGTGAGATTACCTGATTAAGAGTGTAATAATACAATTTTAAAGATGAATACTGAAAAAAAGTAGTCGCCGTCATCGTCAGTGCAAAACTTCACCAAACAAGTTTTTGTTACGTGTGTGGACAGTACATTCTCAAGTCTCAAGAAAAAAAAATACCTGAAAAAGTATGTACTGAGTATTTTCTATATTTTGGACGTACTGTACATCAAGATAAACTCTGGATTCCGCAACTGTTTTGTGTATCATGTTATGCTACTCTCCTGTCGTGGTTGAACGGAAACAAAACATCTATGCCCTTTGCAGTACCGACTGTGTGGCGCGAACCTAGTAATCATTTTAACGATTGCTACTTCTGCATGACTGTGAATTCTGTTTCAAAACCAATACCATATAGTGAAGACATGACTCCTCCTTTGCCTCCTAAGAAAAGTCAAACTGAAGAGTTAGATATACCAAGCGATGGACAAGACATGGAAGTTGACAACCAAGATCCAGACTTTTTACCCTCTTCAAGTGATCTATGCCAACCGCATTTAATTCAACAACGGGAATTAAATGATTTGATACGGGACTTGAATTTGTCTGTTAGACAAGCCGAATTACTTGGATCAAGACTACAGGAATGGCACTTGTTGGGACCAGATATAAAAATATCTGTACAACGAAAACGAAGTAAAGAAATGGCAACTTTTTACTCTAGTTGAAAAAACCTATGTTTTTGTAATGACATTGTATCTTTGATGGGTGAGTTAGAAATTTCCTATGATACAAATGAATGGCGTCTTTTTATTGATGGTTCGAAAACAAGTCTGAAGGCAGTTTTACTTCATAATGGTAATAAATATCCGTCAATACCAGTGGCTTATTCAACTGTTTTAAAAGAGACATACGAAAATATGAAATCAATATTGGATTTAATTAAAAACAAAATTTTAAGTGGAAAGTGTGCGCTGACCTCAAAGTAATAGCTATGTTACGTGGTTTGCAAGGTGGATTTACTAAGTACTGCTGCTTTTTTGCATGTGGGACAGTAGAGCTACTGATAAGCACTATTTGATCAAAGACTGGCCAAAACGAACGGAATTTGTGTGTAGGAAGTCAAATGTAAAATACTTGCCTTTAATCAACCCCGAAGACGACATTTTACCTCCTCTACACATAAAACTCGGCTTAATGAAGAATTTTGTGAAAGCGATGGACAAAAATGGCGAAGGATTTTTATATTTAAAATCTATTTTTCCAAGATTAAGTGACGCAAAGTTGAAAGAAGGTATTTTTATTGGTCCACAAATACGCCTATTAATGAAAAACAACAAATTTGATCAAACACTAAATGACAAAGAACTATGCGCATGGACACCATTAAAAGCCGTGATAAAAGGTTTTTTAGGAAATTATAGAGCCGAGAATGCAGAACTCTAGTGAACGATTTGTTAAGAGCATACAAAATGATGGGGAATGTCATTAAAAATTCATTTCCTCCATTCCCATTTCTCTTTTTTTCCATCAAATCTTGGAGCAGTGAGTGATGAACAAGAGGAACGATTTCATTAGGATGTGAAAAGGCTTGAGGAACGGTTCCAAGGTCGTTGGGACGTAGCTATGTTGGGAGATTACTGCTGGCTTTTAAAACGAGAAGATATTTCCCAACATAAGAGAAAAAGTTAAATATTTTTAACTTTTAATGTAGAATATAAACTTTTTACCACATATTTTATATTTAGTTGTGTCCAAATGTATTAATAATAAGTTTTTTTAGCAGTTTTATTCGAATTATTGGAAAATTTAATGAAGCTACGTGTACACTGTACTTTACTCCTTAATTATTTTACTTAAAATTGTCAACTATCGTACCTAAAAAAAACAGTACGTGATACACAAAAAGTACTTATGTATTCTTAATAAGTGGTGTGTATGAATAAATAAACAGGAAAAATTTAAGTGGGTACTTAATTGTTTTTTAATTTGTAACGCAGTATATAGCTATCAGCAGACTAAGGTTGAAAACAAGAATTCTCGCAAAAGAAGTAGTGTCTGGGGTGTGCCGCCGGGGAGTTTGCTGGGTCCACTCTTGTTCATCATTTATATTAATGACATGCTTGTAAGACTGTCCGGTTCTGTTGTCAGTTTGTTTGCAGATGACACACTGATATCTGTGGCTGGAAGAGATTTTGAACAGGTAACAGCTATTATGAACCGTGAGTTAAGAATTCTGTCAGAGTGGCTACGTGAGAATAGATTAAAGCTGAATAGTTCGAAAACCAAGTGTATGGTGATTTGTTCTAGAATTAATTGTCAGAGATATTTTGATTTAAATTTAGCTCTAGTTATAAATGATGATATTATACAGTTTGTTAATGAAATTAAATATTTAGGGGTAGTCTGAGATCAATAGTTATGTTTTAGTAATCATGTAGATTATATGTGTAAAAAATTAGGAAAGAAAATAGGTTTTTTAGACGTGTGTCAGGGTGCCTATCTCCATGGGCCAAACAGCTGGTGTATAACACTATTATATTACCGCACTTCTCGTATGCCTGTTCATTGTTGATTGCACGTACTGGGGAGGATGTGCTAAGATTGCTGTTACAAAATAAAACAATGTGAATTCTCTTGAACTGTGATAGGTACACATCCATTAAATATACGTTAGATTCGTTAAATTGGCTTGGCATTCCTTATTTTATCAGGAGAGCTAATCACATTTTAATATATAAGATTGAGAATAATCTGCAGCCCGATTATCATAGATCATTTTTAAATCAAACATGTAATTACCATAGTTATAACATTAGAAACAGTCATCACTATAATATAGAATTAGTGAGAAAAGCGTGGTTGCAAAAAAAACACTATTTTCTGACGGCTTGCGTTATTATAATAATTTGCCGAGTAATGTAAAAAATGCTCCTACTTTAAGTAGGTAAAAAGATTGTTTTTATATTTAAGAACTTAACATATAAATTTGTATATTGTTTGTTATCAACTAGTCAAGAGCTAAATAAAGAATATATTATTATTATTTTTACAAAAAGTTCTTCTTTCTCACATTTGATCAATGTGGTTCCATATTTGGCTGACGGGCCAAAACCAAGTCAGCACAAACGCTATTACCATTCCGTATTAAGGAATGACCTGACAATGTTACATGTTTTCAAAATCACTGACTTCTGAATGTTTCTGTGTATGTCTGTGTTGAGTCCTAATTGCACTAAATGTGGTGTGAATGTTATTGGTGTAAGGCCTGTGGCTGATATAATGAGGGGGACAATGATGACTTTTTCTTGTCTCCATAGCCTTTTTATTTCCGTTGCTAGGTCTGTGTATTTGGAAATTTTTTCTGTGTATTTCGTTTGGATGTTTGTGTCGTTGGGGACCGCTATGTCAATTAGATAGGTGACTTTTCCTTTTTTGCACTGAAAGGTAATATCGGGTCTATTGGCGGAGACTGTTTTATCTGTATGGATACCGATGTCCCAGTAAAGCTTGTAATCCTCATTTTCAAGTATGGAAGTTGGCGTGTATTTGTAGTAGAGATCTGTGTTTTCTATGAGTTTGTATGTTGCGGCTAGTGCTTGGTGAACTACTTTGGCAGCTGAATTATGCCTGGCTGTGTACTCTGTTCCGGCCAATATTTTACATCCGCTCGTTATGTGTTCGATCGTTTCTTTCTGCTGGTGGCATTTCCTACATCTGTCCTCTGCAGTAGTCGGGTCTTTGATGATATGCTTTTGGTAGTTTCTGGTTAATATGACTTTATCCTGGATGGCAAGTAAGAAGCCTTCAGTCTCAGGGAATAGCTGCCCATCCTGTAACCAGGTGTAAGATTGTTTTTTATTTACGTGGTCTTATTCTATGTGGTATCTGTGTTTTCCGTGGAGTGTTTTCTCTGACCACGTTTTCATCTTTTCCTGTTGTAATTGGGTGTGACTGTGTGTGTCTGCTGAGTGGTCTGCCCGGGCTAAGTCGAGAGGTGTGTAGTTTTTGTCTGCTTTCACTGTCGCTGTGTGGAGGCTGGTTTGCTTGCTGTGAAAGAATTTCCTAAGTGTTTGTATTTGTTTTGTGTGTAATGATCTGATGTATATAATTCCTCTTCCTCCTGCCTTCCTCTCGATGGTAAGTCTTTCTTTGCATGCGTTGGGGTGTAATTTCCTATATTTGGTGAATTGAGATCGTATAAGGATGTGAATATTTTCTATGTCTGTTTGTGACCATTTGATGATACCAAATGAATATGTGAGTATAGGTATAGCGAACGTGTTAATGGCTTTAGTGAGATTCTTAGAGTTGAGTTTTGTTTGCAAAAGTTTCGTCAGTCTGTTTTTGAATTCGGTTCTGAGCTCTGTTTTGATGTGAGTGTGGTTGAATTTGGTGCTTTGTTGGAAGCCTAGATATTTGTATGTTTTTTTGTCGAACATGTTATCGAGTGTTTCATTGTTGATGGTTTCTCTCTCATGGTGGCACTTCCATTGGCCTTTGTTGATGTGGAGTACTTTGCATTTACTTATACCAAATTCCATATTGACATCTAAGGTGAATATTTCTGTGATTTTGAGGAGTTCTTTCAGCTGTGTTTGTGTGGCAGCGTAGAGTTTTATGTCGTCCATATATAGGGAGGTTATTATTATTATTATTATTATTATTAAGTTACCGATTTAGTTGTGAAAATGACGTCAAAAAGTACTTTTTGGTGTTCCATACGGAACACTTAGAAGATTACTTCTGTGATGTCTGTCTGTTTGTCTGTTCGTCTGCCACGCCCGATTTCAAGGTTGTCAGTTTTCAGTAAAGATCGGAAACAAACTTTGTTGAAAACTCATTTGGGGTGTGTTTTGTGAAGTCACTGATCATTTTATACCTCCTTAACAAATTTTTTTATTAAAGAAGCAACAACGGGTCAAGTGCAAGTTCAACTTGCACTTGACCGGTTATTTATTAAATTATTTTGACGAAATTTTGTACGAGTTTGTTCCTTCTTGCAGTTTATATGATTTTTAAAAGTAATTTGGAACATCACACAATGACGGCTTTCGCGTAATATTTTCGATGGGGCCGGGACTTAATTGAGGATGATCGGAATTCAGGAAGACCTGTTGAGGCAAGAATTAAGGAAGCCATCACAACTTTTAAAGATTTGCTGCTGTTAGATAGACGAATAAAGATTCCAGTGCCGGTTAAATAACGTGAAATATTCGAAACTATAGTTTTCAAGATTCGGCACGTAAATTTTGGGATGAAAAAGTTTCTCTACGATGAATCTACAAACTCCTAACACCAGCACAGAAACTGGTGAGGAAAGAAATTGCCTTACAACATTTGGGCGCTTCATAGAACGATAAGACTTGTTTTTGGCGAATTGTCGCAGGCGATGAGTCAAAGGATGTTCTATTTAGACCCTCCCACTAAGCAAGAGTCGATGCAATGGGTACATTAGGGTTCTCCACCTTCAAAGAAAGTCAAGAACTCAATCGCCTTTCGGAGAGTTATTGAACATCGTCATTTTCGAGCTACGAAGGAACTTTACTTAAAAAGGTCCACCATTAATGAAGAAGCTATCGAAGGACCATACAAAACAAGGTCGCTAGAGAGGAACGTCCAAATTCATAGAGAATCAAGACTATGCTGTTGCATGACATCTACAGGCTCCGCAAGGCTTGCACAGTTCCAATCCAGTAGTAGATTCACTGAACGTTCTAGAACTTTTCCCCAAGAAGTTTATTAATCTTGTTATCTAGCTTTGAGAAAACTTAACGTATTTAGAATTAGAAAGTTTTGAAATAAATAGAAAATTACTGTACATTTCATGTTTCTTCTATCGGCGTTGGTGGAGGAGTTCTTTTGAAGTCAATGTCTCCTCTACCCTAGAACATTTCCCTAAATATGGTATTCACATAGATACAACTCTAACAGGTTCTGTGGTTTGTGAGAAATAAGTCGTGATGAACTGGAACGTCAGCAGGTTCAGTAAAGTTTAGTAAAACGGTAGCACTAGATCCGTAAAAAATCGGTAGATCAAAACTTGTGCAGGGTGAGTCAACGCTAGAGTAAAGTTCATTATCTCATTTGTTTCGGAATTGACCAAAAAATGTTAAATAAAATAGTGTTAGGGAATGTTAAGGTGCACAGTTTAAAATTATTTTTGAGTATACAGGACACTTTAAAAAAGTGTGGCCGTTATAACATGTTTTTTTTAAATGGAACATCCTATTTTCTAATTTATTCTTAAATTTTGCGTAAAATTTTATAACCTCTTTTATTAATAATGTTATATGCCTAAACCTTGTAGTTTTTCTAATATTTCAATTTTTAAAAATAATACTAGTTTTCAGTATTGTAAAAAATTGCCAGTAGCGCCATGGTTTCTGAAGGTGGAATACTCATAATTGGTACAAGCATTCTATAGAGATGAAAAAAAAGATATATGTAAAGAAATTTGAGTTAGCTATTACAGGGTGTTCAAGATAAATTTATACATTTCGTCTATTTTAAATTGAAAAATATCAAATTTTTTAAATGGCACACCCTGTATATTATTATTTTTTCTGATAGATTTTACAAAATCCTCCAACTTTTATTAAGTATGTCATATACCTATTTCTAATAGTTTTCAATTTTTATCCTTATTTTTAATACACTTACGCTATTGTGAAAATATAAACAAATACAGTCGACACTCTATATAGTGAAAGACCAAAATATTGACCGAAATTTCACTATAGAAAGTTTTTCACTATATAAAGAAAAAATCCGTATATATTGCTATGTATGTATTTTATATTGGTAATCATTTACTTGTATTTTATAAGGTACAAGCAACAAAAAAAATTGCAAAATTGAATTATTAGAAAAGATTTTATTAAACATTTGAAAGTTTAAATAGTACATAGCATGTACAGTGCTAAATACATAAATAAAGTCCGTACGTTATATCTTTACCCGTGCGTCATAGTTTTCAGGCCATATAACAGACGACTATTATATTATTTGTCTCTTTACACCAATAAATCGTAGGTACTGGTAAAAAGAGACAAAAAATATAATAGTCGTCTAGGATATTGCCTGAAAACTATGACGCACGTGTAAAGATATAACGTACGGACTTTATGTATGTATGTACTACATATGAAATAAAAAGAATAATACAAAATCTGTTAATACATATGTACATACTACGTACATACGTACTAGGAAAAATAATCAGTCATTTTCTTTTGAACAATACTTTTGAAAAATAATTGTTGCTAAACAAAATTCTCGCACTTATTCAAATGCATAAAGATTTGATCAGGTACACTTTCATGGCCCCTGAGAGTAGTTCGCACAATGTCAAATGCATTTCTTATTTCATTTTCACTAAATTTAGCAGGACATTCCCCGGTTTCAGTTTCTTCTTCATGATCTTCTATACTTTTTATATCGTCAATTATGTCTTGGTCAGTTGTGAGATCTGTCGTGCCAACATCATTGTCGATTTCTAAGAAATCTTCAAGTAAAAAATCTGCGTCGACGGTAGCAGTTTTTTTGTAGAATACCCCATTGCCTTTTTAAGGTAGCGAGATCCATTTCGTCTTCTTCTTCCCATTCGTCAATTTTTTCAGTAAAACCTGCTAGAAAAGCAGTTTTTGATAGTTTTTTGAGAAACATTTTTACTCCATACTTTAGCGACTTCGGTTATACACTCTTTAAGGGTAATAAATTTTTGGACTGGAAGGTTGTTATCAATCGCATTAACAATCTTGTGAACAATTCTGTTTCGGTAATGTTTTTTGTTTTTTATAATACCCTGGTCCATAGGTTGCAATTTGGAGGTCATGTTTGGTGGAAAAAAGATCAATTCAATATTCCTTAATTTTTTACTTACAGTCACTGGATGTGCAGGACAATTGTCTATAAACATCACAATCTTTCGCTTTTGGCTTTTCATTTTCGTGTCCAGTTCTTTGATCCATCTTTCTAAAATCCCAGAAGTCATTCATGCCTTTTTATTATTGGCGTAATCTAACTCCAGAGATTTAACTCCTTTTAAACAACGGGGATTTTTGCTTTTACCTATGAGCAGTAATTTCAGTTTTTCTGAGCCATCCATGTTTGCTCCAACCATAAGTGTCACCCTTTCTTTACTTGTTTTAACACCAAAACATTTATCACTTTTAAAAGCAAAAGTTTTATTTGGCAAACATTTAAAAAACAAACCGGTTTCATCACAATTGAAAACGTTTTTTGGCTCGTACTTTTTCAATGCACGTTTTAAAACAGTTTCAGTCCAAATGTCACAGTCCTCCTGACTAACGCTTGCACTCTCACCAGACACCGTCTTGAAAACAATTGAATTGCGAGTCTTCCAGGCACTTAACCACCCTTCACTAGCTTGAAAATTAACGCAGTTAAATTCTTTAGCAAAATTGTAGAGCCTTTTGCTTTATTAAATTTCCCGATATTGGTACGTTTTGATGCGTACGGGTCACTTGAAACCATCGTAAAACTGGTTCATTTACATCCTCGTAAGTACTCACCCGTACTCGTTTTCGACTGCTTGGAATACTAGGTTTCTTGATGATACTGTCGCGACTTTTTATTATCAGAGAGACGCAACTTGGAGAGAAACACCAAATTTTGCAGCAACTTCAATTTTTTTGCAGCCTTTATCAACTTCCTCCAAAACTTTAATTTTCTCAGCTAAACTTAAACACACTCGCTTGGACATCTTACTTGATTCTTAAACAAAAAGAAACTGAACCTGAATTTGCGAATTACTAGGCCTCGACTATAAAATGGGTTTTTCCCCGGGTTTCTATAAAATGGGTTATTCTCCGGGTGTCTCACAGAAATTTACCTGATTTATTGCCAACCATTAGGCGTTATAAACGCGTTAAGAACCTTTTTAAAAGAATGCGTCATAAAAATGGAATTCGTGCTAATGTTAGATAAAAATGGGAAACCCGAAATAGCCAAGATCTCAATAAATGCATAAAAATTTATACATTAAATTCAGGTAAAAAGTTTATTATATAGAGTGTTACTATTTTACAGTTTCACTGTATGCAGGGCTTTTTACATGAAATTTCATTAAAATATTCTAGGTCTTGAAAAAATTGCACTATGAACAGTTTTTCTCTATATAGAGTTTCACTATAAACAGTGTCAACTGTAGTTAAAATAAAAAAAATAATAATTTTAATTTTGAATTTAACTCATCTAATGATTAATTATTATGACGTAATAAATGTTCAAAAATATGCCCGTCTACTTGAATACACATGTTTAGTCCATTTTCTATATTTTCTTTCACTTTCCTTAGTATAAAGGGCGTTAT
The DNA here is from genome assembly GCA_019049505.1 of Pachyrhynchus sulphureomaculatus. Lineage (NCBI taxonomy): Eukaryota > Metazoa > Arthropoda > Insecta > Coleoptera > Curculionidae > Pachyrhynchus > Pachyrhynchus sulphureomaculatus. The sequence continues at coordinate 177,442,968 of CM032455.1, read as the reverse complement.
TGTCCTGCACGCATCCCGTATCCTATTTTCCATATCTACTGGTGTTGTAGGGGAATTCACATAAACACGATCTTTAATGTAGTCCCACAAAGGTGTTAAGTCACATGATCGAGGGGGCCACTGAATGAATCCATCCCTACCGATCCATTTTTGTGGGTAACGGTCGTTTAAAAATTCCCGAACTTCCCGGTGGTAATGAGCAGGAGCTCCATCTTATTGAATCCATATTTGTTGCCTTTCAAAGTTGTCAACTTCTTAAAGAAGCTGGGGTAATTCGTTTTGCAAAAAATTTAGGTATCTAGGCCCGTTAGCAGGTCGCGGAAAAAATATGGACCAATAATAATGCACGTTATGGCTGTTATCTGCTCCATTACTGCGAAAAGTAGCTTCATCAGAAAACATTATTTTGGACAAAAAATTTAGATCGGCCTCTATTGCTCCATTCATGGTGGTACTAAAGTTTACTCATCGTTCAAAATCACGGTCTTGAAGTTCTTGGTGTAGTTCCATATGGAAGGGATGATACTTGTATTTTGTCATGGTGGGATTAGCCGTAGATTGGGGTTTGTCAGATAAGTCAGCTAGTTGACGGCTGCTGACCTGGGGATTATCTTCAACATGAAGTAAAAATCTCCATTTCTTTTTCCTCATTGGTAGCATTCTGGTTTACTACTTTCCGTTTGGTATGCTCAACGCTACCACTACCATCAAACCGTTCCATTAGGTAGTGAAAAGGTTTTCTAGGTGGTATACGTCTATTAGGGTACTTCGCTCCGTAGAGCGTTACTGCCCAAAGACAATTTTTTCCGCCCTCGCCCAGTATATAAATCAATCAATTAATTCATTTTTAGGAAAATCCATAACTATTACCTTTATATGTCACTTACTACAATAAATTAAACTATTTTTACTTGCTTAATAGGCATGTCAAAATTTGACAATGCCTACATTTTTGTTTTGTCCTGGCAACTATGATGTTATAGCGTAAGTGTATTAAAAACAAGGGTAAAAATTGAAAAATTTAAAATAAATAGAAAACTATTAGAAATAGGTATATGACATATTTAATAAAAGTTAAAAATAATAATTTTTTGAAGTACCCTGTATACTCAAAAATAATTTTAAACTATGCACCTTAACATTCCCTAAAACTATTGTATTTAACGTTTTTTCGTCATTCCCGAAACAAATGACATAATGCACTACCCTGTCGTTGACTCACCCTGTAAATTGCGTTGTTCCGCTTTCTGTAAAAATGGCAGAGTGAGCCGAAAAGAAAAGTCGATAAGAAAAACTGAATCTTACTGATTGGTGAGTCTTGCTACCCAAAACTACAGGCAAACTTGGTGTTGGGGCACGGCATTTTACAAAATAAAACAAAATAAGGATAAAATACACTATCAATCGACGCTGCATCATGAAAAACTAAATACGGCGCACAGTGGGGGAAAAAAAACGAAAAATCGTGTTTCAAAATTGTCTAGAGCCTTCAATTTTGGTTCGATTTGGACAATTTTTTTTTAAAAATTGAAGCTTATTAAACTTTTGTTTCAAAATGGCGGACGTTGGTTTCTGATTATATAGCGACTAAGACACAGAAAAACGCTTACAGTTTCAAACCAAGTTGTGCTAAAATGCGTGTATGTATGTTTTTTTTATGTCGCAGATAATATATCTAATATCACAGTTACAAGATTAATAATAATGAACCCAAAATGGCTGCCATGAACAATAAAAGTATTATAAATATGAATAAACGTACCATTATTATTTTATATCCATAACATTTGCATAAATAATTTCTTTAAGGTTGTTAATTATAAATATGTTTCAACAATTGACTTAAAATGACAAATCAAATATGGCGGATGCCACAATTGAATCGAGCAAGAAAGTTTCTCTGTGGCATTTAGACTGTGGCAGTCAGATCATTCAAGTTATTCAAGTTTAGTTGCGGGATTTAAATTTTCATGCAGTTATTGCTAGAATATTGCTGCTGTAAATTTTAAGTATCGTAGACAATTTTCTAGCAGATACAAAAAACAGCGATACACGCAGAAAAGGACAGCTCACACAGCTAGAAAATGGCTACAACAGCTAAAACGTTTCGTTTTCGTAATGTTGTAGAAAATACAAGGAAACTGTAAAGAAAAATATATTCGAGATGGCAAAATGGGCCCTTATTGTGATATCTGATCAAGTGAGAGATTTCCATGTTATTCTTAATCTTCTATACTATTCTGATAAAAGCCTGCAGCGTGATTCAATATTAACGTACTGTAAAAAATAAAAGCTACAATTTTAAAAAAATCTACTCGTACAAGAAAGAAGTGAGAAACGTTTGCTTAATCAATTACCAGAAAGATATAAATTCCTTTAAATTCTGTAATTTATTGGGCGCAATTTTCAGACAAGTAAAAGTTATTGCGACAGTCCTTGGGGAATTAAATCTAAAACTTCCAGGCTAGGAAATCACTTAGTAAATTTGTAGCACCTGCAAGAAAGTGGAAGAGTTTCGAACTTAATAGATCATAGCACCGATAGAGTTATAATTTACGGTATGAAGTGAAATATAAAAACTATTTTTTTTTAATAATCTAAAATAATAAAAAAAGTGGATGTGGGGTGCTTATTGTAATACGTAACTGTTATCATTCCTATTTAGTACCAAACAACTTCAATAGTGTAGAACATTTGTTTGTTTTAATTCTAGGTGGTACGGCCACACTTGTTGTAGGTGCCGTGTACTTGCCGCCACCCATTAAAGTAGACACTGTTCAGGCTCACCGCTGTGCGCTTGAGCAGATCATTCAGGAATACCCCGCGATAATATATGTGTCCTAGAAGACTATAACAGTTTTGGAAGTACAGCTATTGGCCATGGTGGGGACGTTGTGAGGCTACCTAGTAACTGGTTTATTAGTGTTCTGTACGGAACTTATAAGATCACTTCGGTGTCTGTCTGTTCGTCTGTCTGTCACACCCGATTTTCTCCGAAACTATTTGTCGTAGAAAGTTGAAATTTGGTAATAATATAGGAATTGATGGCCTCATCAGAGCCATGTAGTTTCGAAAGTTAAATTTTGACTTAAGGGGTTAGTTTTGGGGGGTGAAATCGGAAGTGAAAAAAAAATTTTTTTACTAGGTAATCGAGTGTGGTGTCAATTGAAAACTTGTGAAAACACGAGTAATATATATATATATATATATATATATATATATATATATATATATATATATATATATATATATACACTCCTGGACAAAATTAACGCAACAATATATTAAATCATACAAATCTCTATAATGAATTAATTTTAATAATTTTTTTTGAACATTGGTTATACTAAAAGTTAGAAAAAACTTATTCGGATACTTTAAAAGTGAATTAGCTACCAAATTTCTCTATAAGATTCGAATTAAAATTATTCTTAAGACCTAATAACAAAATCGTTGAAATTATGTAATAATGAAAAAAATAAACTGGGACACTAGTAGCAAAATTAATGGTGTAACTGGGACACTAGTAGCGTGTGTTGCCTCCTCTACTTCGGATGACAGCGTTTATGCGCCTAGACATGCTTCTAATTAAATTTTGGATAAAATCTTGAGGAATTTGCTCCCATTCTGTGATTCATTTTCAAGTTCCCTCAGGTTTCTAGGTGCAGGTATATGACGTTTCACATTTTTCTTAAGGTGATCCCATACATGTTCTATCGGATTCAGATCCGGGCTTTTTGATGGCCATTGCATAATCGGTATATCAACTTAATTAAGATAATCGAGTACCTCCCTAGCCACGAGAGGTCGAGCTTTGTCTTGCATAAACAGGAAATTGGGCCCCACAAAATGACCGAAAGGCATCACATGTTCTATTACAATATTCTCAAGATAGTAGTCAGTATTCATGGATCTCGTACGGACAGGAACTAACTCTGTGCGAGCATCAAAGCAGTTGCCACCCCAGAACATAACAGAGCCACCGCCGAATGGAATCCTTGCAGAGATATTGCAAGGAGCAAGTCTCTCTCTCCTGGTCTTCGCCATACTCGCTCACGACCATCTGGATGTTTTAGACTAACTCTAGTTTCATCTGTGAAGAAAACTTGTTTCCAATCATCCACAGACCAGTTTTCGTGATTTCGAGCAAAACGTAACCTGGCAACTCTGTTCTCTCTAGTAAGCAAGGGCGCAGTGGCTGGTCTCCTACTGTTTAATCCAGCTTCATTTAACCGTCTTCTAACTGTTTTAGAAGAAATTGTGACATTGCAAACAGCTTCGAGTTCGTTTCTTATTATAGAACTAGTGACAGCATATTGTCTTATAAAACGTTCATCTAGGTCGCTAGTGCATCTTTTTCGCCCTTGCCCTAGCCTTCTAGAATAAGTTCCTACTTCATTCAAGCGTTTTACCATACGACTTAATGTGGAACGATGTTTACCTAATAAATTAACTCTGATAATATCCCTCGTCCAATAAAACTGAGGCTCGCACTACCTCGTGTTCAATTAAATTCCTTGTTCGATTCATTTTTGTAATTCTTCGGGGTCAAAAATAAAACAGTCTAGCACAAAAACGTATTACTTTGAAAAAGGGAACAATTTATAAGCTTACTTTTAAAGAAAATCTATTGCATTATTACAGAAAATTGTTTATCTTCTAAAAAATTCTTTAAAACTGTAAATCTAAATGAATTGTTTTGATTTCTATCATGAACAACGAAACAAAATATGCATAGCCTACTATTCAAATACTCGATAAACTTTAAAACTGACATAAGAAAAAGATAAATTAGTTTTCAGATTGTTGCGTTAATTTTGTCCAGGAGTTTATATATATAATGCGCGCACTTTTCTTTGCATTATTTTTAAAAAATCGCGAAAAATCTGGAATATTCTCCACGGGGTGTAGATTGAACGAAAATTATCACGAGTGCATTACCTTTAATAATTTATCTGGTACATAAAAAAAACAAAAATTTCAAGGTCGTCAGTTTTCAGTAAAGACTGGAAACAAACTTTGTTGAAATCTCATTTGGGGTGTGTTGTGCAGTCACTGATCATTTTATACCACCGCACATTGAGACCAAAAACCCGAAAAGGTGGCCAAAATATGAAGGCGTTATTCGAATTATATGAAAATTGCATATCTGGTTCTTGGAAGTCGCTGATTAAGAATTTGACATAAAAAATGTAAATAACAAAATGGCGGCTCCGATATGGCGGACAAAATTGATAAAAATTGTCATATTTTCATGAAATTTCGACTATAGGGCCCTTCGAGGTTGCTGATGAAGAATCTGAAATTAAAAATGTGAAAAACAAAATGGCGGATCCCATAGGCGGACAAAAATGATAATTTTTGTCATATTTTCATGAAATTTCGACTATAGGGCTTTTCGATGTTGCTGATAAGGATCTAAAATTAAAAATGTGAAAAACAAAATGTTTCATTTAACTAATGTTAAATGAAAATTAACACGGATTTGAGTATTATGTATTATAAAGATAGATATAACATTATTTATACTTTTTTTAAAATTATTTAAAAAGACAACACTATGTTTTAATTTCTACTTCAGAAGTAAATGAGAAAGAAAAATATTTGGTAGTAATCCTGGTTATATAGTGCTTAAAACTATCCTTAATTACCTAAGATTATGCTAATAATTTTATTATATTATTTACAGACATAATTATTTTACCAATGCAAATCTGTGGTACTATTTTCGAGAACTAATAAAGATTAAGTAAGGGTGAATGGTTTAGGTCTACCTGTTCGTTTAATAATTGATTGGAGTTTTTCCGTTTGTTAATTTCAAGACATTCAAGCAAATTTAATTTTTTAGATTTATTTTCTACATGTAGGAACGTATCATCAAAATTATGAGATTCGTTTATTATATGAGTTGCGTAATGTGAATTGTTCTTGTTTTTTAAATAACTATGTTTATGTTCTTTAATGCGAGTTTCAAAAGATCTACCAGTTTGTCCTACGTAGGTTTTAGTACAAGAGCCACAATTTAATAAGTAAACTCCTGATTTTAAGGAATTCTTAGATTTGGTTTTGTTATTCAAAATTATACTCCCTAAGGAATTACTGGTTTTGAATGCTATTTTATTGTTCTTTTTTATTAAATGTTTGGAAAATTGTTCTAGTTATTTTCCCTGTGTATGTGAGTGTACTAAATTTTCCTTTTTTGTCATTAATTGTGGGATAAATTAGAGAGATTGCTTGTTTAAAAAGATTTTTTATTCAAAATATTATCTATAATGTTGGGGTCATATCCATTATTAATTGCTATTTGTTTGATTATGTTGAATTCTTTGTTTAAAATTAGTTTTAGTCATAGGGATATGTAACAATCTATGTATGAAAGAGTTAAAAGCTGCCATTTTGTGAGGATACGGGTGGGATGGACTATTGTGTATGACTGTGTCTGTATGTGAAGGTTTGTGAAAAATCGAGAAATCGTGTTTATTGTTCACTTTTGATATAGATATGTCTAGGAAATTTATAGAGTTATTGGTTTCTAATTCTATGGTAAATTTAATATTAGGATGCAAATTATTTAGGAAGTTAAGGAGGATTGTTAGTTGTCTATCTGTTCCCGTGAAACAGGAAATGATATCGTCAACATATCTATACCAGTAAACCATATTTTGCTTATCGCGTTTTGATGAATTTTTAGTTCTAGATGATCCATGAAAATTTCCGCTAGTAACGGACTTAAAGGATTACCCATTATTAGACCTTCTTTGGATGTATAAAAGTTGTCGTTGAATTCAAAATAGTTTTGATCCAAGCACGTCGTAAGTAAATCTAAAAATATCCCGTTTAATTAATACATTTCGCTTGTAGAAAGCATCTGGAAGGTCTCTCTGAAGCGTCCAACAGTAGTCTGCCATCATTGAGACACTCCATCTTCTCTGGTATCTTTTTTCCATCTCCTTAATATCTTGGTGAAATCGTTCACCTTGCTCTTCACTCAGATCTCCTAAATTTTCTGGAAAGTAGTCGAGGTGGGAATAAAGAAAATGTACTTTTAAACTCATTAGGCAACCTAAAGCTTGAAATGCTTTTAACATTCTTTTGACGATTTGTTTGTAGTTAGGGTCTTTGTTATTGCCAAAAAATTTCTCTATGACCTCTTTAAAAGCAATCCACCCTTCTCTTTGAGGATCCGTCATGGTTGTGATGAATTGTGGATCAGCCATAAGCCGTCTAATATCTGGTCCAACGAAAACACCTTCCTTCAACTTTGCCTCCGAGAGGCTTGGAAACTTTGATATTAAGTATTTGAAGCAATTTTCATCTCTTGGAAGTAACTTTACAAATTGCTTCATCAATCCCAGCTTTATGTGAAGCGGTGGTAGAAGAACTTTATGAGGAGGCACCAAAGTTTCATGCAGGGCGTTTTTTTTTTCGTCAACTTTAAGCTCCCTCGGAGGCCAACACTTTTTGGTCCAGTGATTTGCTCGGTCTCTACTCTCCTATAGACACAAAAAGCAAGGGAATTTGGTAAATCCAGATTGTTGTCCGAGCAACATGCCCAAGATTTTTAAATCACCGCACACTTGCCAACCGTGTTCTTTATATTTTTAATTTGCAAAGAACCAATTCCAAGTTCTTGTAGGTTTTCTTGAGGTGTACGGAATGACCGACAGGAATGGAAGCATAGAAACCGCCATTGTGAAGCAGAACTGCTTTAAGGCTTCTTTTTGAAGAATCTATGAAAATACGCCACTGTGCTGGGTCGTATGAGATCTTAAATGTATCCATCAAACCTTCAATATTGGTACAATAAACCAACTCGTCTTCTCCCCCCCACCCCCCCCCCCCCCCCCCCCCCCCCCCCCCCCCCCCCCCCCCCCCCCCCCCCCCCCCCCCCCCCCCCCCCCCCCCCCCCCCCCCCCCCCCCCCCCCCCCCCCCCCCCCCCCCCCCCCCCCCCCACCCCCCCCCCCCCCCCCCCCCCCCCCCCCCCCCCCCCCCCCCCCACCACCCCCCCCCCCCCCCCCCCATCCCCCCCACCACCAACAACCCCCCCCCCCCCCCCCCCCCCCCCCACCAAAAACACCCCCCCCCCACCACCCCCACCCCCCCCCCCCCCCCCCCCCCCCCCCCCCCCCACAAAAAACCAAAAACCCCCCCCCCCACCCCCCCCCCCCCCCCCCCCCCCCCCCCCAAAGTAGGAAGTGAACTGCTTCTCACGATATCTAAACCAGGAGGAAGACACTCCCGGCAAAAGTAAGTTCCTGCTTTTGAGCCTTGATCCAAGCAACTCAGCAGCGTTTTTGGGAAGATTCAAGTCTCTTACCAAATCATTTAGCTCGCCCTGGGAAAACAATTTCGGTCTACTGTCATCTTCAAATTGAAAACTTGACTTGTCATCGGGTTCAGGTACAGCACCATCTTCGTCAGAACTTGGAATCTCTTCCAAGGTAGCAGGGGCCTTGGGCACTGGTATTTCGGTCCCTTGAGGGATGGGACGAATAGCTGATTGCAGATTGGGGTATGAAATGGACTGCTTCCATTTTGAATTATACCCTTTCACATTACACGAACAAAAGTAACAATCATCACTATGGTTCTTTTGCTCGCGCCATACCATAGGAATCGCATATCGGAAAGCTTTTTTCTTGCCCTTAAACCAATTTCGAAGGTCTTCAACACATCGTTTGCAGACTTTATGAGGTGCCCAAACTTTATCCTGATATCCAAGTTTTTAAGCCAAAAATACGTCAAGTATACTTTTTTTACAAAGTCCGTAATATTAATACCATATATTCGCCACAAATATAACAGAAACTGTCAGACGAATTCACACATTTCCGCACAGATGACATTGCACTATATTGAACCAAGATCTATAAAACAATGACGAGTTAACACGTAATTGTACCCGCGCCACTTTCTACACTATCGGAGCGCGCACGTTCTGGTTACAACGTTTATGTTTGTTAATTTAGCTCGCACAGGGCGTTCTTTATTTAGAAAGTAATGATAGTTGTGGCCTGTATACATTTAAAAACAGTAATCAAAACAAAATTGTACGTATTTATTTATGACTTCAAGTTAGCCCAAAAAAACTCTTTTTTATAATAAAATTTTGCGTTTTGCAAAATAACCTGACGTTCTGGATTTTTTTGAGTATTTTTTTTAGTTTTTCAGAACACCTAAATACATAGAAATCAGTTGAAAACATCCATACAACATTTTTGTTGCAGACCTGTGTAATTCACCATTACTAAATTTGTTTTAATTAAATTATTTTATTACCTGTCATAAATTGTGAACCAACCATTTATTACAGTAATTTTACCTTTATTTTGTAACAAACCATCTGAAGAAGCTGTCGTACAGCGAAACATGTCATGGTGTTAAAAATAAAAATTTAGTGGAAATTTAAGTAGTGTTTTACTTCTTGCAAAACTTCTAATTTTCTTTCATTGTTAGGCCGAGAATTATCACACTGCCCATAGATTTGTCGCATGCAATTAAGACGCAAGTGTACAATTTTTCCTCAAATGAAAATCATTTTTCCAGTTTACAAAAGGTTTAACAAAGCATAAAAAGTTGGCGATAAAACGAAAAAAAAATCTATGTCCCGAAAATTTGTTTAAAGTTTTCAAACATTAAAATGATTTATTTAACCGCGACTGTGGCTTTTTAAGCACTATATAAAAGTCAGCGATAAATTTTTATTATTAGACAATTTTTTGGAAATTTTAGCTCCGTTTTAAATTGAAAAATGATCGCGTTTCGCGGAAATTACTCGAACTCTTTTTGAGAACAGTGTGGCGGCTGTGGTGTGAGAAAAATTATATCTTTTTTCTTTGTTAAAGATTTATTAGTATCAAATTATGATCAGATTTCTCTTTAGTTAAGTTTTGGACAACCATTTTTAATTCTCTCGTTACTTCCCTTACTACTACTACTACTACTACATCGTTTCGCATTTACATATGTCTGTCTTTTTTTTATTGGTCTAGCACACGTGCTGCAGGAAAGTCCCTAAAGCGCTCCAGGAGCGGCACGTGTGCGGAAAAAAAAAAAAAAAAAAAAAAAAAAAAAGCGATTCACGTTGTTCTTGAATCGCTGTAAATTGTACTCGGTGGGAAACAGCGCTGGGCAAATTATTCCAAAGGGATGATGTTTTCCATATAAAAGACTGCTTGAAAAGCATTGTACGCGGAGTAAAGTAACAAGCTGAACCTCATCATATGGATGTGAAGCACCAGCGCGACGTGTATTTCGAACATGTACCGCTTTGGGAGGAATTAAGCGGTCTACATCCTTCGAACACCTTCCATGAAATTACTTGTAGAACAGACCCAAGTCGCCAACCATTCTTCGATGTTCCAGCGAATCAAGGCCGCCGGTCAGTTCCGGGTCACCAATCAGACGAACAGCTCTTCTCTGAACAGAATCCAACAAATGCAGTGTATGTTTGGGAGCGGAGCCCCAAATATGGGAGTAGTATTCCATAGTTGGTCGAATTTGAGCTTTGTAAAGAATTAACAGTTGTTGTGGAGTTGTAAAGCTTTCTGGTTCGAAATAATATTCCTAACTTTTGAGAAGCTCTCCTTGCTATGCCTGCAACATGTTCATGCCAGGACATATTTGCTCCCAAACTAACGCCCAACAAATTGAGCGACGATGCTAGGGGAATGGAGTGCTCCGACATAACTATGTCGGGTTCAGCAACGTTAACTTTTTTACGAAAAAAAAAAAACTGCCGCCTGGGTTTTTGTAGCGTTAAATTCCACTTGGTTAGTGTCACCTCAAGATAGAATTTCTTCCAGGTCTTTGTTAAGTTGAACGACCTCTTGCTGTCTGCGGATATTCGCCTGACCAGCCGATGTCCGAGCGTTCAAAGTGGATGAAGAGATAAGCGTACTGTCGTCTGCAAAGCTGTAGATTGGATTCCCGGTCTTTTCCAGCAGATCGTTAATGTAAATGAGAAAGAGAGTAGGAGACAGTATGGAGCCTTGGGGCACACCGGCGTTGATTGTGAAGGTGTTAGAAAGATATCCGTCGACCGCCACTCGTAAAGAACGCTCTCTGAGGATACATGAGAGCCACAAACAGAACTTTTCAGACATACCACAAGAACGTAGCTTAGCCAACAGTCCATCGTGCCAAACACAGTCGAATGCCTTGGATATGTCAAGAGCAAACCGCTCGAGATTCTCGAAAGTGTTCAATTGCGTTGTTTCAAAACATGTGTTACATAAGTCAGTCCTGTTGATCTATGTTTACAGAAGCCATATTGATGATCGCTAATAATATTGAATGGTTCAAGATATTTTAGAAGATGCTGATGGATAATCTTTTCCATGACTTTCGATATTATTGAAAGCAGTGCGACTGGTCGGTAGTTATATGGCAAGGTCTTCTTGCCTTTTTTAGGTATCGGCTGAACCGTGGCACATATCCAGCAGGACGGAAATATTACCTTTCTGTAGGATAGGTTGAAAAGTCTACAGAAAACTGGTGTTAGTTCCCTTGCACAGTTTTTGAGAACTATGGCAGGTATTCCGTCAGCGCCAGAAGCCTTTTTGGTGTCAAGCTTCATTAAAATGCGCTTTATGATACGGTGTCTGAAGACAACATCGGGCATCTTTGACTGTAATATGAGAATAGTAGATGGTGTTTTTCCTTGGAAATCGACAGTAGAATGTGAAGCAAAGAGTTCAGCCAACAAGTTCGCTCTCTCAACAGGTGTGGTTGCAATGGAATTATCTGGCCGTGTGAGTGGTGGTATGGTGGTTTTGGTGAAATTTTGACTAACTGCCTTAACGACTGCCCAAAACGACCTGGAATTGTTGGGATAAGCGAGAAGTTTGGTTTCGTCAATAATTCCTTTGCATCTGTTCCGGGCACGAACAAAGGTGTTACGATTTATGGTGTTAAGATTATCACGCCATTGTCGGTAGGCAATATGTTTAGAAGCAACAGCTTCTTTGCATTTTCGGTGAAACCAAGGCTTGCCGTTGGAGGGGCATTTCTTCGAAAAAGGTATGTAAGCTTCCATACCAGCCAAAATAACTTCGGAGACCTCTCTGGCGCAGTCAGATGGGTTGTCGGATCGAAAACAAACGTCCATCCAAGGGAAAGTTCGAAAATATTCCATGACATCTTCCCATTTAGCAGATTTGTAGTGCCAAACCTTGCGCGGCCTAGGCGCCTCTCTGTCACTGATTGGCAGGATACTCGATGTCGAAAGCAGTTTATGATCGGAAGAACCTAACGACGGATTTACGGTGACCGTGTAAATCTCCGGATTGGTGGTTAAAAACAGATTAAGAAGACTGGCGAACTCCCCGTTTGGATCAGGGATCCGCGTTGGTTCGTCAATAAGCTGAGTTAAGCCACAACTGATTGAGAATGATTCGGCTTCACGATCTTGTTCGTCTGTAGTATTTGAATATTCAAGCCAGTTGATATTGTGGACATTAAAGTTGCCCAGGATGGCAATCTATGGCTTGTAAATGATCGATGGTGTCTGCAAGAGAAGCGAAAAGTGTTTGTAAATTGGTATCACTTGGTGGTCGATACAGGATACAGATGAACCTTGTGGTTTGTTGAGTCGTTATTTTTAACCACATAACATCAAAGTTTGGGGGCTCCAGAGCCTCTTCTCGTTGGCAAGAGAGGTCGCTTCTGACAAGAAGATTGATTCCAAAGTTACGCCTAAATCGGGAATAGAAGTCGTACCCAGGATAAAGATAGTTGACTGTGCTGGTCGATGAACTGACCGTGGTTTCACATAGAGCGAGTACATGAGGTTTATTTGATTGCAGGTGTTGATGCACTGAATTTATGTTCGAGTTTAAACGTCGTATGTTGCAAAAATTTATTTTAAAGTTATGATGTCTGCATGTCGACGCCCCCGAACCAGCCCCCACCCGGAGATCCGAACGGGGGGCTATTTTGCCTCCGGAATTTTTTGTATCCAGGTGCCTCATCATGCTCTTTGGTCCCAGAGTAATTAATGTGGAATTTTCCTGTTCTGTCACATGTTTATGTTTGTCTTCTTCGGCCTTGCTCCAGGGGGTGTTATTACTGAAGAGTTTGGTTTCTGACCAGATACTTTTCCAATGATCTGTGAGTTCTTGTTTGTTTGGTGGTTCGGTCACTGCCGTATGTTTGTTGTACATAGTTTTCCGGTAGAGCTGTTTTCCGTTTCTTCGGAAGAGGTTGGTGTCTTTCCTCTCGTTTGGTTCTTTGTATCTATAGAGTCTTGCGGCATATACAGATAATTTTTGTTTCAAATTATCAAGGGTTTCTGGCAGTGTTCTGTTGGGAGACCTGGATTTGATCTGGCCTATACCCTGTGTGACCCGTTCATAAACTGGGTAAGGTGTCCTAGATCTCTTCTGATGTTGTTGATTTTGTTTTTTATTCTTATTTGCCATTTAAATTTTGGTTGTCCGTTGATGTGTTAGCATGAAACTTTCGAACAAAATGAGATATCGATTTCAAATTTGGTAGACATACAGAGTGCCCCATATGTATGGAATAATTGTTCCACGGCATTTATTAATCAGTGTATCAAAAAATGTTTAAATAAAAGTTATAGGGTGTTATACGGCGCACATGTTGACGTTGACAAAAACATGTTTTGAACTGTCAGTTCGAAGAAATTATGCCATCGTAATTTTTTTTAAATGGAAAGCCCTGTATACTATTTTAATTTTCAGTCCTACTAAAAATTCTAGATATTATTTGTCTAACATAACATATGTCTAAATTGAACTGTTTTGGAATTATTAATATTTGAAATTAAGGAGACCAATTTAAAAAAAAAATAAATTAGGCTGGTTTGTGTCCAACATTTACTGTCAGGTAACGACCGTTTTCGAGATATTGAAGTTTGAAGATTTTCTAAAAAAAAAAAACATGTTTTTTTGCTTTTATATCGATTTTTTTTATTAGAAGTTCTCGATTGCGATTTTTTGGTTATTTTTAGTTAGTCTGTATGTCAAGTATCAAAAATCGTCAAAAAAATTTGAACTAGTTACTAACAGTTTCAAATGACGGCTTGTTAATATTTCTAAATTACGAATTTTTACCAAGTGTTTCCTACTTTAAATCAATAAAGAGAAAAAAAAAATGTATGGAAGTTATTCTGCAAATTATTTTAAAAAACTTTTACGTCTTTTTATCTATCTAAAACGGTATAATATCTACTGGATCTATTGAAAATTCTAAGAAAATGAGATTTCAATAGGCCCAAATGTAGAGTAACATAATAATAGAATTTAGATACTACCAATTACCGGTTTACTACCTGCACCTTCAAACAATAAAAAGGGTGGGTTAAGCATTTTTTCCAGTCGGGATACTCTCTGTGCGAGTGATATTTTCTGTTCACTAAACATTATTGAATGACTTTTAGTCTGCTCATGCGATTCGTCCGTGGTAGATGTGCTATACCGTGCTTTTCAAAAATATCTGTGTTTCGTCTTTCTGACTGTGTGAATTGGCTCGTAACTGGATTTTGATCTCTGCTTGTGAATATGGCAATGTATACCAACGAGGAATATGCTGACATCCTAATGTGTTACGGATTTTGCGAAGGAGTGTCGTCGTGTGCACGTGATGAATACATACTGCGATATCCTACTCGTCATGTACCTGATGTTAGCGTATTTGATGGAACTTATCGAAGACTACGAGAAACTGGTTCCGTACAAAGACGGTGGACTGACATGGGACGACCACGTATCTTTGACGAAGACGAAGAAAACGAAATACGACGTCTCTTTGAGGTGGACCCAACCACATCTACAAATGTTGTCGCACAACAGCTTGGTATTTCGCAGTGGAAGGTATGGTTTGTAATACATACTGTTGGGCAACACCCTTACCACTAAACGCCCGTGCAAGTCATTGAAGAAGGGGATCCGTTGCAACGATTAGAATTCTGCAGATTTATGCTCAATACCGATGTCGAAGATGCATCTTTTTTTAAGAAAATACTATGGACTGACGAGTCGAAATTCGACAAAGACGGTCTTACAAACTACCACAATGCCCACTATTGGGCTTCTAAAGAGGAAGGCAACCCAAACAAAAAAAAGAACGAAAGGATCACAAACAAGATTCAGCTTAAATGTGTGGATCGGTATAATTTCAAATTATTTGGTTGGGCCATTCTTCCTGCCAGATAATTTGAATGGCGAGTAATACGACAATTTTTTGCGGAACGATTTACCTAATTTGATGGAAGACCTACCTATCGGTTTGAGACAAAACATGTACTTTCAACACGATGCGCGCGATGGCTGCCCAGCTCACTACAGAGGAAGTGTTCGTGCATGGCTCAATGACAATTATCCCAACAAATGGATTGGAAGAGGCGGACCCATACCTTGGCCGGCGAGCAGCCCAGACCTAACATCGATGGATTTTTATGTGTCGGGTCACATGAAAAGTCTCGTATATGACCAGATGACTCCTATCGAAAACGTGGATGTCTTAAGACAAAAAATTATTGATGCGGCTGACGAAATGAGGCGGCACCTCACAACCAGTGTTGTGAAAAGTAATTTAAGAAAAAGAATGAGAATTTGGGTTAGAAATAGGGGCGACCATATCGAACATGAATTATAATTATAAAAAAAATATTAAATTGCAAGGTTTTTTGTTTTATTTGTGTATTTTTTGTATTTTCATCTAGAACTAAAAATTTACCTTTTGCTACCCGAGCCCGCTTTAGGTGTCATTCTGTGTACAGTTTTCCTATTAAACTCCTAGTATTATACCTTTTTTGATAGCTAAAAAGATGTAAAAGTTTTTAAAATAATTTGCAGAATAACTTCCATACATTTTTATTTCTCTTTATTGATTTAAAGTAGGAAACACTTGGTAAAAATTCGTAATTTAGAAACATTAACAAGCCGCCATTTGAAACTGTTAGTAACTAGTTCAAATTTTTTTTGATGATTTTTGATACTTGACATACAGACTAACTAAAAATAACCAAACAATCGCACTCGAGAACCTCTAATAAAAAAAAAATCGATATAAAAGCAAAAAAAACATGTTTTTTTTTAGAAAATCTTTAAACTTCAATATCTCGAAAACGGTTAAGTTTAGGACATCATGTTATAGAGTCGAATCGGTCAGAAACGACCTAAACTATAACGTCCTTAATTATCTAGGACGACTTTCCCTGTTACCCTGTATATATTTGGGTTTAACTGTATATATACACAAGTAATATATAACAATTTTACAACTAAGTGTATTCCTCGTGACCTCATGGCCTGTCTTATATCTTCATTCCAGGATCTACGTGGTCGTCCCTTTTTATTTCTTCCCGGTGGTTTCCTTGTCCAGAGCCTTTTGGGCCATCTTGTATCGTTCATTCTGAGTAGGTGTCCAAATCATTTTAATCCTCTATTTTTTATTCTTGGTATTATTTTTTCTGGTGCTGCTGTTCTGCTCCGTTTTTTTTGGTTTGTTATGTGTTGGAATTTGGACACTCCGGTGCTTTCTTCTCCGGTAATCCATCTCTATCGTCGTTATTTTTCTTTTATCCTCTTCTTTCATTACCCACAGTTCACTACCATAACTTAAAACCGATTCTACTATTGTTCTTCCAATTCTCTTTTTGTGTAGTTATGTTTTGATCCCACCATATTGAGTTAAGAGCTCCTATGATCCTACTGGCTTTTTGTATTTTATTCTGTATTTCCTTTTTACCTATACTATTTTTGTTGTCAATCAGTACTCCTAGATATTTAAATTCCTTGACTTGTTTGACATGTGTATCGTTGTTAATTAAGACATCAAATTCTATTTCCGAGTTCACAACCATATACTCCGTCTTTTCAAGGCTCACCTCCAGTCCCCATTCCTTGTAGTCTGTGTATAATCTCTTCAATACATATTCCATATCGAGTGCATCTTGTGTTATTATTACTTGGTCGTCTGCAAAGTTTAACGATAATAGGTGTTTATCACTAATGGGGATGCCCATGCTTTGGCAAGTACGGTTCCACTTATTTAGAGCGTTGTCTACAAATATATTAAATAAGATTGGTGAAAGGCAACACCCTTGTCTTAGACCTTTTGTAATGTGGATAGCTTCCTAGAGATAGCGTCCTTGTTTTACATATCCTATATTTTCATTATATAACTCTTTTATTGTTGTTATCATCCCTTCTTTCTTCTTCTCAAGACATGCTAAAGTTTATTTCTCTGTACACTATCGTATGCCTACTTAAGATCTATAAAGGTCATATGTATTTCGTCTTCTTTTCTATCAATTGTTGTAAAGTAAACAAGTTGTCTATACACGACCGACCTGGAGTAAATCCGCTTTGGTTTTCGGATATCTTTCCTTTAATTGTTTCTCTTATTCTATTCTGCAATATTTTACCGTACAGTCTGCTCATAGTGCTTGTAACGCATATACCTCTATAATTATTAGGGTCTTCTCTATTTCCTTTCTTATAGATTGAATAGCCGTGCCCGCGGCAACGCTCGCGTGAACTTGATTCACCTTTATCGTCACTGCTTATTCGTTATGTTTATATTATTATATAGCTCAAGGGGCCTTAGAGTTCCATGGCTTGGTTGCATACTTGTCTCCAATTCTTTTTGTCTCCTGTTAGCTTTTTCCCAGTGCGGGATTCCCATCAACTCCAAATCTTGCTTTACTGCCTGAATCCATGTAGATCGAGGTCTACCCTTGCTCTCTTTTTCCAACCACTCCTCTTATTAGGACTTGCTTTGCTTGTCTTGCTTCCTTCATCCTTACCACGTGTCCCAACCATCCTAATCGCTGGCTTATTATGATTTGGCTTATAAGGGGTTTCGTATATAAGCATTTTAATTCGTAGTTTGTTCTTTTTCTCCACAGTCCCTCTTCTTTCCTTCCTCCGTAGATTTTTCTCAAAGCTTTCCTTTCCCACACCTCCAACGTCTCCTTTTCTCTTGCATTCACTTTCCACGTTTCGCGTCTATATGTCACCGTGGGTCTGACAACTGTCGTATATATTCTTTCTTTTGCTTTTCTTGATACATTCTTTAATTTCAATATTGGATTCATTGCCCCCAAACATCTTTGTCCTGTCGCTATTCTTTCTTGTATATCCGTCCTTTCTTGTCCACTCTATGTTATTGTTACTCCCAGATAATTAAATTTGTCTACATTTTCAAACATATATCTTTTTTCCTAAGTTGTTTATTATATAAACTTTTGTTGTTTTTAATATCCTTCTTCTTTGTAATTTCCATGTATTTTGTTTTTTCCTCATTTATCATTAGTCCTCTCATCCTTCCCCTTTCTTTTATCCTAGTTATGGCTTTTTTGAGGTTCTCTTTTGCTCTTGCAATCAGTGCTACATCATCCGCATAGGCCAAGCATTGGCAGGTTTGTTGGTATATCGGATTATCTTCTCTAGTGCCAAATTAAATAGACATGTCGACACTGGTTCCCCCGTCTTAATCCTCTCTTCACCTTAAACTTGTCTGATACTTTGCCCTCAACCAACACCCTATTTTCTGTGTCATTCAAGGTCATTCTCACCATGCGAATCAATTTACTTGGAATTTATAGTTTCTTCCATTATCTTGTAGAGTCCTTCTCTATTTACAGAGTCATATGCTCCTCTGAACTCCACAAAGACCAAGTGTGGTGCCAAATTTTGTTCTAAGCTATTATCTTGGATTTGCTTAATCGAAAATATCTGGTTTGTAACCGATCAATTTTTCCTGAATCCACACTGGTACTCTCCCAGAAATACACTCGGCTTTCTCTGCTAGTCTGTTTTTGATAGTCAACACTACTATCTTGTACACGACATCCAGTAAGGCTATTGGTCTATAATTAGCACATATAGTTTTTTTTTTCTCCTTTTTTGTATATTGGACAAAGGAGCGACTCTTTCCAGTTCACTGGCATCTTTTCTGTTTCCCATATTTCTTGCACCAACCGGCATATTTCATTTTCCAGATCTACTCCTCCAGCTTTTATCGGTTCTACAATTTCCACCCGGGGCCTTATTTTTTTTGGGTTTTGAGTATTTTCTCTTATTTCTTCTTTGCAGGGTTTATTTGTCGCCTCCTGCCCTTCAGTTAATTTTGCTTCCTATTTCTCATTCAACTCCTCATTTTCATCTCCATTTAATGTTTCTTTAAAGTATTCCGCCCATCTATTCAGTCTTTCTGCGAAGCTTACTGCAAAACTTCCAACTTTTTTCCTATATATTAGCATTTTGTCTCTGTTTATTCCCTTTGTATTTTATAAAAAAAAAAAACACGTAAATCGGATAAGTGGTTCTTGAGTGCTAAGCGCAGTAATGGATAGACAGACAGGCAGAGAGATGTTATGTTTTATATATATTATAGATTTTTTTTTACATATATTAAATTAAAAATTAAAAAAAATCACGTAAATTCAATAAGTGGTTCTCGAATGATAAGCACACTAACGGACAGACAGACAGAGAGACGTTGCGTTTTATATATATTATATAGATTATTTATTACAAAAAGTTCTTCTTTCTCACATTTGATCAATGTGGTTCCATGTTTGGCCAAAACCAAGTCAGCAAAAACGCTATTACCATTCCGTATTAAGGAATGACCTGACAATGTTACATGTTTTCAAAATCACTGACTTCTGAATGTTTCTGTGTATGTCCGTGTTGAGTCTCAATTGCACTAAATGTGGTGTGAATGTTATTGGTGTAAGGCCTGTGGCTGATATAATGAGGGGGACAATGATGACTTTTTCCTGTCTCCATAGCCTTTTTATTTCCGTTGCAAGGTCTGTGTATTTGGAAATTTTTTCTGTGTATTTCGCTTGGATGTTTGTGTCGTTGGGGACAGCTATGTCAATCAGATAGGTGACTTTTCCTTTTTTGCACTGAAAAGTAATATCGGGTCTATTGGCGGAGACTGTTTTATCTGTATGGATACCGATATCCCAGTAGAGCTTGTAATCTTCATTTTCAAGTATGGATGTTGGCGTGTATTATTATTATTATTATTATTTATTACAAAAAGTTCTTCTTTCTCACATTTGATCAATGTGGTTCCATGTTTGGCTGACGGGCCAAAACCAAGTCAGCACAAACGCTATTACCATTCCGTATTAAGGAATGACCTGACAATGTTACATGTTTTCAAAATCACTGACTTCTGAATGTTTCTGTGTATGTCCGTGTTGAATCCCAATTGCACTAAATGTGGTGTGAATGTTATTGGTGTAAGGCCTGTGGCTGATATAATGAGGGGGACAATGATGACTTTTTCCTGTCTCCATAGCCTTTTTATTTCCGTTGCAAGGTCTGTGTATTTGGAAATTTTTTCTGTGTATTTCGCTTGGATGTTTGTGTCGTTGGGGACAGCTATGTCAATCAGATAGGTAACTTTTCCTTTTTTGCACTGAAAAGTAATATCGGGTCTATTGGCGGAGACTGTTTTATCTGTATGGATACCGATATCCCAGTAGAGCTTGTAATCTTCATTTTCAAGTATGGATGTTGGCGTGTATTTGTAGTAGGGATCTGTGTTTTCTATGAGTCTGTATGTTGTGGCTAGTGCTTGGTGAACCACTTTGGCAGCTGAATCATGCCTGGCTGTGTACTCCGTTCCGGCCAATATTTTACATCCGCTCGTTATGTGTTCGATCGTTTCTTTCTGCTGGTGGCATTTCCTACATCTGTCCTCTGCAATAGTCGGGTCTTTGATGATATGCTTTTGGTAGTTTCTGGTTAATATGACGTTATCCTGGATGGCAAGTAAGAAGCCTTCAGTCTCAGGGAATAGCTGCCCATCCCGTAACCAGGTGTATGATTGTTTTTTATTTACGTGGTCTTGTTCTATGTGGTATCTGTGTTTTCCGTGGAGTGTTTTCTCTGACCACGTTTTCATCTTTTCCTGTTGTAATTGGGTGTGACTGTGTGTGTCTGCTGAGTGGTCTGCCCGGGCTAAGTCGAGAGGTGTGTAGTTTTTGTCTGCTTTCACTGTCGCTGTGTGGAGGCTAGTTTGCTTGCTGTGAAAGAATTTCCTAAGTGTTTGTATTTGTTTTGTGTGTAATGATCTGATGTCTATAATTCCTATTCCTCCTGCCTTCCTCTCGATGGTAAGTCTTTCTTTGCATGCGTTGGGGTGTAATTTCCTGTATTTGGTGAATTGAGATCGTATAAGGATGTGAATATTTTCTATGTCTGTTTGTGACCATTTGATGATACCAAATGAATATGTGAGTATAGGTATAGCGAACGTGTTGATGGCTTTAGTGAGATTCTTAGAGTTGAGTTTTGTTTGCAAAAGTTTCGTCAGTCTGTTTTTGAATTCGGTTCTGAGCTCTGTTTTGATGTGAGTGTGGTTGAGTTTGGTGCTTTGTTGGAAGCCTAGATATTTGTATGTTTCTTTATCGAACATGTTATCGAGCGTTTCATTGTTGATGGTTTCTGTCTCATGGTGGTGCTTCCATTGGCCTTTGTTGATGTGGAGCACTTTGCATTTACTTATACCAAATTCCATATTGACATCTAAGGTGAATATTTCTGTGATTTTGAGGAGTTCTTTCAGCTGTGTTTGTGTGGCAGCGTAGAGTTTTATGTCGTCCATATATAGGAGGTGGTTTATTTTTATGTTGATTCTCTTTTTGGTGTCTGATATTGAAGCCATGCTCTGTTCTGTTTAGTATATTTGAGAGTGGATTGAGACAGAGGCAAAACCATAGAGCACTGAGCGAGTCTCCCTGAAATATACCCCGTCTGATGTACAGCTCTTCTGTTTGGATCCGTTCGGTTTGTGTTTCTAGGCGTATTTTGGTTTTCCATGTTTTCATAATTTGCGCGAGAAACTGCCTGAGGTGTTGGTTGATTTTATAGATTTCTAGGGCCCTGATTAACCAGCTGTGGGGTATGGAGTCGAAGGCTTTTTTATAGTCTATGTAACCGATGTGAAGGTTTCTGTGTTCTTTTCTGGTTTGTCCCATAATCACGCTATCTATAATCAGCTGCTCTTTGCATCATCGACTATTTTTCCTGCATCCCTTCTGCTCTTCTGTGAGGATATTGTTGTCTGTTAGGTGTTGTTCTATTTTCTTCGATATTGTGGCTGTGATGATCTTGTATAGGGTTGGAAGACAGGTGATAGGTCGGTAGTTTGACGGGTTTGTGGTGTCTGAGCTTTTGGGTTTAACGTATGTTATTCCTTGTGTGAGGAAAGTGGGAAATGTGTGTGGTTGTAGAATGGCTTTGTTGATTTGGTGTGCGAGTGCTTCGTGTGTGGTGGTAAACTGTTTGTACCAGAAGTTTTGTATATTGTCTATTCCAGGATATTTCCAGTTGTGTGTGTGTTTGATAGTTTCTGTAATTTCTTGTGTATTAAATGTGGTATTTTCTTGTTCTGTCACATGTTTATGTTTGTCTTCTTCGGCTTTGATCCAGGGGGTGTTATTATTGTGTTGTTTGGGTTCTGACCAGATACCTTTCCAATAATCTGTGAGTTCTTGTTTGTTTGGTGGTTCAGTCACTGCTATCTGTTTGTTGTACATAGTTTTCCGGTAGAACTGTTTTTCGCTTCTTCGGAAGAGGTTGTTGGTGTCTTTCCTCTCATTTGATTCTTTGTATCTACGGAGTCTTGCGGCATATACAGATAGTTTTTGTTTCAAGGTATCGAGGATTTCTGGCAGTGTTCTGTTGGGAGACTTTGATTTGATCTTGTTTGCCCCCTGTGTGACACGTTTGGACGCGTTCCCGCTTATAAACTGGGTAAGATGTCCTAGATCTCTCCTGATGTTGTTGATTTTGTTTTCTATTCTTATTTGCCATTTGAATTTTGGTTTTGTCCTGTTGGGGTTTCCTTGTCGTTGAGGGAGTTTTTGATTATTTTGTGTTAGAGTGGTGATTGCTGCTGCGTATATTATTGTGTGAATGTCTTCGATTGTGCTTGAGTCTGTTGTATACTGAGGTATTATGTGCTTGTTTAGTGTGTTGAGGATTGGTTGCGTGCTCTGTCTGAAGATTAAACGAGGGATGGGATTTCTTGTTGTGGGGTCGGTGCCTGACCATCGAGCTAGATGTGACTCCATTTTTGCTTTAAGTGTTTGTATGAGAGGGGATTCGGGGTGATGTTGTGTGGATGTCGTTGAGGGTGGCGAGTGATTCATGTTGTTGTCTGTGATATGGTGTTGCGCGGTACTCACAATATTATTTTGCGTTATGCTCCTCCTGGGTGGTGGGTATTGTTGTGTTCGACTGGGTGGTTGTGTGTGTGAGGCTGGTTCGGAATCTGCTTTATTGTTTCTATTGTTTGGTTGGTCTGTGTTCAGTTCAACAGCCACTGTGTCCTTGATGGTTTGCAATTCGAGAGGTGTGAGACGATTGTTCTTGGTAATAACTCTTTTTTGGTCTATTACTCTCTGTTCTGAAACAAGTAGTTGCAGATGTGGGATATTCGGTCAAGAAAAGTCTGTGCAGTTGCTGTCTGTAGCCCGATGTTATTGTTTCGAGTTTAGTGGCGGTTGTAGTAACAGCGCATCACCGTCCTATTCATCTCATCCGTCCACTTTAACCGCTGTCTTGGTTTTCCAGCCTTGGTAGTTGCATGTTGTCCTTGCAAAACATACGGGCCCTGGCCTGGCTTTGGTGGTTGTGTTTGTCCCGTATCTACGTCGGTTGTGCTTGGGATTGATGTTGGTGGGTCCAAGCGGCGAGTGATTCTCTTCTCAGTGATTTCTTTGTCAGGTTTTGTGTTTTCATTACAGCAACGCATGGCGTGTTCGTTGATTCCTGTGGTGCAACTCATGCGCTGCTGTGATTTTCCCGCCTTGGTGGGTGTCGGCTTAGTCGCCGACACAACACTTTTGGCAGGTCCATTTTCGGTTGCCTGGTCTTCATCGTTTTGGTCGAGCTGCCATTCCCGCGACGTCCTCGACCGTTACGTCGCTCGCCCGATGCTTCTTTTATTGGTCTGTTGTTCTCTGGAATGTTTTCAATGTTTTGTGGTGTCAGAAGCTCAAAGTGTCCCGACATTGGGTCGCCTGTTAGTAGAAGGTAAATGGTTTTGTTGTATTTTCCCGTGCTTATTATTGTTGGTCTGTCCGTAAAAGTTATTTTTGTATGTCTTGTTCTTCGTTGTTTTGAGAAGATATGAAAGTTGCTATTTTGTGTTTCCGAGAGGGCAAGTATCTCTAGGCTCGTTCCATAGGTGCCATTTTTCCGCATATAATTATAATAGTTATTGAAGTCTTTTTTTATATCGTCGACTTCAATTAATGAAAATGTATGAAGTTCCGACCAGTTTTGTTGCAAATATCTTAGAGCAACCTCTCGGAGTGTCTCATGATGGTTCTGGTGGCCATATAAGTGTAAGCTAACTGCACGGAAAAGGCAATTTCCATCACCTACAATGTCGGATCTGGTAAAACTATCGGGAGTAGTTTCGACTGAGGCGGTTGTTTGGTTCGTCTGTAGTTGTTGTTGTTGTGGTGTTGCTATAGCTGTTTGTACGACAGGGGTCCGCCTCCGCAACACCCTTCCATTTTCATTATTATAATTATTATTCTTTAACATAGTATTCCCACGAGTATCCTAGGAAAGAAAGGTCGACTGCGGCAGAGCCTGGATGCCACAGCAAGGCTACTTACTCCCGGAGGGCGCCCGGTATCCGGGGGAACCGTTCGCGACTCATAAACGCTGAGCCATTCATCTTCTCGGCACGGTAAACACCTTAAGATTGCGTTTTTTATTACACATAATCTGGACAACACAAGACAGCACAACACGACTCAGGTACCTCGGGATCGTCAATGCCCGTACTAGGAGAATCCTGGGATTCCCCTAGCCCCTGAGGGTATATAGATTATTATTATTATTATTATTATTATATAACCTCTTCAGAGAACATATGTATGAATTTAAAAAATCACGTAAATGGTTCTCGAGGGATAAGCGCACTAACGGACAGACAGAGAGACGTTGCATTTTATATATATTATAGATTATAGATTATAGATATTCTCTGCTACATAATATTGTTCCAAATTTAATGATTTAGGCTGTGTACTGCAAGGGAACGCGCTAACGGCAAACTCTTTTCCGAGATCATTTACTATTATCGTCACTGCTCATTCCCTATGTTACCTATCATAATAAAATATAGCCTATAACCTGGCCAGAGAACATATGTATGTTTAAAAAAAAAAAAGTACGTAAATCGGATAAGTGGTTCTCCAGTGATAAGGTCACTAACTGACTGACAGACAGACAGACAGACAGACAGAGAGACGTTGCATTTTATATATGTTTTAGATGAAATGTAACTTTTTTTCATTCGGTAGGTGTTCTTCCTTGTGATATACAATTATTAATTAAGCTAGTTATTGTTCTCCACATGGTTATACCTCCATTTTTAATTATTTCTACAGAGATATCACCTGGTCCGGCCGCTTTACCATTCTTCATCGTTTTTAGATTTGCTTGTACTTCCTCCATGGTTATTTTGTCCCAGTCCTTTCCCTCTGTGTCACCTGATTCATTTTTCTCTATACTAAGAAATTCTTGTCTGTTTTCAGTTAGTAATATTTGGTAATAATTTTTCCATTCTTCCAGGGGTATTAAATTTACGGCTCTCTCTTTGTTGTTCGTTTTCATATTTTTGATGGTTTGCCACACTTCTGTCGATTGTGCTCCTCCAATATACGTGTTAATCTGTGCACATTTTCGTTCCCAGTATTCATTTTTTTCTTTTTTTATTTTCTTACATACCTCTCTATTTATATCTTTGTATTCTGCCCGGGTAGTTTCTGACTTGTATGTTAAATATGGTGTAATCTATTTTTTTCCTCTATTAGTTCTTTTTAATTCTTCTGTTATGTAATACCTGCATGTTTTCTTTTCTTCCCACTTATACTCTCCTAAAGTTTCTTGTGCCACCTTGTGGATCACTTTTTTAATGCGTTCATAGTCTTGCTCTATATCTTCAGTTGGTTCCAGTGTAAGTAATTCATTGTGTAATCTTATTTGATAAAGCTCTTTAATACTTTATTTATTTATTTATTTATTTATTTATTTATTTATCTACGGGCAGACCTATTTTATACATAGTATTTACAGAAAAATTTTAATAATATAGTAAACTTATAACAATACAATACAATAACAACACCAGTATTTATCATCTCAAAAACTCAGTGGACTGTCAACAGTTTTTCTTTTAAACGTTTTAAAGAGAGATTAAAAAAATCAAGATCCGCTTCACTGGTACCATTAGTGATTCTAGTGATCGGCGAGAATAGGCCATAGTTACATCTGTGGTACCTCGGGGCAAAGAGTACGTGGTCCCTTGTTGATCTTGGAGGAACATGAAAATTTATCCGACTCAAGAGATCAGAGCAGTCTATATGACCATTTACAAGTCGAAATAAGAAACATATATCAGCAACTTTCCTTCGTCTTGAAAGTGATTGCAGCTGAAGTCTTTGTAGCTGGTCCCCATAGGCAGTGATGTTCCACTTAAATTTGCAAGAGACATATCTAGCATACTTCCTCTGTACCCTTTCAACACCCTCAATATGCACAGCATACGATGGCGACCACACACATGACAGATACTCCAAAGAAGATCTCACCAAGGCCTTGTATAAAATATTCACGCTATCTACGGTCCGGAAATCCCTAGTATTCCTACAGACGAAGCCAAGGAGTTTAATACATTTGTTAGTAATAAAGTCATAATGAATATGAAAATCAAGCTTAGTGTCCAAATAAATACCCAAGTCACACAATGAGGAGATTCTTTCGAGAAGACAATTATTAATACTGTAATCATACAAAAGCGGAACTTTCACTCGAAAGAACGACATAATCTTACATTTTTGAATATTTAGTTTCATTTTGTTTCTCCTGCACCACTCACTCACCTTATCCAAGTCTCCCTGCAGTCTCATAGCATCGTCAACAGAATGAATTGCCGTAGACAATTTCAAGTCATCTGCAAAAAACAAGGGCCTTGAAAATAGAATCACCTTTCGTAGGTCGTTAATAAATATATTAAACAGCAACGGGCCCAGGTGGCTACCCTGCGGCACACCCGATGCAACAGACACCTCACTCGACACAAAGCCCTTTACTTTAACAAACTGTTTTCTGTATGTAAGGTAGCAGGTCAACCAATTCAGTAGTGCTCCACAAAACCCATAACCTCTTAACTTCCCTATCAGGATATCGTGGTTGACTGTGTCGAAGGCCTTGCTGAAATCCGTATAAACCACGTCAACCTGACCACCCGCCTCCATTACATCAATAGTACTTTGAACCAACAAGATTAGGTTTGTAGCCGTCGATCTGCCACCAACGAAACCGTGCTGTTCCGGAACCAAAAAAGGTTTTATGAATGGTTTTAATTTGTCGCAAACAATTTTTTCGAATATTTTTGGAATAGAACTTAGAATGGAAATAGGTCGATAATTTTTAGCGTCTGATTTGTCGCCGGACTTAAATACTGGAGTAATGAAGCTACTTTCGTGTTAAAATAGATAAGTTTTGTTTCTTTTAATTTTTATTTTTATCTTGTCTTCGTCTGTGAGATAAATTTGTAAATTTTTATTGTTTTTTGATGAAAAAGAGTACACTATTTTAGTCAATAGATGGTGATCTGTGTCATAGTTGGCTCCTCTCTTAACTCTGGTGTCGTATATCTTGAATGTGGATTAAACTTTAGTTATAATATAATCTATTATGGATTTCTGATTTAATGATGGTCTTTCCCAAGTAAAGCGATGAATATCCTTGTGGGGGAAGAAAGTATTTGTTAATTTCAGATCAAATTGATTACACAGTTCTAGGACCCGCTCTCCATTATCATTTTCTACGTCTTCTGCGTAGTTTCCTACTGTTACGTTATTTGTTTGGCTTTTAACTCTCGCATTTAGGTCTCCTGCGATTATCACGTCATAAGAGGGATCGATGCTACTCATAGTTTTGGTCTTAACGCGTCAAAAAATGATTTATTGATGAAAACGTTTATTGCCACATTTTGGGAAATTGCAATTTGAGCGTAATATCATAATGGTACATTTAACAGAAACTGAAAGAATCACTTTGTTATTGATGGTTGGGTGCGGAGACTGTAGGAGAACACAACAGGAGGTGTGTGATCTTTTTAACGCAGAATATCCAAATCGACATCCTATTACCCAATCCGTAGTTAGCAAAAGATAAAAACGATTTAGACAATCAGGTCATGTTGAGGAGAGTTCTAAATCTGGACCTCCAAAAGTTCAAATAACCGATGAAAAAAAGCTAGATGTTTTATGGGAAATTCCAGAAAATCCCCATACAGCCACTCGTCAGCTTTGCCTAGACCACAACATAAGTAAAGGTACCTTAAGTCGTATACTTAATGAAAAAAAAATTGCATCCATACAAAACCCATTCTATTGCAAGAATTATCTGAAGATGACTATGATAGACGTGTTGAATTTTGCGAGATCATTATGGAACGAATCAATAATATTCCTAACCTAATTCATAATATTGTTTTTTCTGACGAGGCCACATTTTGTCTTAACGGAAGAGCTAACAGGCATAACTGCCGGTACTGGTCTACTGAGAATCTCCACTGGATAATCGACAGTCATTTTCAAAGACCACACAAGATAAATATGTGGGCAGGGATTTGTGGACGTCATATCATTGGTCCCTTTTTTATCCGTGGAAATCTTACAGGACAGCTGTATTTACAGTTACTTCAAGAGCAAGTTATTCCAACTTGTGCAGATCTTTTTCCCGATGAAAATAATTTGGATACCCTTAACAGAAATCTGTGGTATTAACAGGACGTAGCATCTTCTCACTATGAAATCAATGTTCGTAGATATTTGGATGAGATCTTTCCTAATCGATGGGTAGGCAGAAGAAGTGTTGTAGAATCGCTTGCTAGGAGTTCCGACTTTACGCCACTCGATTTTTTTTATGGGGTCATTTGAAAACCAAAATTTACCTAAGTCGACCTGAAACTGTAGAACATTTACAACAAAGAATTCAATATGAAGTAGCACAAATTACCCCGGATTCTCTGCAAAATTCTGTTCAGGCTGTTTATGACAGATTGGGTCATTTCCTCGCTGTTAACGGTAGATATTTAAAGCTAGACAACAACGGTACACAACACAACAACGGTAGACAACAAAGGTAGACAGACGGGCTATAAATAAAAGTAGAATATATAAATTCCAGGTAACGCTGTAACATTCATTTTTTCCTAGATTTTAAGAGCATGAAATGTTACTGATTTTTGGCTTTATAATGTACTTCTTTTCATTTTTGTATCGAGCAGTGTATTTAGCAGGAATTTCTAGCCGCTCGTGGTACAGTGTGCAGTGCGGGTTTCCGACCAAAAATTCGTGGTACGTCGCGATTGGTCAAATGTTTGTTTCCCGGAAGCCGGCATTTTTAGAGACGGAGTTCTCACGGCTTATTTAAGGGTCTGCAGAACGCAGATCGAGGCTTTTTTCCATCGAGCCGCCGAGGTGGGTTTCCTCCGACCAAGCCGCAGACAGGCTTTGTCCATCAAGCCGCAGTAGAGGCTTCTGACAATATTTTCGAGAGCCAAGTCGAGCACGAGTTTTTTTAACGTGAAGCCGTAGTGGGCTTTGTGTGTTTTTTCTACATGGAGTAGCCGAAGCAGGCTCTTCTCATCGTGAAGCCATCCTGATAAATTAGTGATGGAATGTGTGAAAACGGTTTTGTGTTCAATTTAAGGCCTAGAAGCCCGTAGGAAAACCGTAAGTCACCATACATCAGTAGATCTATTTCCCGCAAATAAGTGTTTTAACATCAATTTGAACTGATAAATCGTGAAGTGAATATCACGACTCTTCGATTTCGGGGTGTAGTAAAGTTTTAGAAGTAAAATGACTGATTTAAGAACTCTATTTAGTAATAACTAGCTTTTAGGCTAAAATTTTTGTAATTCTTGAACTGCAAGGGTTAGAACTTTTAATTTAAATCATGAATAAATTTTCTTTTTGTTGATTAAAGCTAGTGTTTCACTGTACACCTATCTTTCTTTTCAGGATAGAAGGGTTGTACCAGACTAATTCTTTTTATTAACAACTGTATAACACTTCAGTATTTTTTCATTTTTTTAGCTGAAATTAGATCCTTTCTATTTTAAAATGAATGGTGCCCAAAAATTAGTACAACCAAAATTTTTTTAACAATAGAAAATAATTCCAAAAAGACGTACAAAAATTATCTCTTACCCATATTACTCTACCAAGGAAAACTGAGCTAGTGTTTGTTTAATTTCTTTAGTTCTTTTAAAATCATTCTTCACTCAATTCATTCTCAGAAATTAAAAAGGGGCTGCAAGAAGTGCGCCTCATAGGTACGGGCTAGTTGAATGCCACAACGCAAAGAGCAATGGAGAGAATGATATTAGAGGTTAAAAATTCTTTAAAAAAATGTAAGAACCTTGTCTCCGACTCGCTAAAATTTAAATTAAATGTGAGTAATCCGACCATACCAAAATTGTATTGCTTACCCAAAATTCACAAACCTGGAAAAGCAATGCGACCCATTGTTTCATCAGTCGGATCACCCACATATTTAATATCCAAATGGTTATCAAAAGAACTTGAAAAGTTACCATTAAATACTTTCGCAGTGAAGAATTCGTTAGAATTCATTACTAAACCAAAAAATCTAGTTCTTAATGAAGGTGAAGTCTTAATTTCTTTTGATGTTAGTTCTTTGTTCCCAAGTGTGCCAATTCCACAAACTTTACAATATCTCGAAGAATTACTTAGAATGAATGACTTTGAAGACGAAATTATTCGTGAATACTTAACATTATCTAAACTTTGTATGGAATAAAATTATTTCCCACATAACAATTTTATGTTCAGAAAGAGGGAACAGCTATGGGTAATTGCTTATCACCTTTCATAGCCAATTTATTCATGAGTAAGTTTGAAATCGAAGCCAGTCAAGAATTCGAATATTTCCCAAGGGTATGGTATAGGTATGTGGATGATATTTTCGCGATTTTTGATACAAATAAAGCAAATATTGATGATTTTGTTTCTAAATTAAATAGCCGGTATGATTCCATTAAATTCACTTACGAAGTTGAGAACAAAGGACAATTGCCTTTTCTAGATATTTTAATTATTAAAAATAATAATAGATTAGAATTTGATATCTATAGGAAGGATACAGTAACAGATAGATATATTCCTAATGATTCATTTCATTGCACACAACATAAATTAGCCTCATTACATTTTTTAGTTCATCGTTTAATCACTTTCCCTCTGAATAGAGTAAACTTTAATAAAGAAAGGAATCGTATTAGAAATATAACTAGAGTTAATGGTTATGACGACGACTTAGTAAATAAGCTAATAAATAGACATAAGTTTAGGTTTAATATTCAGAATTCCACCTTTTTTCCACGCGAAGAAAATAACACCAAGTATGTCTCCATACCATATAATCCGAAATATAGCAAGGGACCCAATAAGGTATTTAATAAGGTAGGCCTCACCTTAGTAAGTCATCAAACAATCTGGGGAATATCTTAGGAAATCCCAAAGATAAGATTCCTAATTGTGAGAAAAGTGGAATTTATGAAATTAGTTGTAATGATTGTGACAAAAAGTATGTTGGGCAAACTAAAAGGTCAATTAAAACACGATTTAAAGAACATTTAGCACACTTAAAATTCAATAGAACAGAAAAATCTAGCATTGCCGAACATGCCCTTGAAGCTGATCATACTGTAACATTAGATAATTTAAGATTGATAAAAAATGTATCTGATAGGAGATTGTTAAACGCATACGAAAGTATGGAAATCATAAAATGTAAAAGTAGTTTAAATAAAGACGGAGGGCCTATTCCTTATAGTCCCCTCTACTGGTTACTTGACCGGAATTGATGGCCTTGCCTATGTCATTAGTTCCGCTTGAGTAATTCAAGGGTTAGGCTAAGTATAAATAGGGTAGATTTGTAGTTTAGCTTTAGTCAATCATCGCTCCTGATGAAGCTAACATGGTTAGCGAAACGCGCGTCGAGTGCAAAAATAAAGTGTTTGGTGTAGTGGTGATATATACTGAGTAGTATCATTGTGCCAAAGATTCCACATTCCCAACTTAATGGAGAGGAGAATGCTAAAAATGCAAGGATGAATGATAACAGATGGACCCGCCGTATAGTTGAATGGAGGCCTAGAGAACACAAAAGATGCAGAGGTAGAAAACAGATAAGATGGACGGATGATATAAAAAGATTAGCGGGACACGATTGGATGCAATAAGCAAACATCAAAGCATATTGGAGGCAACTTGGGGAGGCTTACATCCGACTATGGACGGAATAAGCTAATGATGATAATGCTGATTACATATACTTGAATCAACTAAACCCTACCTAAAGGCCATTATAGCAACCAAAAACTGGAAAAAATTCTCATAACACCGTTGAAATTATATTCAACGTCCCCACCCCAATTGAACGAAACGATATCTCTCAAAAACTATAGATTCCTTGACTTCTTAAAGTACTGTATAGATGCCAAATTTGAAATCGATATCAGAATAAACTCGTAACAAAGTATACGAGGTTTGAAAAGTCCGTGCAAAGTCCGAGAGATGGCACCACCGGCGCGTACCGAGGTCATGTTTAGTTAGTAGCATCTCTTGAATGAACGCACACCAAGTTTCAGCCATATTGGTCTATTTCTTTGTGTTTGGCATTCGTGTGAATCAAGGAAGTCGAGAGATTTTCAAGAAATGGACGAAAAAGAATTTCGTATGGTGATTAAACATTACTTTATGAAAGGCAAAACGCCTCAGGAGACTAAAGAGAAGCTTGATAAACATTATGGTGACTCTGCACCTTCGATTCGAACAGTTTATAAGTGGTTTCAAAATTTTCGGACTGGCCATATGGGCACAAGTGACGCTGAACGGTCTGGACAGCCTGTGGAGGTTACGACTCCAGAAATCATTGATCAAATCCATGATATGGCGATGGATGACAGAAGAGTTAAGGTGCGTGAGATTGCTAGTGCTGTGGGCATCTCGACTGAACGGGTACATAATATTTTGCATAAACATTTGGACATGAGAAAGCTATCTGCAAGATGGGTGCCGCGATTGCTCACGCTTGACCAAAAACGGAATCGTGTGAAGTGTTGCAAGGATGGTTTGCAGCTGTTCCAGAAGAATCCGGAGGACTTTAAGCATCGTTTCGTCACTGTGGATGAAACATGGATACATTACTATACTCCTGAGACCAAACAACAATCTAAACAATGGGTTACCAAGGGGGAATCTGCACCAAAAAAGGCGAAGACCGTTCCTTCGGCCGGAAAGGTTATGGCGACTGTCTTTTGGGATTCGCAAGGGATAATCCTTATCGACTATCTGGAAAAGTGTAAAACTATTACAGGTGAATATTATTCATCGTTATTGGACCGTTTGAAAACCGAGCTGCAAGAAAAACGCCCGCGATTGGCCCACAAGAAAGTCCTTTTCCATCACGACAACGCACCAGCACACACCTCAGCAGTTGTGGTCGCAAAATTAATGGAAATAGGATTCCAACTCATTTCACATCCCCCCTATTCTCCAGACTTGGCTCCCTCGGACTACTATTTGTTCCCCAATTTGAAGAAATGGCTGGCGGGACAAAGATTTTATTCAAACGAGGAGGTGATTGCAGACACTAATGGATATTTTGCAGACTTGGACAAATCCTATTATTCGGAAGGGATCAACAAACTAGAACATCGTTGGACGAAGTGTATAAGCCTAAAAGGAGACTATGTCGAAAAATAAAAAAGGTTTACCCCAAACACATTAGTAGTTTTTAAACCAGCCTCGTATAAACGGATTTCCCTTTGCATCGTGTACTCGAACTAATGATGTTTGACTTGCCAAGTCATTTCGTTTCTTTTCGTGAAAAATCCGTCCAACTAAATTAAATATTCACACCCTTTAATTGAAGATTACATTTATGTTCCTCCCCCAAAATTCCCTATCAAAATTTCGGTTGTCAAGCGTTAAAAACGCGTTCTCTAAAGGGAAACCAAATTGCTATTTACTGAATAAGCCGCAAAACCAGTTAGTTTAGAAAGCCTCTAATCTCTAAAATATACATTACATCACAGAAACCCCCAAATAATACTAAATACAATTACCGACATTTGAACTTGAGGTAACTTTCGCAGGGTCGTAATTAAACATTATATCAGGGTTGGATTACGGTAATTTCCGTATCGAGCAATCTTCTAATTTAGAATATAATAATAATAGCACAGGTTTGTGTTGGGGTGGCTGCTTGATTAATCGATTATCAAAATAACGGATTGGGGTACTCAAATTTTAAATTTAAGTAAAATTGTTGCGTAAACGATAAAAGTTATTCTATGTATTACTTAAGTCTCCTGAACCACACCGAGTGGTGTATTAAGCGAGCTCCGTAGCTCTGATTTAGCGACCTGCTATTTTTTCTTATTCAAACATCTAAAGAAACACCTCAAGGGCCGAAAGTTATGCGCAAATAATGAGTTTAAAGCCTCTTTAGTATCGTTTAATTCTTATAAACTACCAAAGGACTAACTGGTTTGTCAACATACCAAAATAACAAAGACAGAAAAGTGATGGGCGCCGCTTTATCAAAAAGGACGAAAAACCTGACATAAACACCTACATAAGATACGACATTGGTCTTCTATTTCCACATATTCCTTCATAAAGTATATTATTTATACAAATTTATCAAAGACAACTCTGGTATACCCTGTCCAGCGCCTTTAATTTGAAACACAATACTTTTCAAAGAAATAGTCCTACTCAATGTACCCCAAAAAGTTGTAGGGTTGACGTGAGAAGAAAAACTAATTTTGTTTTTCACCGTTCCTGTTGGCCATTAGTTGAAATTAAAAAGTTTAAGCACTGGAATATGTAGACACAGAGGAAAGTCAATATCCCCAATTCAGAGAAACAGCGACGACAACAGACGCGATATCCCAGTCCCACAATGATGCAAATGCAGCGTCGCTGAAGTGAAAAAATTCTTTGGGCATGCGATGAGTGTCCCCAGCTCACAACAGCATAAGACATGTTGGATCCAAAATATGCATGATAAGAGATTAAGAGAACCTCTTGAGATACATTTGTAGCCAAACTTCGAATAAGGAAAATCATTCTGGAAAGTTTAGACGCCAGTTCAGAGACATGTTTCTCCCATGAGAGTCCAGGGTCTAGGAAACACACTTAGAAATTTAGCAAAGTCACTTGTAGGTAGGTCAGATGGAGAATTTTTTAGGGTAAACCTCAGACTTACTGTTTTTATCACGGTTTAGGGTGAACTTATTTGCCAAGAACCAGCCCCCTATGTTATGCTGCATGTCGGAAACAGTCTGCTGTATTGGATCTCCAGGATGATAGTGCTGCAGACTGGTGGTATTACCTGCAAATAGGATTAAATTTGGGTCATCAGTGTAATTTGGCAAATCATTTATATAAATTAAAAACAGTAACGGTTCCAAGACTGACACCTGGGGAACCCCATGTTTGATAATCTGTCTGCTAGAGACCTCCATATTAAAGCTTACATATTGAGAGCGATTAGAAAGATCTGACCTAACAAGGTCTATACTACAAGGATCAAAGTTGTAGCATGATAGTTTCGAAAGAAGGATCTCTGAAGAAACACAGTCAAAAGCCTTTGATAGGTCAAAGAACGAAGCATAGGTATTCAATTCAGTTCGAAGAAATTATGCCATCTTAAATTTTTTTAAATGGAAAGCTCTGTATACTATTTTAATTATTTTTTCTCATTCAAACATTTAAAGAAACACCTCGGGGCCGAAAGTTATGCTCAAATAGTGAGTTTAAAGCCTCTTTAGTATTGTTTAATTCTTATAAATTACCAAAGGACTAACTGGTTTGTCAACATACCAAAACAACAAAGGGAGAAAAATGATGGGCGCCGCTCTATCAAAAAGGACGAAAAACCTGACATAAACACCTACATAAGACACGACGTTGGTCTTCTATTTCCACATATTCCTTCATAAGGTATATTATTTATACAAATTTATCAAAGACAACTCTGGTATACCCTGTCCAACGCATTTAATTTGAAACACAATACTTTTCAACGAAATAGTCCTACTCAATGTCGGGGTTCTACAATTTACCCCAAAAAGTTGTAGGGTTGACGTGAGAAGAAAAACTAATTTTACTTTTCACCGTTCCTGTCGGCCATTAATTGAAATTAAAAAGTTTTTACCTGACACATGTAGAAAGGTTATATTATTTAACAGGTTTATAGAGTAATAATTAACAGAAAAAAAAAACTAAAAGAAAGGAAAGACTGCTAATCTTATTTATGTAGGTCTGCTATGCAAGTGAAAAATGTTTTGTGATGCCCAATATATATATATATATATATATATATATATATATATATATATATATATATATATATCACCACGAACCATCATTCGTCCATTGGCGGACATAGGCCACCTTTTCTTCCCTCTATTTTTTTGAGTTTTTCTGATCCATCTTTGGTCTTCCGCGCGTTTGTTTTCCTGTCCATGGTTTCCATTCTTGAATCTCTTTGTTCCATCTGTTATCAGGTTCACTTCCACTTCTGTGTCGCCACCCGCTCTTTCACGTCTGTAACCTTTGTTTGTTGTCTTATGTATTCATTTCTTATTTTGTCTTGGAGTTTTATGTGTAGCATTTGTCGTTCCATTTCTCTTTGGGTTATACTTAATCTCTCCATTATAGCCCTTGTAAGTGTCCATGTTTGTAATGCATAAGTCAAAACAGGCAAGACACATTGATCGTAAATTTTTTTGCGTAGTTTCAGAGGGATTCTTTTGTTTGTCAATATTTGTCTTTGCCAAAAACCGCCCAAGATAATCTAACTCTTCTTTCTATTTCTACGGTCTTGTTTGATTTGCCGCATTTTACCAGTTGTCCTATATATATATATATATATATATATATATATATATATATATATATATATATATACTAGCCGGGCCCGCGGCTCCGCTCGCGTGGACTTGAGTCACTACTATCGTCACTGCTTATTCCTTATATTACCATCGTAATAAAATATCTCCCATTATTTCCCCTTATCTCCCAATATTTCTCCTTATCTCCCATTATCTCTACATAATTTCCATTATCTAGGCGTATCTCTGCTCATCTCCCATTATTTCTCCTTATCTCCCATTATTTCTCCTTATCTCCCATTATTTCTCCTTATCTCCCATTATCTTACCTTATTTCCCATTATCTAGGCTTATCTCGACTTCTCTCGCAATATTTCTCCTTATCTCCCATTATTTCTCCTTATCTCCCATTATCTGACCATAACTCCCATTATCTAGACTTATCTCTGCTTATCTCCCATTATTTCTCTCTATTTCCCATTATCTAGACTTATCTCCCATAACTCACCTTATCTCCCATTATTGAGGCTTATATCAAATTATATAGAACATACGTTTAAATTTATAAAAACACGTAAATCAGATAAGTGGTTCTCGAGTGATAAGCGCATTAACGGACAGACAGACAGGCAGAGAGACGTTGCATTTTATATATATTATATTCTTTGCTACATGATATTGTTCCATATTTAATGCTCTAGGGAGTGTATTGTAAGAGAACGCGTTAGCGGCAAACTTTTCTCCGACCTGATTCACTATTATCGTCACTGCTTATTCTTTATGTCACCTAACGTAATAAAATATATCCTTTAACCTGGCCAGAGAACATACGTATGTTTAAAAAAAAGCACGTAAATCGAATAAGTGGTTCTCCAGTGATATGCGTACTAACGGACGGACAGACAGAGAGACGGACAGAGAGACGTTGCATTTTATATATATTATAGTTATAGATTATTATTATTATTATATAACCTGGCCAAAGAATATATGTATGAATTTAAAAAAAGACACGTAAATCGGATAAGTGGTTCTCGCGTGACAAACGCACTAATGAACAGACAGACGGAGAGACATTGCATTTTATATATATTATAGATTATAGATATTCTCTGCTACATAATATTGTTCTATATTTAATGGTCTAGATTGTGTATTGCAAGAGAACGCGCTAGCGGCAAACTTTTTTCCGACTTCATTCACTATTATCGTCAATGCTTATTCCTTATGCTACCTATCGTAATAAAATATAGCCTATAACCTGGCCGGAGAACATATGTATGTTTTAAAAAAAAAAGTACGAAAATCGGATGAGTGGTTCTCCAGTGATAAGCGCACTAATGGACAGACAGACAGAGATACGTTGCATTTTATATATATATATATATATATATTATAGATGTAATAAAATATATATCTATAACCTGGTCAGAGAACATATGTATGAATTTAAAAAATCACGTAAACTGGATAAGTGGTTCTCGAGGGATAAGCGCACTAACGGACAGACAGACAGATAGAGAAACGTTGCATTTTATATATATTATAGATATAGACTATTATTATTATTATTATATAACCTGGCCAAAGAATATATGTATGAATTTAAAAAACGACGCGTAAACCGGATAAGTGGATTT
Organism: Pachyrhynchus sulphureomaculatus; assembly: GCA_019049505.1. NCBI lineage: Eukaryota > Metazoa > Arthropoda > Insecta > Coleoptera > Curculionidae > Pachyrhynchus > Pachyrhynchus sulphureomaculatus. The sequence continues at coordinate 177,404,358 of CM032455.1, read as the reverse complement.
CCTCTTCAACGTCGGTTGGTCTAGCTTGTGAAGGCCGCCCAGCATTATTCCTGATCGGCTTAAATTGTCCAATTTCTCGAAGTCGCCTGTCAATATTGGCAAAAGTGTGATGGTTAGGAGTCCGACGATGCGAAAATCTTTCGTGATATACGCGAGCATTTTTGCGACCGTTGCCGTTGTAAAAACCAAACACTAAAATCATATCAGTTTGCTCGCCAAAAGTATACTCCCTTATAATCTAGATTTGAAACACTGTTGAGCTTGAGAAGGAATTAATTCTCGTTAATACTCGTAAAACTTGTTCATATCTGTCAAAAATTACTTTCTATCAGTATTACTACAAGCCAGTTAAGTCATAGAACATATGATATCTTACATCATTGCCAGAGTGATTTTTGAGCCTTGTCAAGCGTGTGAAGGAACGCATTTGTGAATTTGACAATGGAATTAAAAAATGGAAACAAACATCCCACTATCTCAGAAAGTATTGCTCGGAGCAACATATACCAAGAGGGCTGTTTTTAGACAAGAGAAGGCGGAGAATACGAATATTTAATTGAAAGTATCATACAGAGCGGTATAAAAAAATTATGCCAATTTAAAAGTATATACAATGCAATAGATGGCGCCCCCTACAATTAACAACAATACTGTTAGCTGATGTCGATTTCCCTGGTACCTGTGAGATATGTCCATAAAAGGAAACTAGAAAACGACCGGAAAGGTTTACTGTATTGAAGGCCGGATAAAAGAAAAAAAAAAGAGAAACTTTCATAATAGAAACGAATGACTTTCTAACGAACGATAATGAAAACGAGAAAAAGTCTTGAAAAGCATTTTCATTTTCTTTGAAGATATTGGCAACGGATAAATCATTCTCTTAAATTAAATATTGAAAAATGGATCTTAGGGGAGAGTTGGGAATGGCGAATTTGTTTCAATATAGACCAACTATATCACTGTCATGCAGTTTATCTGTAGAGAAGTGTCCAAAGTATCAATTATTTGCAAGCTTTCAGAATGCACTACCTTTTACATGTATACGGTTTCGGAATTTATTCAGATATACAACAAGGCTAAAGAAAAGTGGATGGAAGAACAATGTTAGGAAATGGAAGAATTACAGCTAAAGCATGACTATTTCAGTATATATAAAAAAGTTAAAGACGTTACCGGTCAAAACGAACACCAATATATTTAATAAACGGTAATAATCAGATATTAACCGAACAAAAAGAGCCAGAAGAAGAATGAGCTCGATACATTAAAAATACCTTTGATAACGATAGAGAATTACCAGAACTCATTATGGACGAAATTTTTTTAAATATACTCCCAGCAGAAGTTAGGGATGCAATAAAACATGTAAAAACTGGAAAGGCTCCTGGACCTGATAATCTTTATGCGGAGATGTTTCAACTTTTAAATGAAGAAAATATTTCTATCTTGTGCAGCTGCATAAATTCCATCTACAGTACAGGAACGATACCAAAGGATTGGTTTAAGTCTATGTTCATACCATTACCTAAAAAGCCAAATGCGAACAGATGTGAACAGTACCGTCTTATAAGCCTAATGAGCCATGCTTTGAAAGTAATGCTTAAGATCATTCACCATAGAATACGCAATAAATGCGAACAAGATGTTAGCGAAGAGCAATTCGGATTTAGACAAGGATTTGGAACTCACGTAAAACCTAAACTGGGAAATGCTGGTTGTTTTTGAAAAGTAGGATGAAAAATCACAAGATAAGCAAAAATCCCTGGGTGGCAATCCACACCTTCGAAGAAGGGAGCTCCATCGGATACGGGGGGGGGGGGGCAATTCGACTTCAAAGCGAATAGTTAACGTAAGCTTAAAACTCAGCCAAACGAAGAAATCCCGAAACAGAATAGCTGCTCTCGGTACCTGGAATATACAGGGATGAAGGACAAAGAACATCGAAGTCATACAAGTGTTTAAGAAGATGAACATAGACATTTTAGTAATAAGCGAGACGAAGAAAAAGGGAAGTGGAATAGAAGAAATAGATAAAGTGATGCATTGTTGGAGTGGAGTAAAGAAGGAAGAAAGAGCAAAGGCCGGAGTTGGAATATTAGTAAAAAAGAAGTGGAAAAAGAAAATAACATCTTGGGAACCCATCAATGAAAGAATCATAAACCTAAATATAAACAATGCTAGGAAAAGTCATGGTAATATTAGGAGTATACGGCCCAACAGAAGACAGCACTATAAGAGAAAAAGATAATTTCATGGAAATACTAGAAATAGAAACACAAAAAGTAAAGAAAAACCAAGAATTAATAATAATAGAAGATCTGAATGGGAGAACAGGAAGGAAAACAAAGGACAATACCGTAGGACTATTCGGAGAAGACATTACTAACGACAACGGAGAGAGACTAATAGAGCTGTGTGAACTAAACGGCCTTAAAATAACAAGCGGATTCTACAAACACAAGGACATCCACAAATATACTTGGATGCAAGAAACACGAAACTTAAAATCAATAATAGACTACATTATAATTAAAAACGATACCACTATCAAAATAAAAGACGCAAGAGTAAAGAGAGGGGCAGAATGTGGAACAGACCATAGACTATTAATAGCAAATATAAAAGTACCGTGGTACAAGACAATAAAGCAAAAAGAAACAATAGATAAAGAAAACAGAAATACTAATGAGATAACAGAAAAAGCAGACAAGGAAATAAAATACAAAATACACTTACTGCAAGACGAAACGATAAGAGACCTATATAGACGACGATTAGATCAAAAATTAAATGAATTTAACTACGACAACCTCCAACAGATGTATGACCACATAAAAGAATGCATCAAACAGGCGTCCCTAGAAGCATTAGGTAAAGAAGACAACGAGAATGAGAAACATAAAATTAGAATCTGTGAAAAAACCAAAGAATCTATAAAGGAGAAAAAAGACTATACGAAAAAATGGCTGAATACAAAATCAGAAGAAGATCTACAGAAATATAAAGAGAAAAATGCAGAAACGAGGAGGACGATAAACAAAGAAAAGAACGAGAGATGGGAAAAATCTTGCGAACATGTAGAACCGTATATAGGAAGAACTAGAAGTACAGAGTCATGGAGACTAATTAAAGCATTAAGGACTAAGAATAGAGAGAAGACGTATATAGAGAGGAAGCAAAAATGTAGTGGAATGGGAGTCCCAATACGAGAAGATTACTTATATACTCTAAGTTTCGTAGACGACCAAGTAATCATAGCGCAAGATGAGGAAGACCTCAGTTATATGGTAAGAAAACTGAAAGAAGAATACACTACAGCAGGATTAGCAATAAACTTTGATAAAACGGAATATCTAACAACAAAGGAGGGAAACGTGGAGAATCTAGAAGTAGATAACGAAACAATAATCAAAGGAACCGATAGATTTAAATATCTAGAACCATCATTTCAAAAAAACGCAACATCAGAAGAAGAGATTAAAGCTAGATTAGGACAAACGCGAACATGCATAAGACAATTAAATTCGATCCTGTGGGACAAGCACATTACAAAGAGAAACAAAACACGCATATACAAATCAATAATACAAAGCATAATGACATACGGGTCAGAAACATGGACGATCAACAAAGAAATAAATCTAAAATTAACGCGGTAGAGATGGAGTATTGGAGAAGATGTTGTAGATTGACACGTATGGAGAGAATAACAAATGAAGAAATAAGAAGCAGAATGAACATCAAAGAGAACGCAATAAACACCATTGAAGAAAAACGATTAAAATGGTATGGACACATAAGACTAAGCGAAGATAATAGGTGGATAAAGAAAATAACGGAGTGGAGCCCTATGGGAGAAGAAAAAGAGGAAGACCCAGACAATCGTGGAGAGACGATGTGGACGAGGCTATGGAAGACAGGGGTCTAACAGATGGAGACTGGGAAGATAGAAACGGATGGAATCAAAGGCTGAGAGAAGGAAGACAGCGTCAGCTGTAGAAAATCCTTGTTTATATATATATATATATATATATATATATATATATATATATATATATATATATATATATATATATATAGATTTGGAACTCGAGAAGCACTTTTCGGGCTGAGTGTATTTTTACAGAAATGTAGAGATCAAAGGAAGGACGTTTACTTGTGTTTTTTATCGACTACGAAAAAGCATTTGACCGAGTCAAGCATCCACAATTAATACAAATGCTTCAAAATATACGCCTTGACGAAAATGATATCAGATTTATTACTCACGTATATTGGGATCAGGTGGCGACAATACGAGTAAATAGCAGGGAGACTGAGGAAATAAGAATAAAAAGAGGTGTTCGTCAGGGATGTGTTCTTTCTCCTCTCCTGTTTAATCTATACTCTGAGCACACATTCCAGAAGGTCTTAGAGAATGCCACAGAAGGTATCAAAGTTAATGGCAAAATCATTAACAACCTAAGAAACGCTGATGATACCGTTATTATAGCAGATACAGCGGATGGACTTCAGCGTCTTATGAACAATATATCTAGGGAAGGCGATATTTTAGGCATGAAAGTAAACGTTAATAAAACGAAAGTAATGGTCATTTCAAGAACATCCGGGGTTGCAAACAGATATTCGTGTTTACGATCAATTGATAGAACAAGTAAATAAATTTGAATACCTAGGGTGTTGGGTAACTAATGATTTGAATCCTGAAGTTGAGGTACGAGTTCGCATTGAAATAGCTACAGCGGCCTTTCTCAAAATGAGACACCTCCTCACAGACTCAACCATTTATTTGGATACTCGTTATCGTTTTGTAAAATTCTATATATATCCAGTGCTTTTATATGGAGTTGAGGCCTGGACCTTGGGTGTACGATCAATGAATCGTTTGGAGTCTTTCGAATTATGAGTAATGTGCAGAATATTGAAGATCTCTTGGACAGAGCGTCTTACTAATGAAGATGTACTTCGTCGAATGGGTAGAGAAAGAGAACTATTGTCATTTATTAAAGGACAAAAAAACTCGATACTTGGGACGTATTTATAGGGGTCCACGTTACTCACTGCTCCGGTGGTTGATGGAAGGGAAAAGAGGTGTGGGGCGTCGAAAATGTTCCTGGCTGAAGAATATACGAGATTGAACATGTCTGGATACCCACACTTTATTAAGAATTGCCCAGGATAGGGAGGAATTCGCCGTGATTACAGCCCAATTTCAGTAATGGAGGTGGCACTATAAGAAGATAAAATATTATTATTATAGAAAATGCCTCTTTTAAATATAAACGACAACTCTTATTGTTATTAATTGATAAGAAAACTTATGCCGATAGAAAAATATAACACAAAATGGCATGGTGTTCTTTTATAGTCTTAATGAGGAGCAGCCTCCACCTTTTAACTGCAACCCTGCAACATATTAAATAAATATTTATATAAAAAATATTTGTTAAATTTATTAATTTTTAGCCTTATCTTACAAAAGGTATATTTTAAAAAAAGAACTTTCTTTTTACCTCAAGGTAAAATAAACATTTAAAAAGAAATCAAGTTACCCTCATTCTACAACAAAAATTAATCCACCACTCGACAATAGTTTCAATGTCACAATTAAAAAAAAAGAAAAAAACACGCCAAATCGCATGTTAAACGTAATTCCAGTAATGAATTCAGTATCTCAAAATACAAAATTTTAGTGAACGAAAATACTCTAAACATTCTAACTAAATACACTTTCCATATTTCTAACAGTTTCCAAAATGGCAACGTTACAAAAACTACGGTGGTCCCTAGTCCCGTACTTGAAACTTGGAGTATTCAGCAGAGAAATTTCGCAAAAGACTTTAAAGAATCAATTGAGGTAAATAATTATTGGTTCATCATCAATGAATAAATCAACTTTTTTTTTACAGCTCCATATGCAAATTTTTGCGGAAAAACTGGCTAAATTGCCGTAAAAACCGTCGAAAATCAATCTACAATGTACCGGATTCTAAGTTCATCCATAAGTGACATACACTCACACTGGCTGTTACGCTGTTTTCATTGTGAGTGAATTAATCTTCAGGTTATCTAAGAATGTATTTTTAATTGCTCCTAAAACTCTGACGAATAAGATGCTCCCTTCCTCCACTGTTATTAAATGTCGCGCGCAAAGTTTCTATTATAAACCTTCGTAAACCTTTTCCCTCCTCTTCATTTCAGTAGGTACCGGAAACTCAGTTACAAGGATCCCTATTCTGTATCAAGTTTGTTGGCTTTGTGGTCAAAAAGGCAACATTCCAGTAATGCGGTACCTGACATTTTCCATAAGGGGCTCGGTCTCTTACGGAAATTATGGCACCATATTGATTCCATCAGTACCATATGAGATTCTAATACTACTCAGTATATATCAGCACTACACCAAACAATTTATTTTTGCGCTCGCCTCGCTTTTCGCTAACCATGTTAGCTTCATCAGGGGCGATGATTGACTAAAGCTAAGCAACAAATCTACCCTATTTATACTTAGTCATTAGTTCCGGTCAAATAACCAGTAGAGATGACTATAAAATATATATACCTTGTTGAATCTCCTGCTCCAGATTATATGGTATGGAGCCATACTTGGTCTTATTCGCTTCACGTGTAGAAAAGGTGGAATTCTGAATATAATTATTTTTAAGGTTCACCCTATTTTAGGCAGAAAACCTCTGTTATAAAATGTAATGAGAGTTCATCGGTAGCATAGCCGTCCGAACGTAACCTGCTTTTAGTGTTTAATGAATAAAATTATCTTAAAAATAAAGTCATAGAAATATAAGATTTATTACCAAAAATTTTTTAATCTATAGATCTATGTATATACACAAATTCACAATTCACGATATATAAGAACTTTAACTACAATCAAAAACAATCATCATCTTCAAAATCTGAAGACTCGACTTCTCTAAAATTTATAATTAAGGGTTCTATTTCCATAGTTTCTTCGATGCATTCGTCAAGTTACCACATTTTATTTTCTTTTTTTATAACATGTCGAATGGCATTTTTTCAATGATCCTTTGATCCTTTCTACTGCGGCGAGTAATAATTGCCTTACCTCTTGAAGTTTGACGTGGTGTTTCCCCTGGCAACGAAACCATTCATTTGTGTCCATATTAGCTTTATGGGATTCAATTCGCAATGATATGGAGATAATCTAAGCACTATGATATTCCGTTCCTTTGCCATCTTATTGACTGCATATTTCTTGAACTGTGTTTCGCAATTTTGAGAAGTTCCGCTTCTAATATACCATCTTTATGTTTGAGATTTTTGCTTCTTATCCATTAAAGAATATCTGCTTTCTTCCATGAATTTGTCGGGAGTCGTTCTAATAATCGAGAATAGTATGGGGCATTCTCTAATACTATAACTGATTCTGCTGGTATACAATCAATGATTTGTTGGAAGTTCTCCTCAAAAACATCGACCGTCATCTTCTCATGGTAATTTTTAGTTGACTTTGAATCGAATTCCAACAGGCCACCCTTGAGAAATCCGTTTTCACTACCAATATGTGCCCTAAATAGCCTGCGATCTTTTCCTGAAGGAGATTGCAATCCTGTTGACCAACCTTCCATAAAAGCTTGCTTGGCAGTCTAAATGTTTTTGTCAATCCAGAATTTTTTCACTGTGTGTCCCTCATTAACCCAAGTCTCATCTAAATAAAAAATTTTTTTTTTCTTCGGCTCGAAATTTTCTGATTGCTCGTTCTCTTCTCCAACAAATTATTTCTGTTTTATCGATAAGAACAGATTTTCTATTGTGTTTTCCTAACGAAAATTCAGGTTATGAAGGATATTCCATAATTTCCATTTTTTTTAAATCTAGTAAATCCTGGTCTTCTCCGATTTCTCGCAAAACTTTATGTAGTGTAGATATTTCTTTCTTATATTCCAATAAGCTTTACAACACTGTAGATTTCTAGTTCTTAAGAATTGTTAATTGTACTCGTTTAGGCCTTTATCATACAAATAAGATTTTTGGTTTCATCATTTACTCATTAAAATAAACTTTCAAATGCATTGATTTTTATAGCTTATTGTAAATGTTAGAAGGCATGTAATAAAATATTTTTTAGAAAAAGGTCGCACTGTTGAATAGAGATAAAAAATAAAGGTGATTAAAACTAAAAATGCAAATAATTGGTAGAAAAATTTTGGACGCTTATGGTTTATGACAATTTAATGTTTATAACCCATGTTGTATGCTATCAACTCCAAACAAACGGACTTTAGTTATATTCTTAATACGATTCCTTTCATTAATGAAGTTTATTCTACTCATAGGAAAAGTCACCCAACGATGAACTAAAAAATGTAATGCGGCCAATTAATGTTATTTGCAATGAAATAAAGCATTATCATTATCAAAATAATACAGAACAGACAACATTGCATTTTGACGATGCATGTACGATTATTATTATTATTATTATTAGCTCCGAAAAAATTTTAGAAGAAAATATTCTTTGAAAGGTGGACTATTATTTTTAGGTCGTCGATCTTATTCGACCGTCCCCTAAATATTGAAAAATGGATCTTACCTTTGAAAACCGCTTAGTTTATAGCTTAGAGAAATCTTCGGAGGATATTTAAAGCAATTTCGACCGGGAGGGAAGGGAGTGCGCCAGGTCTGTCCTCCCCCATAAATTCCTTCTCCCTTAATTTTTACTTTTAATTATATTCAGTTGATTGAATTGACGTACTGTAAATATATTGAGTATTTATATTCATGAACACGTGAAGCCCTGGGCGACACATAATTGAAACAAATTGTACAAAATATCTGTACATACAGTGGCGATGATAATAATAAATATAACTTAAATACTTAATAAACTTACATGTTGAAATTACTAGAAACGAACCAGGGACCAAGCAGGATAATACTAAGTGTCTATAATTCTGTAAAAGTGTATAAGAAGGTTTATGTTACATTGTAGTTCATATAAGGTTGATAAAGCTATCATAAACATAAAATAAACATTCGTAGATTAACATAGAAGATAATATTAGGGTATTAAGGCCACTAAATTTCAGTTTCAAGGCAACTCGTTACTTCAATTTTGTCATTATATTTGTCACTTCATCACTACAGCCCAAAGATTCTTGCAGGTGTTGGTGCCTGACCCTAGTTTATAAGACCATATGAAATGTGGGATGAAACTAATGGATGGTGATTATAACTGAGACCTTAGCAGTCTTAGAAAGACACCCGTTAAAATTTATATTATATTTTGGTAGATTCTAGAAGCCGGACGATCCATATGAGGGTTTAAGATCAATTTAGGATTCATGTATATTCCAGGAAATCTGGTACATTCATTATTTTCAGAGTCCTCCATATATTGTTGAGGTGAAAAAAACACTGGTGGGCTCCAGGGCTCAATATTGTCTCCTACTGGAACATAAGGCTACTCGTGCAAATATCCGCAGGTAGCAGGAAGTCGTTTAAGTTAACAAAGACCTGGAAGAAATTCTATCTTTTCTGAGAAAAGCTAAAGTTGCGAAACCCGACTTGGTAATGTCGGAGCACACTATTCCTCTAGCATCGTTACTTACTTGCTCTGGGGCAAATATGTCTTCGTTTGAGTACGTCGCATTCATAGCAAAGAGAGCTTCTCCGAAGTTGGGAATACTATTTCGAACTTAAAAGCGTTACACTCCACATCATCTGTTAATTCTGTACGAAGCTCAAATTCGTCAAGCGATGGAATATTGCTCCCAAGTTTGGGGCTCTGCTCCCAAACATACACTGCATTTGTCGGATTTCATTCAGAAAAGAGCTATTCCCCTAATTGGAGACCCAGAATTCACAAAAAACCTTGATACCTTGAAACATCGAAAAACTGTTGTTTACTTAAGTCTATTATACAAGTATTTTCCTGGAAAGTGTTCGATGGATGTAGCCCTTTTAATTCCTTCCAAAGCGGTGCCCGCTGTTAAAGCACGTCGCGTTAATACGTCACATCTATATGAAGTTCAGGTTGTTACTCCTCGTACAACACAGACAGTTTTTTATATGGAGAACATTATCCCTTCGTAATGATTTTCAGGACTGACTTTCCGACTGAGTACAACTTATAGCGATTCAAGACCAATTTAATAACTTTTTCCACATATAAGTTGCTCTTGTAGCGTTTTTGAGATTTGTATGCAGCATGTGTGCTAAATCCATAAAAAACACACTCGAGTGCTTCAGGGTAACACGTGAGAAGTGCGATATTATCATAAAGGAACCCACACTTTTCTTAAGGTGGTGTGGTTTCGGTCAAATTGGCTGAATTTTTGATATATTGTAGTTTTCAGCTTTCTAAACAAAGACGTCCATGGGTACAACCTTCAAAAATGGGCAGATTTCGAGTTATTTAAAATTTAATTACTAATAAAATCTATTTTTTTAGAACCACTTTGATAATTTTAAAGGAATATAAGATCACGAGATTTAAGAAGGATTCATTCCAACATAATAAATTGTCCTGTTAATGAGTGTCGAAGGATAATAATAATAATAATAATAATAACTAATAACTCACACTTTTGTGCCAACCAGGCAGTACGGTGGTTCTGCAACGACCATTGATAGTATAATTACAAATATGAATCCTGAACTTTTTTATTGTTAGGTCCATGATATGGGGCTTTCGGATCACAATTCTATTATTTTACCACATATGCCTGATATTAAAAGATTTTTCTCTGTCAAAAATCTTAAAAAGAGTACAGTTTGCATGAATTCTCTAGACTGGACCATAAGATGAACCCCATTATTGATGAATGTTTTCCTATTCAGAGGCTGACTAAATTTAAATCGAGGGCCTGGATGACTACAGGTATTAAATGCTCCTGTCGGCATAAGAGGCAACTCTTTAGGTTTCTTAAAAATAATCCTAATTTAGTTCTTAATAATTTTTATAATAATTACTCTAAATTGCTAAAAGAGATTATAGAGAAAGCAAAAAGTATGGTTATTGAAGAAGAAATAAAAACAGTCGAGAAATATATCTAAAACCGTATGGACAATAGTAAATAATGAAACTGGTAGGGGAAAGCGTATAATGAATTAAGAATGGAAAATTACTATAGATAATGATGACATAACGGATAGAACTGCAGTTGCTAATATTTTCAATACTTTTTTTACTGGTGTTACAAACATCTTTATTTTTCCTAAATTGATATTACCAAGAATAGATAATACACCTGTTAGTTTCTTCTTTAGTCCTGTGACGAGTATGGAAATAAAAATGATAATTTTATCATTAAAAAATGGCAATTCCGTAGGTATTGATGAGATACCACTAAAATTTATTAAAAAACTCATCAAGAGATTTTATCCCCTATTCTAACACAGGTGATAAATGTAGCTTTTGCTGAGGGGTGTTTTCCGGATCAGTGAAAAATATCTAGGGTAATACCAGTTTATAAAAAAGGGCTACATAATGAAATAACAAACTATCGTCCAATTTCATTAGCTAATATTATTACGAAGATCATTGACTGTACATACTCGTTTAAAAAAATTCTTAGAAAAGAATAATTTGATGACTCCTTCTCAGTATGGATATAGATTCAATTTATCAACAGAGAGTGCCCTTTTTGAAATTTTAAATTATGTTTATGGTGTGCGAAACCAGGGAAAGTATTGTGTCATTGTACAATGTGATTTATCAAAAGCTTTTGATGTAGTAGATCATAATATCTTATTACAGAAACTCAAGAAATATGGCATGAGAGGCGTAGCACTGACTTGGTTTTGTTCCTATTTGTCTGATCGAAAACAATATGTTTCAATTCTTACTGACGGGAGTCGCTATGATTCTGATCTTGGGGATGTGACTGCTGGGGTTTCCTCAGGGATCTGTGCTTGGGCCTTTGTTATTCAGTATTTATAGAAATGATCTTCCTAAACATATCAAGGCAAAAGTTGTAATGTATGCTGACGACACAACTTGTTTCCTGAGTGACGACAATCCCGAAAAATTGCAGATAGCGACCAAAGTTTGTATAAATGAATTAACTAACTGGTTCGCTGCAAACAAGCTGAAGCTTAATGTTGGTCTTCAAAAATAGAAATTCGGAACCGCTATGTGAAAACATGTTTACAAGTGATTATAAAATCAACCCCATTTTAGAGTCAAAAATCTTGGGTTTAACTGTTGATTTAAACCTTAAATTTGAAACACACCTGAGAGAGCTTAAACTAAAACTTAATGCAATATGCTTCTCTATACGTGTTCTGAGAAATGTAGTGATTCTCAAGGTTTTGAAACTGGTTTACTATGGATATTTCCATTCAAGGATGGTTTATGGAGTTCAGTTCTGGGGGAATGAGCCTGGAAGTATGGGCATTTTTCGTGCTCAAAAGAGGTGTGTGAGAGCAATTAATAATGTAAAACCTAGAGATTCATGTAAAGAATGTTTTAAAAAAGATCGCATTATGACATTACCGTCTTGTTACGTGTATAAGAGCCTGTTAACAATGCACAAAACGAAGAACAAATATATTTCTGGCTCTAGGATTGCGGCATACCCTCTTAGAAGAGACCTAATTCGCTCGGTCCTGCCAAATACAGCCAAATATATAGTACATTTTACTAAAGTATTGTACTGTATAACCTATTACCTGTGTCTATGAAAAACCTGGGCATTAACCGATTTAAAAAGAGACTAAAGAATATTTTATTGGAAGAAGCATTTTACAATGTACAAGAAATTAAGGATTACCTTGGTCGCCTCTGAAGCGAAAAACTTTAATTAATTCAGTATGTGTATTGTGTATCATGTATTTGTAGTTATTGTTGTTTATCTGATCTATACTTGTTTTATGTTATTAACTGATAATTTTATATATGTATGTAGTTTAGGACTAAATTTAAGTCTTAACTCTGTCTAAAGCTAATGCAAAATGGACAATAAAGATTATTATTATTATTATTATTATTATTATTATTATAAAGAGGAGTGCAACATCGAGAAGAATGAATCCAAAATAACAACTGTTTTCTGGCTGACTTGTCTTAGTTTTTCTGAGGAAGAGTTAAAATCATGAAGTTATGAGTTAATTCAGACCCCTAATTCTATTTCAACACCGCAAAAATACACCGATATCGAATCTACTTCTCATTCTAGCTGGGTTTCACCTGTTTTTTTTTTCAAGGAAGAGTCAAAATGACATAATAAGTTAATTTAGACCTCGAATTCGGTTTTAGCGCCCCAGAATACATATAGATATGCTAGTTAGTGGATAAATGCGAGACTTTTTTTGTGGAGAGTTAATTGGTTGGTCCATTACTTTGTGACACTACATTATAAACAATAAAATTACTTAATTACTTTGTTAACTTTTCGTAGTACAGCTACCTGCGTTTGAAAATGTAGTTGTACTACGAAATCGCGATAATGCATTTGTAAATATTTGCAAAAATATATTTAATGTCAGTTAACAAAGTAATTAAGTAATTCCATTGCTTTTTTGTGTCTTTAATTATATAATTATCAAAATAGTTTAAAAAAAGAATTTAATAGTACTTAAATTGAAAATAACTCGAAATCTGCCCATTTTTGAAGATTTGGGCACTTGCTCAGAAAGCATACAAACATATAAAAAATTCAGCCAATTTGACAGTACCCATTTTCTCATAAGAAAAGTGCTGGGTCCATTTGAATAGAAACACTAGCGTTAAAGAAAATAATTTATAGAATTTTCGAATTGTCCGTTCGAAGCAATCTTAGAAAACGTGTGTTATTCGATACAATTTTGAACAGAAGAGATTGTTTTTTTTGTTTTTTTTTTGGAGCTTGGAAAACTTTCTAAAATCTATTTAAAATTTGAATTTAGATATAAGGTTCCTGACGTCGCGTCATTTGTAACGTACTTGCGTTGGTCCAGGTTTCGAATTATTGTCTGAATCACAAAATCAGATTGACTGTTTTATGAACTAGACGGCTTTAAGTGGCAAGAAAACAGACTTTGCAGCGATATTGACGTAAAGCAGGTCATTCCTCTTTAAACGGTTTTATTGTTCGTTTTTAATTGACTACAATTATGCAAGATCACCCCGTAAGAGATCCTAATTTCTCAAGCTATAAATTATGGACGATCTCCAACTTTAGTAATTTGGCAGATTTATAGACATATAGTTATCTAGCAGTAATGTGATTTGGATTTGCCTGTAGTCTTTAAATTGGAATTGTTCCAAACTAACTGGCGGCTCAGATTTATCAGCGTAATTCTATAATTGATGTATGGATTCGGTGTTAAATATTTGAGAAAAAAAATTGATAAACTTACTGAAAATTTTCTAGTAATGTGTATAGAAAGGCTGCAAGTTGTCATATAAACAATACCACCTACTTTGTTAATAAATGAAAATGCACGGGATATCTGTTAGAACACAAATTTCTGGGGATAGAGGTTTTTTTACATACTATCAAGTATGTAAGCATGATCATTAGAGAGTTAGATGATGAACAAGGTTGCGCAAGACCGAAATTAAAATTTTAAATATTTTCAGAAAGCACTTGGGTTTTTTTCGTTTCAAAAAAATATATATTTGATGTTTCGCCCCTGGATTTGAGCATTTTCAAAAATTATTTCTTTGGTGTAATTTTCATTTTAGTTAGCATATTTCATTTTATTCGTACCTCAAAATGTACTGGTCAGGTTGGCTTTTTTTTGAGGTACAAATAATGTAAAATATGTTAATTAAAATGAAAATTACACCAAAGAAAAAAATTTTTGAAAATGCTCAAATCCAGTGGCAAAACGTTAAATGAAAAAAATATTACAACAAAAAACTCAAATGCGTTAAATAAACGAACCTACACTCAAGATTAAAATTAAAAGATTATATATATATATACGAGGCTGGTTTGAAAAGTCCGTGCAAAAATAAAAACTACCTATGTGTTTGGGGTAAACCTTTTTTATTTTTCGACATAGTCTCCTTTTAGGCTTATACACTTCGTCCAACGATGTTCTAGTTTGTTGATCCCTTCCGAATAATAGGATTTGTCCAAGTCTGCAAAATATCCATTAGTGTCTGCAATCACCTCCTCGTTTAAATAAAATCTTTGTCCCGCCAGCCATTTCTTTAAATTGGGAACAAATAGTAGTCCGAGGGAGCCAAGTCTGGAGAATAGGGGGGATGTGAAACGAGTTGGAATCCTATTTCTATTAATTTTGCGACCACAACTGCTGAGGTGTGTGCTGGTGCGTTGTCGTGATGGAAAAGGACTTTCTTGTGGGTCAATCGCGGGCGTTTTTTTCTTGCAGCTCGGTTTTCAAACGGTCCAATAACGATGAATAATATTCACCTGTAATAGTTTTACCCTTTTCCAGATAGTCGATGAGGATTATCCCTTCCGAATCCCAAAAGACAGTCGCCATAACCTTTCCGGCCGAAGGAACGGTCTACGCCTTTTTTGGTGCAGATTCCCCCTTGGTAACCCATTGTTTAGATTGTTGTTTGGTCTCAGGAGTATAGTAATGTATCCATGTTTCATCCACAGTGACGAAACGATGCTTAAAGTCCTCCGGATTCTTCTGGAACAGCTGCAAACTATCCTTGCAACACTTCACACGATTCCGTTTTTGGTCAAGCGTGAGCAATCGCGGCACCCATCTTGCGGATAGCTTTCTCATGTCCAAATGTTTATGCAAAATATTATGTACCCGTTCAGTCGAGATGCCCACAGCACTAGCAATCTCACGCACCTTAACTCTTCTGTCATCCATCACCATATCATGGATTTGATCAATGATTTCTGGAGTCGTAACCTCCACAGGCCGTCCAGAACGTTCAGCGTCACTTGTGCCCGTATGGCCAGTCCGAAAATTTTGAAACCACTTATAAACTGTTCTAATCGAAGGTGCAGAGTCACCATAAAGTAATGTTTTAATCACCACACGAAAATTCTTTTTCGTCCATTTCTTGAAAATCACTCGACTTCCTTGATTCACACGAATGCCAAACACAAAGAAATAGACCAATATGGCTGAAACTTGGTGTACGTTCATTCAAGAGATGCTATTAACTAAACATGACCTCGATACGTGCCGGTGGTGCCATCTCTCGGACTTTTCAAACCAGCCTCGTATATATATATATATATATATATATATATATATATATATATATATATATATATATGTATATATATATATATATATATATATATATATATATATATATATATATATATATATATATATATAGGGTGTTACGGAATTCATCGCATATATATATGGACCCTGGCACCTCTTTGTAGCAAAAACGATGCAGAAAAAGTCACCCTAAATAGCGATGGTGAACCATTAAACTCCATAATATTGTGCTGTACTTTATTTAAAATCAATAAAGGATTTCTTGCTTGCGTCCGACGTCGACAACTAAGGATTTATTTTTGGCGTCGGCTTCTTTATCGGTAACTTTTTAGTTTTACTCTCTGCTTGGCGGTGTCAAGTGACCACGTCCTCTACCGAAACGTCAAATTCACGTTTAGTTTGTTTACTTACAGCGACCGTCTTTAAATTTTGCAGTATGTCGTGGGTAAATTGAGGTAAATTGAGTAAATATTCAATGTTATTGCAGGTTTTTTTTTTAAGATATGTATAGACTAATATAGTGGTGTTAATTAAGAAGTTTGTTGAAAGTGTAGAATATTACAGCAAGTGTAATAGTTCGTGTCCTTCGGTACAGTTGGTTTAGTTATAAATATGTCACCCACAATCTATGATATTTTATATGGAGATCAATGAAACATTTAAGGTACATAAAAATAATAAATAAATACGTTTTTTCACTTTAGCACTAAAAAAATCTTTTCTTAAAAGGAAATCGTTTACCATTTCGGTATTAATCTTGGAAAAGTTAGGAGAAAAACTGACTTGAAATTCTGTTTTTATCTCGGCCAAACCCAAACACAAATGGTTGTTAACATAAAAGTCAAAATCAGCTCTTCAGAAGCAATGATCCAGTTGTTCTCGCGCGTTACCAAGGAATTTTTTTTTTTCAAATAATAGATAAAAAAATTTCTCAATTATGGTTAAATGTTATTTTTACTAGGTGTGCGGTGTACTGTATATTAATATTTTCATTTTTTTTAAATTAATTGTAACTAAAATTTGAAAATCTGTAATTGTTGACAAAAAACATATGTTTGGTAACACAGTTTTCAGTTACGGGTTGATTTGGCGGTAAAATCCAGTTTTGTCCTATTTTCAATCTTTCAAACTTCTACATAAACCCATGAGTCATCATTCATGAAAATATCCTGTATATATATATATATATATATATATATATATATATATATATATATATAATATATATATATATATATAGCGGTGGCACCAGCAAGATCACAGTATCGAGTAGCAGCAGCAGCGGGAGTACTTGAAAATGCCAAATGAGATTTTGGCGAAACGTCGTGCAAATTCATTGTTAGACGAACGGATTGAAACCCGGAATTTTAATGTAATATATATATATATATATATATATATATATATATATATATATATATATATATATATATATATATATATATATATAATAGTCAATGAGGGAACGAAGCCTATGGTTTTTGAACGATATCGCTTAAGGCGGAGGGGGTGAAGGGGTAGGAATTTATAAATTTTGTATGGTTTTAATAATAATAATATGGTAATTAATTAATTAAAATAGTTAGACAAATAACTTTAAAAAACACCCTCATAGAATAACTTTTAAGAAATTTTAGTTTACAGGTTCAAAAAAAGCATGTACCCATAAAATCGTTAATTGTACGTTTACCTCTTTTTTTAACGAGCTCGAAATTATTTAACAGACCATTAAATTATACGGTCATATAGAGTTAAAATAGTTTGCTTGTTTTGGCCATGTAAACATTATTTGTGTGGAATTGAAGAGCGTGTTATTTAGTGTAAAAATAAAGTTTTATTTTGGCATTTTAAACAATTTTTTTAATCTAGGGCAGCTAATTGTCATTGTGCATCAGTTTTGTTAGTATCTTATGTATTTTCCGCTCAAGCGATTAAAAAAAAACTTACAAGGTTACCAGGGAATAGGCAGTTCTGTTTCTTTGAAAAACTAGCAGTATAAGTATGGATTTTCTTATATTCGTTCAAATATAAGTAGTGTTAGAGCACATCAGTGAAAAACCAATATCATTCGATTTTTTTTTAATTTTTTTTTTTAAAGCGCTACAGCAGCAATATGCTGAAATATTTCAAGTCCTCCTCATCATCTCCCTGGTACAGGTAGCTGCGGACCACTCCAAATTTTCGGACGGTAATCGATTAATGTAATAATACAGAGCATGTCTGAACAATTTTAAAATTTTTTAACGAGCCGTTTTGAAAAAAGTGCATTTAAAAATTAAAAACCGGTCAAGTGCAAGTTGAACTTGCACAATTAGTGTTCCGTACGTTGATTGTTTTTAAAATAAAAATTTTTGTTAGGGTGGTATAAAATGATCAGTGACTTCACAAAACACACCCCAAATGAGTTTTCAACAAAGTTTGTTTCCAATCTTTACTGAAAACTGGTGACCTTGAAATTTTTGTTTTTTTTTATATATACCAAATAATTATTAAAGGTAATGCACTCGTGATAATTTTCGTTCAATCTATACCCCGTGGAGAATATTCCAGCATTTTTTCCAAGTAATACGAAAGAAAAGTGTGCGCAAGTATTACACTATATATATATTTTTTTACTCGTGTTTTCACAAGCTTTCATTTGACACCACACTCGATGACCTAGTAAAAAAAATTCTTTTTCACTTCAGATTTCACCCCTCAAAACGAACCCCTTAAGTCAAAATTTATGTTACGGTGGTATAAAATGATTAGTGACTTCACAAAACACACCTCAAATGAGCTTTCAACAAAGTTTGTTTCCAATCTTTACTGAAATCTGATGACCTTGAAATTTTTGTTTTTTTTTATATACCATATAAATTATTAAAGGTAATGCACTCGTGATAATTTTCGTTCAATCTACACCGTGGAGAATATTCCAGAATTTTTTCGAAATTTTTTGATAAGTACTTTTCGAGATAAGGCCCGGGACAGCGATTTTTCGCGAATTTTTAAAAATTATACAAAGAAAAGTGCGCGCAAGTATAATATTATATATATATTTTTTACTCGTGTTTTAACAAGCTTTCATTTGACACCACACTCGATGACCTAGTAAAAAAATTTTTTTTTCAGTTCCGACTTCACCCCCCAAAACTAACCCCTTAAGTCAAAAATTTAATTCTCAAAACTACATGGCTCTGTAGAGGCCATCAATTCCTATATTATTACCAAATTTCACCTTTCTACGTCAAATAGTTTCGGAGAAAATCGGGTGTGACAGACAGACAGACAGACAGACAGACAGACAGACAGACAGACACCGAAGTGATCTTATAAGTGTTCCGTACGGAACACTAAAAATGGAAAATTTCGAAATAAACATAATTTTCTATATTAATAATGCTCATTGAATTTATTTAAAATATATTTTCATCATTTTTTATGTGACATTATTGCAACTGTCTATAATAGTATAGTTGAAGACCATTAATTTGAGACGTGGTAGAAATCTGTTGGTGCTCTAGAAACCAAAATTATGGTACTTTAAGGTTTTTTAAAATTCTGTTGTGAAAACATGTTTTTACTTATTTTTTCGTATTTTTAGTGTTCCGTACGGAACACTTATAAGATCACTTCGGTGTCTGTCTGTCTGTCTGTCTGTCTGTCTGTCTGTCTGTCACACCCGATTTTCTCCGAAACTATTTGGCATAGAAAGGTGAAATTTGGTAATAATATAGGAATTGATGGCCTCATCAGAGCCATGTAGTTTTGAGAATTAAATTTTGACTTAAGGGGTTAGTTTTGGGGGGGGGTGAAGTCAGAAGTGAAAAAAAAAATTTTTTTTACTAGGTCATCGAGTGTGGTGTCACATGAAAGCTTGTGAAAACACGAGTAAAAAAATATATATATAATAATATACTTGCGCGCACTTTTCTTTGTATTATTTTTAAAAATTCGCGAAAAATCGCTGTCCCGGGCCTTATCTCGAAAAGTACTTATCAAAAAAATTTCGAAAAAATTCTGCAATATTCTCCACGGGGTGTAGATTGAATGAAAATTATCACGAGTGCATTACCTTTAATAATTTGTATGGTATATAAAAAAACAAAAATTTCAAGGTCATCAGATTTCAGTAAAGATTGGAAACAAACTTTGTTGAAAACACATTTGGGGTGTGTTTTGTGAAGTCACTGATCATTTTATACCACCGTAACATAAATTTTGATTTAAGGGGTTCGTTTTGAGGGGGTGAAATCGGAAGTGAAAAAAAATTTTTTTTACTAGGTGATCGAGCTTGTGAAAACACGAGTAATATATATATATATATATATATATATATATATTATATATATATATATATATATATTTATATATAATGTAATACTTGCGCACACTTTCCTTCGTATTACTTTTAAAAAATCGCTGTCCCCTACCTTATCTCGAAAAGTACTGATCAAAAAATTTCGAAAAAATTCTGGAATATTCTCCACGGAGTATAGATTATCACGAGTGCATTACCTTTAATAATTTATTTGGTATATAAAAAAAAACAAAATTTCAAGGTCATTAGTTTTCAGTAAAGATTGGAAAACAAACTTTGTTGAAAACTCATTTGGGGTGTGTTTTGTGAAGTCACTGATCATTTTATACCACCCTAACAAAAATTTTTTATTTTAAAAACAATCAATGTACGGAAACACTAATTGTGCAAGTTCAACTTGCACTTGACCGGTTTTTTAAAATTTAGATCATCCAGAAATTTCTTTAAAAGCTGATTTGAAGGAGTTAACTTCTAGTTTTATAATCTAATATGAACATGTTTTCTCATCGAGGTATAATTTTGCTAATTACGTCAAAATAATAATATAATTTATCTTTAGTACACCATTTAATAGCTTCTCTCTTTTTTAGTGTTCCGTACAGAACACTTATAAGATGACTTCGGTGTCTCTCTGTCTGTCTGTCACACCCGATTTCTCTCCGAAACTATTTGTCACAAAAAGTTGAAATTTGGTAATAATATAGGAATTGATGGCCTCATCACAGCCTTGTAGTTTTGAAAGTTAAATTTTGACTTAACGGGTTAGTTTTTGGGGGGGTGAAATCGGAAGTGAAAAAAACATTTTTTTACTAGGTGATCGAGTGTGATGTCAAATGAAAGCTTATGAAAACACGAGTATATATATATATATATAATATATATATATTTATATATATATATATATATTATAATATATATATATATATATATATATATATATATATATATATATATATACGTTAGGACCATATCCTGTGTTCACTTCAAAGATTTCCCAGAAACAATTGCGATGATGAAGACCAGCTCTCATACCATCTTATTGGTGGTCTTCCAAGCGGTCGAGGTGTGTTTGGTCGCTTCTCTTTTGCAACCTTAGCCAACCGGTCATGTGGCATTCTGTCCACATGGTCTCTCCATTCTCTTCTCCTATTCCTTGCCCATCTCACCACATCCTGTATTTCGCACATTTCCCTTATTTCTTCACATCTCTTCGTGTCAAATAAGGTATGTCCTGTTATCGATCATGTGTACGCATTTCTGTTGTCCTTAGGAGTCGTTTTGTTATTGTATTCTCCGCCCTGGTTTCTATCGCGTACGTCATGATCGGTCTTACGCATGTTTTGTATATTCTTACTTTGCTCCTGGTGCTCATATACTGGTTTCTCCAAATTATATATCTTAGAAGTATCCTAATATTAATGATGCCTTTGTTGTTTGAGTTTTTATTTTCTCCTTAAGGTTCCTGGTACTTGTTATGTTTGCCCCTAGATATTTGAAGCACATCATGTTGTTCTAGACTCTGATCATAAATCGCGAGTTTGCATCTTTTCGGTTCTTTAGATATTGTAAGGAATTTTATTTTCTTTACAGATATTTGCATATTAAACACTTTTGCTGTTTGTTGGAACTTATGTAGTAGTCTCTGTAAGTTATCTTCGTCTTCTGATATGATTACTGCATCATCGGCGTAGCATATTATTTTTATTTCTTTGTCTCCCAATCGATATCCTCTCCCAGTTTTTTTTACTTCGTCTATAATTTCATCCATTATGATGTTAAATAAGATTGGGCTTAGGCTATCTCCTTGTCTGATTCCGGTTGTCATAGATATTTTATTGCTTAATTTATTTACCACTCTTACGTATGTGTGGTTGTTGATATTCAACTCTTCGATAGTTTTTTTAATATATTCGGGTGAATTCCCCTTTTTTGTAGTAGGATT